>CM053786.1:384791091-385391091 GCA_028749045.1 Cupressus sempervirens
TATGAAAATGTCATGAAAGAGGGACAAAGAAGTTTTTTAATTTAATATTATATCTTTGAGGTAATGAATTTCATTTGAAATAGATTTTATTTCAGTGTGAATTTTGACCTTGTGCTGAAAGTTCTTCAATAGGGCATTGCATTTCATATGAGAGCCTAGAATACAACATTAAGATCACTAGTTAATCTTGTTTCCATATTGTTGTTGTAAATTATGAATTATTTAGTGTTTGCTAAATTAACTCCATGTGTTTTCTTATTTGTTATTATAGAGAGTTCTTATTGTGATATCATATGCAAAATATATATGATTGACTATGTTAAATGAAGGTTTATTTGATAAGGATCATCATAAATGAAAATAGAAATTTCCTCTCTTTACTCTTTATTTGAAGTGTGACAATCAAAATAAGTTGGTTAAGGAGGTATGAGTGCATGATTTATAATTAAAAATGGAGGCATAACTAAGGGTGATAAAGGGGCAATTCCACATAGGAGAAATTTCATAAATGATTAAATGAATATATTTTGTGTGCTACAACTATTATTGATGCATTGTGTACAATAGCTCCATTTTCTTGTTTTTGTTAGAAATTATTTCCCCTTAACTTGGTAAGATTTAAAACATTTATTTAAAAAAAAATTGTGAATGTTATGGTAAATGTATCTACTTTATTTATTATACTTGAAAAGGATGATGTTTTATCTATTTTCACATCCTTCATCGTGTAAACAAATTGGACCCCCTTATAGTGATTATATTTGAATATCTTGTGTGACTAATGAATATATGAAATTAAACTTTATCATTTTTCCTTAATTAGAAGAACATGTATGTTGTTTTAATGATAAAAGAGATGGCATTATATATCATTGGTATCATTTTGTACCAATTTAAGTCATGGTAGATTTTACTATCTCATGAGAAAATATAATGTTGAAATGTGTATTTTACATGTTTACATATGTTCATGGGAATACCTAATTGGAAATATAAATGTCAATGGTATTTTGTTCTATGTGAAAATTATGAATAGATGAAATGAGAAAATATGGATAATGTACCATGTAGTCTACTATCAATGTGATTAAATTTGATATAGGTGTATCTTAAGTCATTGGAAAAATTGTACCAACCAAAAATATTTCCCTTAATTGTTTAAGCTTAAATGGGTAATTGATGAATTAGTATTTTACAAGGTGATATTGGTTTGATTGTTTTACATAATTTCATGAAAAGTTATAAAGATGAGAAAGTTGGTTAAATTAATTAGTAACATAGTGGATAGGATGGAGATAACATGACAATGAAGATATATAACAATAGATATAGTCAAAGAGACATAGTGGATAGGATGGAGATAACACAATAATGAGTGGATATGAAGTATTGTGTGTGTGTGTGTGTGTGTGTGTGTGTGTGAGAGAGAGAGAGAGAGAGAGAGAGAGAGAGAGAGAGAGAGAGAGAGAGAGAGAGAGAGAGAGAGAGAGAGAGGATATGAGAGATTTTTTATTTTTTATTTTGTGTGTGTGTGTGTGTGTGTGTGTGTGTGTGTGTGTGTGTGTGTGTGTGTGTGCGTGTGTGTGTGTGTGTGCGTGTGTGTGTGTGTGTGTGTGTGTGTGTGTGTGTGTGAGAGAGAGAGAGAGAGAGAGAGAGAGAGAGAGAGAAAGAGAGAGAGAGAGAGAGAGAGAGAGAGAGAGAGAGAGAGAGAGAGAGAGAGAGAGAGAGAATGGTTGGGATAGATATATAAGGAGATAAGAGTTGAGTGTAAGAGAGAGAAATCCATATAATTAGAATAGAAAGAGGTTAGAAAACCACCAAGGCATAAATCATGGAAAAATTTTATGAGTTGTAGTTGAACTATTGTAGTAGTTATATATGAAAAATATAGCAATCCATTCTTAGTAATTTTGGTATCATGGATAATTGTAGATACATGTTGACATACACATTAGTTAAGAATGTTTAAAAGACTTGAAATACATGAGGTACATGTTTGTGTGGAAACAAGTCAAACTATTATTAAATTATGGATGTAAATAATGTGTGCAAATTTTTTAATGTTAATCAATTATGATATCCAAGCTAAGGTTCCTAGTTTAAAGCATGGCTCTAGAGTTACTCATAGCTAGATAAGCTAAATACTACTTATTCCTTGGATCATTCCTCCTTATCACCATCTTAGTGTAACTTTGTATTAATAGAATAATTTTACTTTCCACTACAATTTTTTTACCTCTTATTGTTTTTAGTCATCCTTCATTCTGAACATGCTTCTAATACCTCTATTATATGTTTTTCTAAACCCTCAATACACAAGTCAAATAGTTTGGTCAATTCAAGAATATAATCACATCTCTAACTCTATTACATTTAATTTTTCACATTGAAAAGATTTTAAATCTGAACTTGTTACACACTTGTTGTACATTGAATTTATTGTAGTCATATTTGAGTTATATTGTGGCAAAGGTTTTCTAAATTGATACATGTCTAGATGTTAAATATGAAGATAAAGTTTCACCTAAATTATTCACATTCCTATAAACCCTAAGGACTGTGTCCTATAATACATTCTAATCCATAGCATTTATTTCTATCCAATATTTTGACAAGCTAACCAACACATTTGTACAACACTTATGAGTCTGTATTCACTAAATTTAATAGAAAAAAAAAAGAATCTCATAATGATTTTTTGGAAATATACATGAAGTAACTGAGAGGGGAGGGGTGAATCAGTTACCACAAAAATAAAATCACAGATCCTTGAGATGTCTTAATATTTAATTACTGTTGATACTTGGTAGCCACGTAGATAAATGTTGAAACCTTGTAGATGTGCTATTAATTTATTAAGCATTCAAAGTGATTAACATGAATGAATATAAGAAATAACATGAACACAAATGACACCAGATTTAACGTGGAAACCCAATATGAGAAAGACCACCAAGTAACTAGTCACCAATTTTTCACTCTTCTGAAGTGTTCCCTATTAAGAGCCAACCCTATTAAAGGTTACAAATACACACTATTAGGTGTGACCTTGTTAGAGGATTTAATCACCTTGTTAGGAGTGGCCTGGTTAGAGGTCTTTAGAACAATTCAACTAAACTATCACCTTGTTAGAGGATTTACAAAATGGCTATTAAACCAACTCTGTAAAGAGATTTTGGATTCATTGTTACAATGATTAGAAGGAAACAATGAAGTGACTTGAATGATATGCAACTTATCTTTTGCTGATTATAGATCTCTATTATGCTTTACTAGATCCTTATTGATCAAATGCAACTTTGTAGCTCCTCCAAGATATCTAATCCTTCATCAAAATTCGCTCAATATTCACTTATTCCATCCTCATCCATATATTCACTCACACACTTGAATTCACAACTTGAACATCTATATATACCTTTTAGATTATCTAGTCGGCTCAAATATAAGTTACAACAATTGAAAAAATCATTACATCAGTTGGCTACATTTATTGCACAAAAAAATTGAACTTAATATCAAAATAATAAAATCCTTTGCTGACCGACCCAGTTCGGTAACCACTACTCTAAAATGGTTTTCTAGTGTTAACCAAGTGAAGCTTGGTAAACACTGCAAACCCTACAAAAATCATTTGGAGACTGAGTGAACTTGGTTAGCACTGACCTTCCTTTGATGACCTTGTGAGCTCAATAGAAGTTAACTTTCTGCCACATTTCCTTTGATGACCAAGTGAGCTCGGTAGACATTAACTTTTTTTTCTTTAACCTTGGGATCTCGGTTAACACTAAATTTCTGCTACAAAATCCTTTGATGCCCAAATGAGCTCGGTAGACATTAAATTTTCTTTGTTAACCTTGGGAGATCGGTTAACACTAACTTTCTGCTACACATTTCTTTGATGCCCAAGTGAGCTCAGTAAGAACTGAATTTACTGTGTAATGTTTAGGAACATTCGATAGACACTATAAATTGCTTTACTGATCATCTAAGCTTGGTAGACTCTGTTCGATGATTGATATGACATTTGTGTAACATCAAAGACAATACACAATTAACAATTGTATCCAACAATCTCCCTCTTTGGCATTGATGGCAACACAACATGTCATAGTAGAATGAAATTTGAAAACAAGTATTTTTCTGTCAGAACAACTTTCTCTATTAGATAGCAAACTCTCCCTCTTTTAGTAATCTCCCTCTGCGAAGGAATTACATAGAAAACTCTTCCTCTCAAAATTTTTTTAGAAAGATATGACAGTAAAACTCTCCCTCTTTGAAAACACATGCCAAAGACAACACAAGTCAAATGAATTTTAATGAACCTTTAGTACTGATTCATATCCAATATTTGTTAATTATGTTGCATCAACTAATAGATCTTCAACTTGGTATGTGTTGATGCATCACTAAAACTTTATTTTAGTGAACTTCAAATAGGGGAGTGACCCCTAACTTACCTCTTAGATACAAGAATGCATCCTTAAGTAATGGATTTGTTAATATGTCAGCAATTTTTTCCTTTATATGGACATATTCCAATATGATCTCCTTATCTTGCACCAATTCTCTGACAAAATGATATTTTATTGCAATGTCCTTGGTTTTGGAATGCATCACTGGATTCTTAGATATGTTGATTGCCCTTGTATTATCATAGAACATAACAATAGGTTCTTTGATTTCCACCTTCATGCCTTCCAACAACTTTTTAAACCAAACAATATTAGAATAGTTTACTACTACAGCAACATACTCTGTCTCTGCTATAGATTGAAATGTATAATTATGCTTTTTGCTTGTCCAACAAACCAACCTCTTTCCAAGAAAGAATGATCCTCCACTCATACTTTTTCTGTCATCAAGATTTCCTGCCCAATACACTTTCAAATCTAGATTACCTCCAAATTTGTACCATAAACCATAATCTTTAGTTCCTTTCAAATATCTCATTATTCTTTTGATTGCCATCATGTGATTTTCTCTTGGTTTTGCTGAAAATCTTGCTATAATACCAACTACAAGGGCAATATCTGGCCTAGTATGAACTACATACTACAACTTTCCAATCATAGATCTATACAATGTTTGAGCTACTTCTTTTGATTCATCTTCCTTGGTAACTTTTAATCTATTACACATAGGAGTCCCAACTAGTTTACAGTATTCCATACCAAACTTTTTCAATATCTCCTTGATGTATTTGATTGAGTGATGCAGATACCATTTTTATTCTACTGAATTTGAAGACCAACAAAGAATTTGATTTCACCAAACATAGACATTTCAAATTCCTTGTTCATTTTCTCTGAAAATTCTTTGCAAAGATCATCATTCCCTGTGAAAACAGTATCATCTACAAATATTTCTGCCAAGACAATCATATTATCTGGTCCTTCCTTTATATACAAGCTACTATTATCATTAGTTATTTGAAAACCAATCTGAATAAGATAGTTATGCAATCTTTCATACCATGCTCTAGGGGCTTGTTTCAAACCATACAATGCCTTGTGTAATTTGCAGACCATGTTCTTCTTATCTAGATCAACAAAACCTTTAGGTTGTTCAATGTAAACCTCTTCATCTAGTATACCATTGAGGAATGCTAACTTGACATCCATTTGATAAACTTTGAATCCTTTTTGACTAGCATAAGCAAGTAAGGTTCTGACTCCTTCCAATCTTGCAATAGGAGCAAAAGTTTCTCCATATTCTATTCCTTCTTCTTGAGCATATCCTTTTCATACTAGTCTAGCTTTGTTTCTTGATACCTTACCATCTTCAGTCAACTTGTTTCTAAATACCCACTTAGTTCCAATCACATTTTTATCTTTAGGCTTGGGTACAAGAGTCCATGTCTTGTTTTTCTCTATTTTCTCTATCTCTTCATTCATAGCCTCAATCCAACTATCATTTCCCAATGCATCTTTGATATTTCTAGGTTGAAAATCATCAAGTAAAGAAGTACCTTTCAACTTACTTCTTGTCATGGTTCCTTTAGATTTGTCTCCAATGATCTGATCTGCTGAATGATGTCTCTTGACATATTTTGCTAATACAGGTTCCTTGCCTTTTGAATGAATTTCATTGTTATCCTCTTACACTTCAACTTCAGGTTCTCACTATTCTGGCTCGGTAGATATTGGCTCGGGTCCTTTAGACTTGGTAGATGCTTGCTCGATAGCATCTGAATATAACTCAAGTTGTTGTAGCTCAATTTGAACATCCTGTAACTCAATTACTGATGACTCGAGAGTAGAAGATTCCTGATTGACTGGTACTATATCAGGTTCAATGAAAACAAACCTTCTATAATCTTCTAGTTCCCTTTTGCTTTCTTATTCAGTCCTTTCTACAAACTCATCAACTTTCACATGTGCACTTTCTATGATTTTGTAAGTAGACAAGTTCAAACAACTATATGCTTTACTTTTGTGAGAGTATCTCAAAAATATTCCTTCATCACTTTTTACATCAAATTTTCCTTTTCTAGATTCTTTCAAAATGTAACATTTACTTCCAAATACTTTTAGATAACTTACATTAGGTTTATAGCCATATCATAGCTCATAGGGAGTTCTGAATGAGTCCTTTTTTAGCTGTACTCGGTTCAAGGTATGAACTGTAGTACTGATAGCTTCCTTCTAGTATTTGATAGCAATGCTCTTTTCAATCATTAAGGTTCTTGCACAATCCATGATAGATCTATTCCTCCTTTCAGCTATTCCATTTTGCTCAGGAGTTCTAAGGGTTGATACATGTCTTTTAATTCCTCTTTCAAAGAAAAAGTTATTGAGCTCATGTGAAATGAATTTTCCACCTCTTTCTGACCTCAAGCATTTCAATCTTTTCCCTCTTTCCTTTTCTACTTTGGCCAAATACCATTTGAATTTCTTAAATGCTTCTGATTTGTTCCTTAGATACATGATAGTCATCATTCTTGAGTAATCATCAACAAAAAGAATGAAGAACTTTTCTCCAGTATAGCTTTCAATTCCAATGGGTCCACATAAATCAATATGCACAATTTCTAATATATCTTCAGACTGATAGTTTTTACTTTTAAAACTAGTCTTTCCCATTTTACCAATCTGACAATTCTTGCATAGACCGACCTCAAGTTTCTTTATGTTAAGAATGTCTCTTACTTTCTTGAATTTACTAATTGTTATTAAGTTTTCAAAGTTTACATGACACAACCTCCTATTCCATAAACAACTTTCTTCAATTTGAGCAATCAAAAATGAACATTCACCTAGTTCAAGATAAAATAAGTTACCTTCTGTTTGAGTGCCTGATCCAATCAATTTTCCTTTGCCATCCAACAATCTTACTTTTCCATGCATGAATTCTACTTTGAATCCATTATTGAGTAGTTGTGCCACACTCAATAAATTATGCTTTAATCCTTCTACCCAATATACGTTATCACATACAAGTTCCTTGGTTAGTGAGATTCTTTCTTTTCCTTTTATACAACAAGGTTCATTGTTATCAAATCTTACACTGCCACCATCATAGTCTTCAAACTATTCAAACTTAGTTTTATCACCAGTCATGTGATGAGAACAACCACTATCTATGATCCATGTATCATTTTTTCTCATATGAGAAATGAGTGTCATTTCCTCATCATTATTAGACTCATCTTTCATAGCAATATAGATAATTTCATCTTCTTCATCATTAGAATCTTTAGCCATAAAATATGTTTTCTTACCTTTATCCTTGAATGATTTGAAGTCTTTCTAGCCATTGTACTTGTAACCTTTCTTCTCATCTTTGTTCTACTTGTTTGGACACCCAGTAGCAATATGACCAACTTCTTGACATGAAAAATAGATTAGAGGAACTTTACCTTTATATTTTCCTCTGCCTCTAGAATATTTCCTTACTAGTAGAGCTGCAATCACCTCAAGATCACTATCTAAACTTTGGTCTGATTCATCTTCACTTTCTGACTGAGATTCTTTTTTCTTTTTGATTTTCTCCTTGAGTGAAAGGTTGGCTTCAAATTCTGATTCAATGTTCTTGGAAGCTGGAACATAGTTGTCAAAGTTGTGTAGTTCAAATGTAGTTAATCTTCCAACTATGGCCTCTCGATTTATCTTATGATTTTCTTCACATCTTCTTTCTTGAATTGTAGAGACTCTAATTGCATAAATGGTTTGTAATATTCTGAGAACTTTACTTATAACTGTCTCCTCCTTGATATCTCCTCCAGATGCTTTGATTGAACTAACACATGCTTTGACTCTTTCAACATATTTGGCAATGTTTTCATCCTCTCTCATTTTCATTTGATCAAACTATCCTCTCAGACATTCTACTTTGGCTCTTCTTACATTATCATCTCCTCCATGGATTTCTTTCAACTTTTCCCACATTTCAAAGGCAGATTTGCAGTCCTTGATGTCATCAAATTCTTCATAACTCAGAGAAAATGCTAGATCTATCATCATAACGTTGTGGTATTCTTTTCAGCAATATCATTGACAGATAGTGTACCAACTGGTTCTGCATATTTTCCATCAAGGTATTTTAGTCCTGTATCTCCAATAGAAGCTAGATGAAGTCTCATCAACCCTTGCCATGCTGAGAAGTTGTCCCTATTAAGTCTTGGAATTTCACTCTTATAAGACATCTTGATCTTTGGCTTAGATCCTTGAAATCTTATCCTATAAGAACCAAAAGCTCTGATACCAATTATTGGAAATAAAGAAGAAGTAACTGAGAGGGGAGGGGTGAATCAATTACCACAAAAATAAAACCATAGATCCTTGAGATGTCTTAATATTTAATTACTGTTGATACTTGGTAGCCACATAGATAAATGTTGAAACCTTGTAGATGTGCTATTAATTTATTAAGCATTCAAAGTCATTAACATGTATGAATAAAAGAAATAACATGAACACAAGTGACACTAGATTTAACGTGGAAACCCAATATGGGAAAAAGTACCAAGTAACTAGTCACCAATTTTTCACTCTTTTGAAGTGAGCCCTATTAGGAGCCAACCCTATTAAAGGTTACAAATACACACTGTTAGGTGTGACCTTGTTAGAGGATTTAATCACCCTGTTAGGAGTGGCCTAGTTAGAGGTCTTTAGAACAATTCAACTGAACTGTCACCTTGTTAGAGGATTTACAAAATGGTTGTTAAACCAACTCTATAAAGAGATTTTGGATTCACTATTACAATGATAAGAAAGCAACAATGAAGTGACTTGAATGATATGCAACTTAACTTTTGTTGATTATAGATCTCTGTTATGCTTTACTGGATCCTTACTAATCAAATGCAACTTTGTAGCTCTTCCAGGATATCTAATCCTTCATCAAAATTTTCTCAATATTCGCTTATTCCATCCTCATCCATATATTCACTCACACACTTGAATTCACAACTTTATCATCTATATATACCTTTTAGATTATCAATTCGGCTCAAATATAAGTTACAACAACTAAAAAAATCATTACATCAGTCAGCTACATTTATTGCTCGAAACAGTTGAACTTAATATCAAAACAATAAAATCCTTTGCTGGCTGACCCAGTTCGGTCACTATTGCTCCAGAATGGTTTTCTAGTGTTAACCAAGTTAAGCTTGGTAAACACTACAAACCCTGCAAAAATCCTTTGGAGACTGAGTGAACTCGATTAGTACTAACCTTCCTTTGCTGACCTTGTGAGCTCGGTAGAAGCTAACTTTCTGCCACATTTCCTTTGATGACTGAGTGATCTTGGTAGACATTAAATTTTCTTTGTTAACCTTGGGAGCTCGGTTAACACTAACGTTCTGCTACAAAATCCTTTGATGCCCAAGTGAGCTAGGTAGACATTAACTTTTCTTTGTTAACCTTGGGAGTTTAGTTAACACTAACTTTCTGCTAAACAATTCTTGGATGCTCGAGTGAGCTTGGTAAGAACTGACTTTACTATGTAATGTTCAAGAATGTTCGATAGACACTATAAATTGCTTTGCTGATCATCTGAGCTTGGTAGTCTCTGTCTGATGACTAATATGACATTTTTGTAACATCAAAGACAATACACAATTAACAATTGTATCCAACATGATTATGGTACTTAATTCAAATATTTATATGGTAGAATTTAGGTTCATATCTAAACATCTTCAACTACAATACTATAATCTAATGGATGACATTATGGGTCCTCTCCCATATCCTTCTACACAATAAAATACATCATAACAGATGATTCTATTAAAGTGTTTATTTTCTTCATACTTTTCTTGATAAAATATGTATAAAAAAATAGACTATTATAACTTACAAAAGACTAAAAAATAGAAAAAATAAAAAAATTTAAATTCAAAACTAAAAGAAAAATTAATATAAAATATATTTAATAAAATAGTTTTAAAATATTAATTAACAAAAATAAATGTAGAAATCACCAATTTCAAGCTATTCTAAAAAAAGATAAAAAAGAACAAGAGTTGCATTTTTATACAAAATCATCTTTAAATTTTTTATTTTTTTTACGATAAAACAATATTATAAGATTTTTAAACATAAATATAAAATGGATAGTAAGAAAATGAGACATCTTCCTATGATGTTTATTGGTGACATAAGCACATCTCTTGCCTGTGTCCTTATTATCAAGCTTGCTTCATTTTTTTCACTCTACACACTATAAACTAGCTCTTTATGGGGAATGTGCTTCCCTATTCCTAAGGGTGCTTTCCAATTTCACTAGTCGGGCATAGTCACCATTCAAATATAAAAAAAATAGGAAATTTTTGACTTAGGGCCACCATATTCTTCTTCTTACTTTTAGGTATATTTCACCATAGTTATATTGCTGAGTTTGGCAAGGATTGATTAAAAAAAAAAATTGTTCAAGGATTTGTAAAAGTAAATTTGGCCAATTCAATAGAAATCAATGTCATTATTTTCATGATTTCCCTCATATGTCATCAATTTTATATAGTATAAAGTGGCTCGACAAATCTCCTTACAAACTATGAATTTATAGTTTAGGGTCATAGAATTCTTCTTTTATTATTTCATTATTTTATTTATATGTTTCTTGTGATTGATCATGAATATATCTTTCAAGTAACTATTATACACGAAGGTGCAATTGCTAATTCTACTAATTTTTTATGAAATTCTTAGAAAATTCATATGCTTATTACTCCTAAATTATTTTTGATGACCACTAAAATCTATTTACATCTCTTTCAGAATCATAACATACTTTAGTAAAATGCTTATTATTGTTGGGAATTCAAAGACATGGATGTAATACAAATTTAATCTTAGACCTTATGTCACTATTGTAATTTCATGCTCACCCCAAATAGCTTGGATCTAAAGATGAATATAAAGGTAGATGAGTTGAAACATTAAGAGATTGTTTGATGTTGATGTACTATATTTTTGCATAGTAATAATGTTTCTGTATGATTTCAATGAATTAATTATATAATTTTGTAAACATTTTGTTAAAAAAATTGCTCCTAGCTAAAATTAATAGAACTTTAGATATTTTCAATCATTCTTGAGTATAATAATACTGTAAATTTTTTATTAAAAATTTGTAATTTATTATAAAATTTATACTTTATATTAGATAAAATACAACAATTAATAGAATAACTATAAATAAAGTTACACCTAAAAATAACAAGAAGAAATACTTGAATAGCTAATAAAGGTATTTGTAGCAATAAATTATATGAAAAAAATTCCATATTCATAAAAGAAGAAAAAACTTATAAATAGACAAAATAATGTAGGTTTATTTAATTAAAAATTAATTTTATAAATCAACTCAAATTAAAATTTATAATAAAAAATAAGTTGATTGAAATGTTGTCCTAGTAAGTGAATACAATGCCTTCATTCAAATTAATTGATTGTCAAGTTTTTGTACCACCTTTTCAAATAAGGCACACATTAATTTCATTTTCTTTAGCTAATAATAGACATAATGATGTGCAAGTCAACTTCAACTTTTTCATGCATTTATTGTCATTCATCAAAAATAGATCAAATCATGTCTTATGCAAAACAATGGAAAAAAATGAAAGCCTTCACATAATAAATTATTTAAGTGGAACCATTCCCTCTGAATTTAGTTTCATTTCAAATTTAGAAACCATCTCATTAGTAGCAAACCAATTGACAGCTTTTAAGTACAACAGACTTGGTGGAAAATAGGCTTCAAGGAAGTATTCCTGCTCAATTTAGTAAGTTTTAGTTTTCTGAGAAGTAAAATAGCTTAAATAAAAATTAATCATAACTTAGAAATAAGTGTGATGTAAAACTAATTAATATCATAAAATCTTTCATGACTCTTGCCATCATAAGAAAATCACAAAAATTAATATTACTTCATTCCACTTTTTCTCACTATAGGAAATGAAGGTTAAACCCTATTAACATACATCAGGGTTTTATAAAATATGATAATAAAGTCTAATACAAGAGAGAATCATTAGATATGCAATAGTGTAGTTTCATATCTAAATGATATGAATTCAAATTTGAAAGGACATTGTTTATAATCAAAATGCTCCTTGTGGTGGAGATAGTTCTCTTCCTCCTATTAGAAGGTTTGGAAATTTTTTGAGAAGAAAGATAGTAGTTAACACAGAGTAGTTAACCATAGAAATGATGGAAAAGTCCAAGTTAAGGCCACATAGACCTAGAAGCTTAGTAGTATTGTTCTAATCAAACTGGGTAAAGAAACTAGCAAAAGATTTAATGCAACAAGATGCAGTTTGCATGTTATTTGTTGTTTTATTGGTACCATTCAGACTTTTGATAGCTTACCTACAATCCCTATTATAGAAACTATGCACCAACACTAAAAAATAATTCTTTGATCAAATATTCTCCATCAAATAACAATAATAAAAACTAATGATAGAACTTTGTTTCAAAATCAAGAATATAGTAGATCAAAATAACTAGTACAACCTAAAAATAATATAAATTGCATATCCTATTAATAAGTCTATAGCTTCCATAGACAACAAATTAAGACAAAAATTAACTAAATAAATGAACAAAACTTTACAAATGCACAACATGCTCATTCTTTGCTAATTAAACTCCCCTATCTATATAAGTGAAACTATAAAACCAAATCAACTGACATTAATTTTGTGAAGGATTGAATGCATAGTATTATTCATAGTGTTAATTACATCATAAATCTTCACCTGCAACATACAAAATCACATCAAAGCATACTACAACATATAGAATCACATCAAAGAAAATTTTTTGAACATGTTATAGCATTCTACCATTAAGATAAAATAGAAAGTTACACTTGCGGTTAAGATTAGAAAGTATGATCAATTTAGAATCAAGTTTGATTTTTCTAAAAACTTATAAAATTTGATTTTTATAAAATATATCTAAAAATAAAAAATATGACATATACTAATAACTTTTCCAACAAAAATAATCTTTTTGGGAGCAAAGCTCCCACACATAGCCTATCAACTAAACCAATTTTTCTTTGCTTGAATAATCTTTGTTTGGGCTCTAATTATCTTACTGGTGTCATGCCCACTTCTATCAGACACCTTTCAAATTCACTCTCTCCCTTAAAATCATAGGGTGAATGCACAAAGTTGGGTTGCAATTCCATTGAAGTCAATTTCTCGAAACTGCATCTCTTCAAAAATGGGTATCCGATTTTGAAAAAGCTTAAAACTTGATTTTATGTGGGTTTTTATTCAGTTTAACTTGTAAAAGGGAGCCATTTTTTCATTTCTACTGATCCCTGACTGTTATTTTTCACTCTACTAGGTATTTAACTTTTTTTGCTATTATTTTATTTCTTTTTTTTTAAGTTTTTCACTTTATAATGCTATCAAATAATTATTATTTTTGCACATTTAATCATTTTGAATACATAAAATTCTACACATCCATTATTAATAGATTTATATTTAGATTTTATAGCTATTCATTTAAATAGGTTTGTATCTGTTATTTTAACTTTTAAATAATAAATAATCAATTTTTATGTATTAAAATAAATTATAAGCTCAATATATCAAATAATAGATAATTTAAGTAATTTATCTTTATTTTCAAATGATCTAGAGCTATGTACATGTATATATGAATGTAACTATAATCCTCAACCAAACTCTAATCCTAAAATTAACTAAAACCCTAATCCTTAACACAACCTTAGTCCTAATTAGGACATAAACCTAGACTAGATCTTAAATTTTATTTGTGATTTTCATTAAGTCATGTTTTCCTTCCAATTCTAATGTAAAATTAAATATAAATTTGATATTTATAAATTTGAAAAGAAGTGATAATGCAATAAATATAATTTTAAATATATAATTAATTAAAATTTTAAATTCAATATATTTGATATAAATATTAGTTAATATAAAATAAAATCAATACAATTGAAATTGTAAAATATTGATTCATGAATGTAACTCTAATCCTAAGCCCAACTTTAATCCTCACATTAACTAAAACCCTAATCCTAAACAATCATTTACCAAATCCTTAACATAACCTTATCCCTAATTATGACATAAACCTAGAATATATCTTAAATTCTATTTGTGATTTTCATTAAGTCATGTTTCCCTTCAAAATCAAATGTAAAATTAAATATAAATTTGATATTTATAAATTTGAAAAAAATGATATTGCAATAACTATAATTTTAAATATATTGTAAGGTCCTTTCCCTAGTACTATATTATAAACCCTAAATAACATGAATATTATCAAAACTAGGAAGTGTAAGGAGGTGAGATGTCATGACTTTGTCTCTCATGCATGGAATGTGAAATTATAGACTATTACTATGCACCTTATGATAGAATGATGATAAGCAGGTTCTGGGATTTAGGTATGTCATGATTGGCATCCTTCTTATTAATATTGGACCTGAGATCTTATTATACTAATACACATTGTAGTCGTCATTTTCATAAATATCGTATTCAAAATTTTATTAGAAAATTTTGCTAATGGATCCATAGTATGTTATGATCTACTAGGATAGTTGTTTTAGGAAGCCATTATGGAAAGTTGAATTAACACCCGCCCTTGTGAATACTAATAATAATTATGGATAGAAATTGTTATCAATTTAGAAAAGACTTACTTAGTAGAGGTCAACATAATGTAAATATTATAAGACAATTGTTGTACAAGCAGTATTAGTAAATGATGATTAAGATGAAAATATAATATATTGACTAATAGATACAATGTGTTTACCTAATGACCAATTTTGAACCCATGCAGACATGATTTTGAAAACATCCTGATTTCCTAACATTAGTGATTTTAGGGACATGTACCTTATTATGTAATATCTCATAATGATAGCAAGATACTGTTATTAATCAAACTATATTTAATTTAATCAAGTATACTAGTTGTGATGATTGCATTTTGGTGGTTTTGATCTAAGGTATGTAATCATAACTAATTTTCATGTTAGCTGATTTGGCAATATGGATTCAACATTTTATCATTATTATAGGAAATATATTATGATGTGATGCAAAACATTCAATGGATTATGACAAATTATGATTAAATGTGATGTGTAGATTTTGATATTTTAACATTTTAAGTGTTTTATTTGAAATTATTAAGTAAAGGAATTCCATTGAATTATGTTAATATGGAATTATGTAACATTTAAATTCATATATATGCATTTATGACATGTATTTTATCAAGGTTCAAACCTATGTGAAAATAGTTTAGCCAAGGTGAATCTTTGTTAGATTGAAAATCTTCATCATGGTGCATTTTATTTCATAAATTTAATCTTTGTTGTGTGTGAAATTTTTAATCTCAAAGATGTATTAGGGACATGCCATGATAATGTGGAATGTACTTTTATGTGTCACTTGATACTTGCAAATTTTGTGTGTTTATGACATGCATGTTATCCTAAAACTAGTTGCTTAGTTAGTGATTAAATAAACCCAACTTGACAAGGGATATGATGGGTCACTATCACAAGGAAATTCGAATTTAGACTTGAAAAAGGGTTCGAAGGATCATTAAGTGGTCCCAAAGTGTCTTTTATGTGAAAATGAGCTACTCATATGATAATATAACATGTTAAGGACCTAATTTTGACCATGATAGTGGCTAGATAGCGTAGGGGGCCTTTACCAATGCCTTATTCCACCAATTCTAAAATGGAGTTGTCACATGTGTTCTCTCCCATGTTTCCACTAAGTCAAATATAGAAAACTTAGAGGGAGAAAAATTTTTAAGAGGAAGTGGCTTGGTGTTTTTGCCAAAACAGATAGTGAGAAATCCCTTTTTAGAGAGTTTTGGACAAAATAGTGTGTTGTTCACCCACTCTCTAAGTTTAAAGATAGTTAGGGTTTTGGAGGGAGGCTAAGGGATATCTTCATCAACTATCATTACTATTAGCTTGGACCAAGGTTGGTGCTCAAACCATTCCCATTTTGTTTTAGCATTGCATAATAAATCTGACAGTATGGAGTGTTGCTATGGTATCATGTGTTGTTATTGTAATATTGTATTGTGTTGTGATTGTGTGTTGTGTTTCATGCATACTTTGGTATTCTTTCTTGATCTATTTGTTTTGATTGAATGTGAAATTTTTATGGGTGTGAAGGCTTCACTCACCCTTGGGAGGGAAGTGATGCCTTGAGTGAAGGGGCTAGTTGGGCTCAACATTGAAGTGGAGAGAATTTCCTCTTGGAGAGGGTTTTGTTGTTCACGAAGTATGGGCTCCATGGAAGCCATATGCCTTGTTTGATAGCCTTGAAGAGAAATTTGTATTATGGGAGGTATAAGTGTATTGATGTGATGAAGAGGATGTATTTGAAAACCCTAAAGAAACATTATACAATTTTAAATGTATATGTTTATATGGATATGGCATTCTCCTATTAGGGGAGCCCACCTTCACCCATTGTTTAATGATTCCAATGGAGAATAATTGTCTTAACCCTTGGAAGAGAGTATTATGCATTGTGTTTTTATGTGTTCATGCATTTCATGTGTGTCTCACATTTGGACTTATTTCCCCTGCTCGGTGTGTGGCTTCAAAGAAGCCTAGGATGGGAGGTGAGCCTCCATGGTTCCAACTGTGTGTTGTTTTGAAAGTTTTGAAAGGATGGTTCTTATGAAGATGTTAGGGCTTCACTCTTGGAAATTTTGATAGTCAAGTTTGTGGAAAGACTAGAAACCTTCCCATGTTACCCTCTAATTTGTTGGGATGTTGAGTTTCCTTTGTTGTTTCATTGTAAAGTAAAATGAGATCTAATTCTTATGTACATTGTTGTGGTTATGTAAAGTGAAGTTTCTAGAAAATTATATATAGTTTCCTTTGTATGGAAAGATTCATTTGGAGGAAAGGCATGATAAAATTAGATGATCAAGATTTTGCAAATAGGAAGATCTATGCATTTAGTACAAAGTTCAATCTTATTAGGTCTTCATGTAGGAGAATCCTTGTAACAATTGTGCAAGGTAGATTTGGTAAAATCATTGTAAGTTTCAAAATATGTTACTTGATGTAATATGGAGAAGTTAAGTAATGAGACATCTCTCCTTATGTTGGTCTATAAATGAATTGGTAGAAACATTCCATGGTTTATTGTGAGGGAGATTTTCTATTGATATAGTGGTTCAATTTGGAAACACAAGTGATTTACTTGTAAAATCATATGTTATGAAAGAGAAAGCATTATATTTTGATAGTATATTGCATATGTTTGGAAAAATGATTCAGTTGTTAGAGAAAAAATTTGTGCATATAAGTGTTAAAATTAAGTTAGATAATACTAATGAACTAGTGAACTAAAGTATCACTAACCTATCACTTTGAAAAATCTATAAGTTCTATAGTAGTGGAGAGGAAATTTTTTTTAATGTAATTCACACTCTAAAACTATAAGGAAATTTATGTTGTAGGTGTTTGAATCGTCTAGAATTTGTATGAGGAATGGTGAAAAATCCACTTTTTATTACAGTCTAATATTATATTTAGAGATAATATTCTTTGAATCTTGTATGTGGAATACTAATAAAACAATATCTACACTAAGGGGTAAAACTTATGTAATAATCATCTAGTTCATAAAAAATTGTGAGATAGGACTTATTAGAGTCACGTGACCCTTGTGTCACAATACGAAGAAAATAAAATTTTCATCTCAAGTCCTAGTCCTAGGCATTCACCCACTTAGGACTTTGTATATTATTATAACACTATTTTTTTTTAAAAAAAAATTCCCATAGGATCTCTGCCTAGCTGACCACCTTTACTCATCACCTAATAAAAATAAAATGAACTAAAATGCAACCTAGGAAAAAGACTTAAGAACTTAATTCTAGTACCCAGTTTCTATGAAAAAGTAAAATCAATGCCTCTAAACATGGGCCCCCATCCCCCTATGCATTTCATGCCTTTATGGCCACATGATTTAATGCAATAATTTTGAATTGGTCTGACATAGGTTAGAAAACCCTTCACCTTTCTCCTTAGGAGCATCATTTCATGTTAAGGCAAGGAAGAAGTATGTCTTCAAACATGTGAAGAGGTCCCTTTCAACCACCTTGGGAAGAGTGGCTAGGTGCCTAAAAGAGGGCCAAGTCAGCTTGTCACCTCACATTAGGCAAGGAGGGACATGGTTTTTTGTGAGATAAGGGGTGTTATTTTAGGGAGTTAATAAACTAGTTTTAAGGGAGTACGGTAGTTAGTGGGGTAGGTAATATCATGTGTCATTTTGATAAGAAATGTTTGGGGGTTGATTATTATATAAAGTCATGTTATTAATATTTTAACTAATAAGTAGGGATTAGTGGTAAAGAAGTATGGATAACAATAATGGTTGATTTTTTTTTATCACTTTCTTTTATGTCATGGAAAGAGATAGGGTAGGATAGTAGGATGGGTGTAGGGATAGTTTAAAGAAAAATTTAAATATTAGGAAATTAAAATTAAAATTCTTATTTGGCTTTCTTCTTATATTCTAGAATTTACTTAATTACATTAATGAATAAGTGTATGACCCTTAGTTATGATATAAAAATAAAAAATTTATCTTCGTTAGGAGTTGATCTGACTTAGATGTTAATCAACATAAAAATAGTGTAAGTGTATTTAGTAAATTTAGGATTATAACGTTATAAGAATTTTGTCAAGTTGCAATGGATAGATGTAATTAGAAATCACATATGGTTATGAGTTACTTTGGGACTATGTAATTGATAGGTAGTAGTAATATGAATCAATTTGGGTTAGAGACTATGTTACCCATCATGTCCATATTATGATTACTTTATTTTATTTATTTTTATATAAATAATATACATGATTTAAGAAGCAATGTAGATTATTACAAGCATATATTAAATAATATGTATATTTATGTCAAGACATTGTACGTAATCCTTTCCACAAACTAAAGACCGAATGAACATATCATACTAGCGGTAATGTGTAATATGATATATAAGTAAAGGTAAAGTATGACATTGAGTAATAACATGCTAGTTAGGGGCAGGCAAGTAATTACTATGTACATCATTTTGATGATATATACATACATACATACATACATATTATATGTCTGTGTGTGTGTGTGTGTGTGTGTGTGTGTGTGTGTGTGTGTGTGTGTGTGTGTGTGTGTGTGTGTGTGTGTGTGTGTGTGTGTGTGTGTGTGTGTGTGTGTGTGTATTTATATAAAACACATAATTATAAGCCCTCTAAAATTAAGTAGGAAGAAGTTGATTAAAAATGAAAGTTGTATGTTGTATAATATAAAAAGGACTAGTGGACATTCCTAGCTAGTAAGCAATCAAGTATTAGAAAACATCTATGCTTAGTGTTAGAAATATTAAAATATTAATTATTGATAAAGGAATAGTAGGTAGTAATACATTGTAGTAGTTCAAGGAAATAAAGTATTGATCATCAATTTGGTCAGTAACACCTAATTCTTAAGCCATCAATATAGTTGGAGATGATAAAGTATTGAATGTAAGATTTACATTAAAGAGTCTTACTTACATCTTCAATAAAATGGAATAGAATTGGGTATAGAACATCATGAGTTAAGGTTCTATATATCTAGGATAATTATTGAACATCTTCATTTTGTAAACTATGGAATTACTATAACCACATGGGTGTAGGATTTGTACTTCAAATGTACATACATAATATCACCCAAATGAATGTAAAATTTTGACTTTAAACCCTAGATTCATGAGTCTAACTATAATCCGATGCCCAACTAATCCTAACATTTACTAAAACCCTAATGCTAAACAATCATAACCAAATCCTTAACACAACCTTAGCCTTAATTATGACATAAACCTAAATTCTATTTTAAATTCTATTCAATGCTATTTTCAATAAGTTGTGTTTCCGTTCCAAATCAAATGTAAAATTAAATAAATAAATATGATATTTATATTCAAAAAAAGTGATATTGCAATAAATATACTTTTAAATATATAATTAATTAAAATTTAAATCTAATTTTGATATAAATATATACTAAATAAAAAAAGTAAACCTTTATCATAAATACAAATTAATTAAAATTTAAAATTCAATATATTTGATATAAATATTAATTAATAAAATATAAAATCAATACAATTGAAATTGTAAAATATTGATTCATGAACGTAACTCTCTCTCTCTCTCTCTCTCTCTCTCTCTCTCACACACACACACACACACACACACACACACACACACACACACACACACACACACACACACACACACACACACACACACACACACACACATGCACACACACACACACACACACACCTCTTCCTCCACTTATCCCTCTTCTCCCTTTCTACCCACTTTCACCTCCTCATTATTAGCTATCTTTTTGTATTATTATTTTGTTTTGTTTAAATTTACCATTCATCTTGTCTTAGATTTTAGTTTGGTTTGTAGTAATGACTCAATTTATTTTATCATTCAATTATTTTTAAAATTTACATTTAAGTTAATTAATTAATTGTTTTTGGAGAATCATTTTATGATTAGGTTTAAATTTGGTATAAAGTTCAATTAGCCTAAAGGCTAAAGTTTTCTTAAGTGTTTAACTTTATTTTGGTGTTAGTGTTATGGTTCTATTTAGTGTAGATTAAGATTAAATTTAATTTAATATTAGAGTTTGTTGGTAGATTGTTATTTTTTTTATTAAATTAGATTCCAAAAAACAACATTTAGCATTCACTTTTATTTAGTCTTCATTTTCAATATTATTTAAGATGATATTTAATTTCATATAATTTGTTAAAGTAGGTTTTTTTTACTATACTTTGTATGGTTTTGTGTGTTTATGATGTCCATAATATTTCTTTAATCCAAATATATGAGCTCCTCCTTTTTTATATTCAAGTAGTAAAAGATGTATTAGATGTAAATTGATATGGTTTTAAAGATGTACATTTATATAATTGATATTTTAGATTTATTTTATTAAATATTAATTTTGTGAATATTTATGATGTTTACATATATGTAGAATATTTTTTATGGACTCTCCCCCTCCCCCTTCCCTACCCTCGCCCCCTCCACCTCCACCTACACCTCCACCCCCACATCTACAAGCACGTAGTCCTCCTCCACCACCTAGCACATGGGATCTAAGGGAGAGCATGAGGTGCAACATTCGTGACCTCATGCAAGTTATTTAGACCATTACACACACCCCGACACTACCTACTTCAACTTGCAGATAGCATGCAAGCCATTGTATAGTCTATTGAGAATTTGGATAGTGAGATTGATAGCTTTAGACTATGGAGGCAAAAAATGTGCTCCTTCTATTCTAATGGCCTCTTTTATAGAGAGGTCCATCAACTCAAATTAAATAAAGGGAATTTTAAAAGATATTTTGTAAACCCTAATATGGGTCTTGAGATTAGTGAGAAGAAGCCTCACATTTCTATTAGATGGTGCACACATCCATGTATACCAATGAACCTTTGGGAGTAGTGCTTCATGGTATTTGGCAATCCACCACATGCAAATCATGAGGTGCCAAGTTACTTTCTTAAGAAACTACAGAATGAGTTTGAATTGTGTTTAAAACCCAATTATTTTGATATTAGATCATTTTAGGGGGTTGGTGGAGGGATGCTTTAGGATAGGCCTAGGGAAAAGCTTAGTGATAATACAAGGAATCACAAACGTCCTTAGCCTCTTGTACCACTTATTGCACTAGTTATCCTAGTGCCTCTTTAGCATCGAGTAGTGTCATGTGCTCTTACATCATTGAGTGCTCTTTTGGGCAACTTAAAGGAGTAGTGGATGCAGGAAAAATGTACTCATCCACTTGGACTAGTTTGTACTAGTTACAGAGGTATATGTAGAGGCCTTAGGGTGATGATGATACAGCACAAGATGACCATGGTGTTGTTGGTGCTAGTTTTGATTATGAGGAATACACTGCTCATGGTGGTGTTAGTGATGAGATTGATGTTGAGTCATTTGCTGACCTTCTTTGTGGAGAGGAAGAGAGTCCAAAGTAGCAGGTAAAATTTTAATTTTAAAATTTATAAAGTACATAATTATTTACTTTATACATATATACATAATTGTATTAACCATATTAATGTATGTTGATTTTCATTTAATAGAGGATGTATGATATTATTCCTTCTAGGAGGTAGTATAGTCTTTTTTGACACCTTTAGATGTTGGCATCTCTCATATGGCATGCACTTTGAATTGCACTATAAATAATATACATTGGATCTTGAATTTAATAACATGTTCTCATTTATTATTTTATCTTATTTTTTAGGGATTGTTGTTTATTACATAGTTCGATGCTTGTATAGTTATTGATCCATTGACCATTGAGGTGTAACCTCAGATATCTATGGTATGAGCTAAGTTTGAAGACAAATAATTTATACTATTTTTACGTACCCATTCTTGTTAACATATCTTCAACTTTGATTCATGTACAACAATGTACTTTGGTTTTAAGAACAATAGATGTATTGTACTTATCCATATAGGCCCAAACATAATCTATTTTTTACTCCATCTTTTGGCCATTTTAGAAATGTTGATGATCATCTAGACACATCTGTGAAACTAGCTATAGCATAAACTATGTACTTTTTAAGTTAGATACTTGGTAATTTACATACTTTGTAAATCATGTATATATAATTTTGAGTCAAGATTTGTGTATCCATGATTTTAGGACTGTGTGGCCATGAGTGTTGTTGAGACTATGAAACTAAGCCAGGTGAAGGTACAAACATCATCATTTCAGGTCACTATTGTGATTTATACACACATAGTTCATTATGATTTTTATCAAATTTTTAAAAATTATGTATTCTAAATTAAAGGACCTCATCATTGCTACATTTGGTAACTTTGATAGTGCACCTCCTCCTATTATAGAGAGACACCAATATCATGTGGTATTATTTTTAATAAGTACTAAATATTTAATTTATTTGCAAGCTAGATTTTGAATCCATTTTAGTTAAGCATGTACATACTATCTTTTCAGGATGTGACATGTGATACCTTGCAAGATGTCCCACATTATGAGACATCATGTTACACATAATGATCCATATGAATCCTCTTCACGTGGAGTAAAGAAGATTGCATATCAAATAGATTAGGTCTTTTGGCACCTTTAGATTGTGTTTTTGTGACACATTATTTATTCTGATACACTATGTATTACAACAATTAACTATATTATATGTTATATATTTTTATGACTTCTTATCATGCTAGTGTATGCAATATAAATTATTATGTTATCATGTTTTAAGTATGAGCCATTTTCTTTATTGTGACATATTTAATTCATGTTATGACACATTTTGTTAGCATATGTTACATGAACAATAATTTTAATCATTTTAATTAAATATAGGAACATTAATTTAAACATGTTTGAATGTAAAAGTAATGGAAAGATATAGGAGGTCATTACTTTAATTGACAAAAAAAATTTAATATCAATTGCATTGTTGGAATTCTTTAGAGTAAATGAAAAAGGGGGGGTGAATCAATTATCCAAGGTTCAAAAGTACAATTAAAATTTTTCACAGCTTAGTGAACCAATAAATTTTTTATCATCATGCATGCATCCATAAGATTATGCAATCCCTTAAAACTTGTAGGTTACTATCAAATCAATTTGTAGAATGTGAACATGAAACATAACATATTCAATAATACATTTGACACAATGATTTATATGGAAACCCAATTTAGGAAAAACCACCAGTAACATGGTACTATTTTTCACTCTTCTGAAGTGATGCCCTATGAAAGGCCAACCTTGTTAAAGGTTACAATGCACACTGTTAAATATGACCAAGCTAAAGGATTTCAATCACCCTATTAGGACAGAGCCTTGTTAGAGGACTTTAGACCATTCACTTGGAATTTCACCTAGTTAAAGGATTTACAAATGATTTTTAGGTCAACCTTAATCTAATGGATTTACCCTAGATTGATTATAATTATTAAAGAGTAATAGGAAGGCTTTATTTGATAAAAACTTACAACTCCATTTGGGGATTACAGATCTCTATTTCAATCCTCCATTCTACTTGGCTTTCACAAACTTCAACTTTTATAGCTTCTTAACCCTTCAAGCATTCATACCCTTAAGCCTTCTTTCTTAACATGCTAGTATAGACTCTTCTCTTAGGTCACTAAATGAAGCAATACCCTAGACTTTTTGTCTTCATTAGGTTTGTCCACATGACAACCTTTTCTTCTGACCAGGCATCCCTATAAATAGACAATTAAGATATTTTTACATTCATTCTCTATTGTGCAATTTAGGGTTAGGATAGATTAGATAAGATTCAATGAATCTACCCCTGATTTCATTTCATTCCTTTCTAGAAACTTTTCCTTCAATCCTCTTTGAATTCATCTCAGAATGTTTTAGCATGGATTCTATACCACTAGCTCATCAATCTTATCTTCCACATGGTTAATACAATCCAAGAAAATAAGCTTTTTGTCTTAGATCTATAGAATTTATGATCTTTAAGATTATGCTGACACTCAACATTAACTTTCTTTTGATGCTCGAAACATATTGTGTTGCTTGGCATCCTCTATAAAATCACTCAATACAAACTAAAGTTTACTGGCGCTCGACATGAACTAAAATTTACTCTACATCAACTGTTTTACTTGTAATACACTAAAATAGACTTTTACTTGGCTCCAACTAATTTTCTACTTGGCTTGCACTCACTTTTCTCATCTCCTATTGTCTACTCAGTCAACCTTGGTAGACAAACTTCGTTATACTTGTTCTTTTAAACTTTCTTAGTGTATCCAACCTCTGTAGTCTTAAGTAGATTATCAATGCACTATGATATCATTGTCCTAGCTGATTCTTGTACTTCATTTCATATCATAACTTAACCTTTTCTCTAGGTGCTATTGTTACATCTTTTTATCAAATCCTCTTCATAAATCAAATTAGTGATGGCACTTAAATCATGCAATTAGTTGTTTTACCAGCAAATGGTAGGTTTGACATCAGTGACAAAACAATGATTGAAACGCATTTATCATACTTGTATCAATTTTTTTTCAACAATATCCCTCTTCAGTATTGATGGCAAACCAAACTAATAAACCAAGATGACTAGGTTAAAATAGTAAGACAAACAAAATTTAAAAAAAAAGAAAATAATTCCTTGTATTGAAATCTCTCCCTCTATCAGCAACTTTCATGTTTTGAATAGGTCACAAAAATATGCTCTATTTTCCTTATGACTCCTTGTGAATTACTTCTTATATCTCTCTCTACATTATTGTCCTCTTAATAGATAGATATAATCAACAGATACACTATCTTTTTCAATAGTTAAAATTTCTACCTCATACTATGTGTTAGGATTTCTCCCTCTTTGTTTAGTGTCTATCTTCAATATCTCTTCTTATCAATTACTATATCCCTCTTTGATAACAATGCCAAAGACTTGTTATCTTAATATGCATATATGTACTTCTTTAGTTTTTCCATCTATCACCTTGCTTGTGACTGATTTGTAGTTCCAGCTCTTTGATTACTTTAGGTTGCTCATAAAGTAAGATCCAATGCATCAATTTGTAACATACGTCAATCAAATTGTTTGATGCAGGGCATTTCTCTTGCTTCTTAGATAGCCTTTGGGGTATCACCCCTAGTTCACCTCTTAGATACTCATGATCATATTTGGGTAATGCCTTTGTGAAGATTAATTTTCTCTTCTGTGTTAACATATTCCATCTTTACCTCTTTATCTTCAACTAATTCTCTAAAGTAATGATACTTGATTGCAATGTGCTTACTCTTTGTGTGCATCACATGATTCTTTGATGTATTTATAGCACTTTTATTATCACGATAAAGTATCATTGCTTCATTAATTTCTTCCTACATACCTTTGAGTAGTTGTTTGATCCAAACAATGTTTGTACAATTTATAGCAGCAACAACATATTTCACTTTAGCAGTTAATTGTGAGGTGCAGTTTTCTTTCTTGCTAGTCCATGTAGCTAGCCTGTTGCCTAACAAAAATGCTCCTCCAGTTGTTTTCTTTATGTCATCAATGTTTCCAGCCTGAATAGCATCAATATAGGCTCTTAATTCAAATTTTTCATTTTTCTTATAGTATAGACCATATTCCTCTATTCCTTTCAAATATCTCATTATTCTCTTTACAACCATCAAATGATTCTCTTTGGGATTAGTAGAGAATCTTGCAACTATCCCTATATATAAAGTAATATAAAGTCTATGATGTACTACATATTGTAATTTTCCAATCATAGACTTGTAAAATGTTTGATTCACCTTAGATGAATCATCATTCTTTGACAACTTATGTCCTAAAACCATAGGTATACTTACTGGCTTGGAATCTTCCAATCCAAAAGTTTTTAGTATCTCCTTGACATACTTTGACTAAGTGAAGTATATAACATATTTCATCTCGTGTACTTGCAAACCCACAAATAACTTGATCTCTCCAAACATAGATATCTCAAATTCTTGCTTCATTTTATTGCAAAAGCCTTGCATAAAGTATCTTGACCTCCAAATATGATATCATCAACAAAAATTTTAGATAACAAAATACCTTTACCTTTTTCTATCTTCAAGTATAGATTCTTGTTAACATTAGTCCTTTCAAATCCAATCGTCACAAGATAATTATGAGGTATCTCATACCATGCTCTTGATGCTTGTTTCAAACCATATAAAGCTTTGTGTCATCTACATACCATGGTTTTACTATTAACATCAAAAAATCCTTTTGGTTATTCTATATAAACTTCTTCCTCTAGTATACCATTTAGAAATGTAGATTTAACATCCATTTGACAAGCTTTGAAACCTTTGTATGTAGAATAAAAAAGTAGAGTTCTTAGTCCTTCCAATCTAGCAATAGGAGCTAATGGTTCTCCATAGTCAATTCCTTTTCTTGTGCATATCCTTTATAGACTAATCATTTATAGTCTAGGAACTAGAGTCCATGTTTTGTTTTTCTCAATTAGTTCAATTTCTTCTTCCATTAATTTTGTGGAGAATTTTATTGATCAGGATGGGGATTTGGTTCATTTGATGGTGTAGGGTATTGTGGTTGATTATTCACATTTCTTGATAAGAAATAAATTGTATTTTTAAAAACTAAACAAAATTTAAACAAAACTAAAAATAGCATACAAAAAAATGTAAAAACAAGGTTAAAAGACATACTTGATGAACCCAATCTTGATCTCTAGCAATGAGGAGGCATTTTGAGAGAGAGAGAGAGAGAGAGAGAGAGAGAGAGAGAGAGAGAGAGAGAGAGAGAGAGAGAGAGAGAGAGAGAGAGATATTTTAAAGAACACGGGCATTTTGTTGTGGGAAGAGAAGAAAAAGACAACAAAAAATGATTTATAATGGATAAGGTCATGGGTTACTGTGGTTTTATTTGATTTCTAATAGTGTGTACACACTATTGAAATTTTTGAAAAAAAGGGTGTCATCAATTTGCCACCACAACTTGGTGCATTCACCCCTAAGAGATTTACATTAAATCATATTAAAGATTACACATTTTTTCTTTTATAAAAATATCCAATAGCACACACGTGATATGACTTGGGCTTAGGCTTGTGGAGCCCATGCCATACTATGTGTCTACTATAGTGTGTATGTGATATGGGATTCTCCATAGCACATGTACACTACTAGAAATCACATTTAAAAAACACCTCTCTCTCTCTCTCTCTCTCTCTCTCTCTCTCTCTCTCTCTCTCTCTCTCTCTCTCTCTCTCTCTATGTATCCTATTCCATACTCTTTCTCCATTCCCCTCTCTCCCTATCCTAAAGTCTCTCTCACTCTCTACATCTCTCATGCCCTCTCTCCCCATTCATCCTCTCTTTCAAATACAAGGCTTACAAAGCATATGCACACTATAGCACATATGCATTATTTAAGCCTTGAATTTTTAAAAAAATTAAGCAATGCTCACACACTATATAAAGCATTGGATACCATGAAGCCTAAGGCTTGGATTTTCCTTGTGGATCCAACCCAAAGGTTTGGAGGCTCTAAACTAGTTTGAGACATGTTTTGATACAAGCATACAAAAAATGCTTGATTTTTCTTCTATGCTCTCCTTCAAGATGCCTTGTGGTTGAGCATCGATAAAATCAGGTTACATGATATTGTAGATCTTTGTGTTAGCTATATAACCATATAATTTACTTATTATTCATACTATTTAAAGCCTTTCAACTATAATTTATTTTGAACATATGTCCATTTTGTCTCAAAAATGAACATTTACTAATTGAGCTGTAGATTTCAACTCATTTACCCAATTTTGAAACAAGTTAGTTTTTTAGAAACTAGACTCTCCACTCTACACACTTCAAAAAAAAAAAGAATGTTTTGATTTTGGATTAGTTTCAATAATTTCTAGAGGGAGGACATAGATATTTCCAATTTTTGGGATGTGTCCCCTTATAAAATTCATTAAAAGAAATGTACTTTATAAAATTACACAAAAAATTTGGGATAAACTACATAGTGCTACGTAACTATTGACCAGAGTAATTAAAGAATTTTAAAAATAAAAATAAAAAATTTACAAGGGCCACACTTTGCATCATGTTTTTTTTTTTTTGAAAAAATAGTACCATGTTCCATGTCCCCTTTTTTTGAGGGCCTGAAATTAAGCCATTTTGAAAAAAAAAAATAGTAGTTTAGAAACTAGATTCAAAGGACTGCTACCTTTTTTTGTCATATCTTAAAATTCTTGTCAAAGTTCAGAAATGCTTGATTTTGGAACAACAAAAAAGAAGTGGCCACTTACACCCCTCTTTTGGCACCACAACTTTGTGCACTTACCCCTTTCAACTTAATCATGATAAATCTTTGTGATCCAATGGTTTTTAGGATTTTTTCTTTCAAAAATATTGGGACATTCTAAGACATGACCTTTTAGAGGCAATTGAGATAACTAGGAATTCTAGATCACTTTTAACTAAAATTAATAATATTTTCCTTGCATTAATCCCCCCAAAAATAGACCATATGGAACTAGGAGACTTTAGACCCATAGCTTTATGTAACACTATATATAAAATTATTTCAAAATCCTTAGCCAATAGACTTAACATAGTATTGTTGAAGCTACTAGGAACAAACAATTTTTTGTCCCTAATAGGTTAATGTTTGATGATATCATTATTATCCAATAACTAATTCATTCAGTGAAAACTAATAATGAATCATGTATGCCAATGAAATTTCATACTCAAAAAGCTTATGATAAAGTAGAATTGTGATTCTTATGTAAACATTAGAAGAATTTGGATTTTCATTACAATGAATCAATTTAATATTTAATTGAATTTTGACTCGAAAAATTTCTCTCCTTCTTAATGCAACTCCTGAAGGTTGTTTTAGTATATCTAAGGGTATTAGACAAGGGGATCCTATATCACCTTTATTTATTTATTGTTATGGAAGAGGCTTTCGATAGAGCTATAACAAAGGCTCAAAATGAAAGAAAAAATTAGAAGAATCATAGTAACAGAGGAAGTTCCTGAAGTAACACACAAACTTTTTTAGATAATATTATTTCACTAGAATAAATTATTGTGGAAGAAGCTCATAAATTTAAGAAAATAATAAATAATTATATGAAAGCATCAGGCCATAAATTAAATATTAACAAATCAAAGATATTCTTTATTAATACCAAAGAATAAATAGAAAGACAAATTTATAGAATTATGAAATATAGAAAAGGAACCTTGTCATGTAAATATCCTGGCATTCAACTTGAAAAATATAGTAGAGAAGGAAAAATGTGGGATGTGATTCTAGAGAAAGTAGATAAAAAAATTACAAAGTTGGAAAGATAAATGGTTTTAAAAAAAGAAAGGATGACTATGATTAAATAAATTCTTATGGCTATCACCACATATCATATGTCATGTATTCCTCTACCTAAAGGTGTAAAAAGGAATCTAGACTCAAAAATGGAAAAAATCATCTCGCAAGGATGAGAATAAAAGGAAAAATAAGCTTTAATTAAACAAGAAAATATATGTAAGCCAAAAGCATTTGGAGGGTTAGGTATCAAGAATCTTAGTTGGAAAAATGAAGCTCTAGGCACAAAAATCATCTAGAGAATGTTCAAAGAACATAATAGAAAATGGGCCACAATTTTATTTCATAAATATTTAAATAGTAATGATACTTGATCATTTTTTGGAACAATTTAACCCACCAAAAGGATCCAAAATTTGGAACACTATGTTGAATTGTCATCCTTTAATAAAAAATAGTTTTAACTTGGGATATTAGTTGAGGATAGGACACTTTATTTTGGGAGGATGGACTTCCTTCTCTAGATAGTGCTAACATGCCTATTAATATAAAAATACTCTCTCAACTTAGTGGGGTCCAAATGTATGTGGCTATAAAATTAAAATTAACAATAATAAGTATGCAGGATGGCAATAGAAATTGATAAATGAAACTTCTCTTTCATCTTATAATATTTTTTAAAAAAACCAATTCTTAAGTAGGAGGCCGGAAAATAATAAAGATAGCAGTGATAGGTTAATATGGGGATCTTCAAAGGATGGACATTACAAGGTCAAATTAAGGTACAAAAATATTTTTAATTTTCAAAATTAAGATATGATTGATATTCCTCTTAACTTATGCCAGCATAAGCCATGTATTCCAAAAGATGGAATTTTACATTGTGCTACTCTTCAAAAGAGAATTCTAACAGCATATAGGTTTACCAAAATGGGTTTTGAGGGATCATCAAGATACCCATTGTGTGAAAAAGAATTTGAAACTTTTGAACACTTTCTTTTCAAGCATCCTTTTGTCAGGAATTGTTATGTAAGAAATTAAAATAGAAAATTACATTCCTATACAATCTATTAAGTTTTCTAGGAAGTTGGCCAAAACACAATTATTTAAACCTTTATAGTAATATTTTGAAAATAACCCCTTCTTTACTCTTATGGAAATTAGTGAAATAAATAAATAGAAGAATTTTATGTTATGATAAAATAGATCAAACATCTTTTCTAAAAAAAGTGGAAGAATTTTATTATATGATAAAATAGATCAAACATCTTTTCTAGAAAAAGCGGAGACATGTATTATTGAGGTAGCTAAAAGTAATCTAAAAATATTTTACAAGGAGGAACTTTCCTTTTCATATTGGGATGCAAAAATGTGTAAAATGTTAAGTTAATTTAATTAATTTTCCTATGATTTACTTAAAAAATAATAAGCTTGGTAGGAAAGAATGTAAATGCTCAAATTTAAACATCAATGGGGCCTCTAGGGAAAATCCAGGATTGACAGGATTGTGTTGTGTTATCAATATGGAAAATGGAACTTGTCCAACCAAATGTGTTATGCCATTAGGAGTAAATGTCTTAAAAATTGGTATAATTAGACACTCTTGTTGAAGGGTTAACTCTAAGTAGGGAGATAGGTATTAAGAAATTATTCATAGAATAAGTTTCATAAATTATTTTAAATGCATTATGAAAAAGAGAAATGCCAAATTGGATCCTAACTTCTAAACTTGAATATGTGTTAATCTTATTAGATAAATTTGATGAGACAATCATTATATAATCTTGCAAATAAGGGAGAAGATGGTGAAGAGATTCTAATTCGATAAGTTAACTAGGAAACATTAGATATTATATCTAGATAATTTTAATCTATGGTGCCTTATAGGTATAAAATTTTCATTATAAAGAAACATAAGTCTAACCTTTAGCAAACTAGTTTGAAGCTAACACAGTAAAAGTTAATATTTAAAGAGTCAATAAATTTACCAAGGTGGAAAATTTTGTAAAATAGATTAGGATTAGATATTCAATTTTAAATATAAATAGGAGATTCATTATAAATGAAAGGACTTATTGTTTAAAATATTCTTAAAAATATAAAGGTACAAACTTGAAGGTATTTATGGAAAATATTAACATAGTTAACATAGGACACACTAATGAATTTTTGATATTTTAGTATATATGTATTTCATTTCTAACAACTTGAGCTTAGCTCAATTTAATTCTTGCATGTTCATTTAGAAGATTATCTAAAAATTAGAATAACAAATGCAGAAGATAAAACTTATTGATAAATGATTAAACTATTAAAGAGAATAAAGTAAAGGTTAAATGAAGGATGGATTCACATCTCTATGTGTAATTGAGAAGGGCACTTAATCTACTTTTAAAAATGGGCATTTTAGCCTTTACCTATCAAAGTAAAATTAAAAAATGATTATTTAAGAACTAAATACATGTACATTCATATAATAAATGGGTTTCAGTAAACTCTTGGCCAAGTTTAATAACATTGACTATTAAATCAAATAATAACCATATTGGCCTATGCAAGGGGATATGTAGGATAAATATTGGCATGATAACTAGTCATTTGTTGTGACCCTTACCAAAGCAGGGGGTATAAAATAACACTTGCATAGGATCGGTAGAATAAGTATTGGCATGGGAACTAGTAATTCACCACAACCTTTATGAAAGTAAGAGGCATAAAATAACACCAAGATGTAAATACCTACATGAAGAGACAAGGATGTAATTATTAGGAAGGTGGCCCAAAAAATAAGGAAATCAGGAAAAGATGCAAAAATATTTGGAAATTGACATTTACAAATGAAATAAGTCATGTTCTTAATCGAGCCTATTAAAAATGTCTACTTTCTCCTATAAGATATTCCACATGGATTTAGGGACTACTTCAAGTCATACAAATCTTTGTATGGTGATGCCAACCTGCCAATAACCAAACATATATTAAAAATAGAACCATAATTAATATAAATGTGGTCTTCAAAATGGAATTATGACGGATTGACATATTCAAAATGCAACCCCTTTTATTATGCAAAATATAGTCATGCATACACCATTAAAGAAAAATATTTATGTGTTTCCTTTATGAATGTTGACCAACTACAATATCATAGTGATGTTAGCCAATAGAGAATATAAGGACCCTTGCATATGTTATATGTTGAGTGAACACTAAAATTATAATAAAATCAACGTTTCATTTGAATACTTATTAAGAGTAATTTCTAATATTATAAAAACTAATTATTAAAATATAATTAACTCTTATAAGTTATTATAATTAAAATTATATTAGGAAGAGAGTCATTTCTTTATATTTTTAAAGAATGAGGCTTGATCTTCTAAATCATTATTAAAGATAATTGAATTAGGATTATGTTCATTATGGTCACTATTTGATTTATGATCATAAGCGAACAATGTTACCAATGAGGGTATTGAATAAATTGAATCTAGTGGATCTTATCCAAATAGAGGGTGGGGGTCAACATCCCTTAAATATTTGTGAAATTGGCTTGGACCTATAACTTTGAGGGAGTCCATACATGGTGTCTAGGAAACTTGGATAACATTAATAACCTTCGGCCATAAATCCACATAATAATATCAATTAATAACCAAAATAACTATTAAATTATTAGAAAAAAATTTAACATAACAATCATGATGGACCCAAAAAGGGGACATTACATCTCCTTAAATAGTCTATTATAGTGATCGCCACCCATTACAAGAATTTATTAAATAAATTTAATACATGATACTACAATGATTAAAATGGCAATTTCATCTCATTATTTCCCAAATTATTCTTGTATAATCTCTTTAAAGGTCTATAATGTAAAAAGGAGATCTTGTTAATTTCTAATGGTTTTAAATGTATGTAATATAAGAAGGAGAATACATTAGCTTTCTAGAGGTTAATAATCTTTCTAAAAATACTTTGATATCCAACTTAGAGGGAATATGTTAAGAAATATTTTTCAACAAGATTAATATATAAAGGTCCAAGGATCATATGTGTAGATCATATTGTAAATGTACATATATTGACTATAATGTATATAACCTTGTAACAATATATTAGAAAATATATATCATCATATCAAAGGTTTATTATTCTATCTAGATTATGATGGATTGTTCATACAAATAATACCCAAGTAACTTATTTGTTGATATTTTATTTCATGTACCATGTCATGCAATAGTATTAGTATTTCAAATAATAATAGAAATATTATCTCTCCTAAGGCTAGAACAATTATCTTGATAGAACTCCATGAGTTAAATGAAATTAAGGAGACTAAAATCAACAAGTTTAGGTATAGAAGATGATGAACTATTCAATAGTTTTGAAAATTCTCCATAAGACATGTAATTATTATTTATAATGTGATGACACTAGTTTTTTAGTTCAAATGAATGTAAGTTTCATTAATAGAAGAGATATCATTGTTATTTATGGTCCTAATTTTTTTATTAATACTGATAGGTATTCTACAATGGTAGAATGGGTGGTGTGGGATGGTGTGAGCATGTTAATGTTAACTTTTATTCTTCTATGTTAAATTTGACAACCATCTACACGTTAAAAGTTTAAATCTTATTATAAATAAAATACACTTTTAAAAATAATTTAATAAATACCACATAAAATATTTGTTTAAATTATAATATTTGGAGATATAAATCATCCATTTTTTAAGAAATTAAAATTAAAAGCTTAAGTAAGTAAAAACCTAAATAAATGGAGATTAAGGAAATATAAATAATTTTAGATGTAGTAAATTAAATTATAATTATTTTGTAGTGGATACTTATCAATAATATATCTATACTAGTAGATAATATTTCACATAAAAGTGTATAGCTCCAAAGGCATGTATTCTTTTTATGTGGTTTAATACATATTTCAAAATGCAAAATAATATTATTAAAGTTTTATGATTCAACCCAACATGAACAATTCACTTCCACAATATTAATTTTAACTACATATTTTTCTATAACATATAATACTCATGTCAAGGAGGGATGTATAATAGTTACCAAATCACTCATTTCTTTGAAATCTACTCTGCTTTTGGATCCATTCAATTCTTGTCCAATTAGTCTCCTATCAAACCTTATGCAATTAGACTAGCACCATTTTATCTTCTCTCTAACAACGTTTGGTTTCGTTGAATCTCATTGCTATGGGGTTATATGGCCCAATCTCTCCCTTTCTAGAAAATATTTCCTTGCTTACCATACTTGATCTAAAAAATAAGAACGTGGAGGTCCATACTGCACATCAGCTTGGAAGGCTATTTTTCTTGAGAGTGCTTTGGTTATCTATAAACTATATGGAAGGTCAAATTTTTTCCTCTCTATGAGCTTATCATTCTTAAGAACCCTCTAGTTTTTCTATAACAATTTGAGAATGAAATGCATCATTGAAATGTGTCACCTTAAATCATATGCAAACTTGAAATTTAAGAATGATACTACTTTTTCTCATAATCCATCAATCATGCTATTATGTACACAACATGTACAACTTGAAGGATTACATATAAGAGAAATTATTAATTACTACAATATAATTTTACCTAATATATTATTTTAGCAAGAGGCACGCATGCGCTCTCCCAAAACACATCTTCTAGTTCAACAATACAACAACTTTAATATTCACTACTCACTATTAAAGATTTTGATAAAAATAACCTAGTCATCTAAAAATTAAAAAAACATAAAAAAACAAATATTAAAGCTATAATGATATCAAATTCTAATGAAAAAAATGAGCTACATGTTTGTAAGGTTTATGCATAACCTAATGCTCCCATTCCAAAACATTATACTATTATTCAATATGTAATCATATATGTGAATTCAAAGATCACATTGTACATTTTAGGCATTTTTAATATTGATGTGTCTAAAAAAATTAGACCAAAAAGACATTCTTGAAAAATATATGCATGACTACAAGATATATTTCATCATATATCAAGTATTTGATTTATAGATCTCGTCTATTGAGCACATCTAGACCAATTCAAGTATAAATATATGGGATATTAACTATAAAGAAGAGGCATGCTGGACTGAACTCCTTGCTACATTCATAAAGTTTCATCCCACGCTGAAAAACTTTCTACGGTCTAGAATACTAACACATATATAAGCAAGGACAAAAATAGTAACCATGACATCTACAATGATGCAAGTACATTTAAGAAATAGTGAATTTTCCCATCGAGAACAATAAGTAAAATTTAATGATGCATAATACAACACTCTACAATTCTTTTATAACAGAAGATGGAAGGAATTGAAAGAACTAGAATAGAAATGAAGAGACCTGATGGAAAAAAAAACAAAAACATTTGTTTATATAAATGTTACTAATCCTTATATGCTAGTATGGATCAATCAAAACATAAACCCACCTCTTTTCTCTTTTAATATACATTTTTCATATATTAAAATATTTAGAAAATTCTATCCTATTTTGTGTAGGTCAAAAGTGGGAAGTCCTCCTTCAAATCCATGGAGGACTTAAATGTAAGAAAATAAGGTAACACTTTTGAAGAAGATGTCCTTGTTATCTCATTAGATCATACATAGAATTAGGTATCTAATTAGTTTGTATCTAGTCCTCATATTTGTAGAGATTGAAATTAATAATTTAAATCTGGTTGAACAAAATTCCAATAGTCTCAATGGATTTTCCAGGCATCTAACTATGATTTTCTAGGCTAGAGAAGGCTGAAATTTTTTCAATCATGAAAGAAAGGTTGATATGAAAAAACATAAAATGTTACGACTTACAAGAAAGAGAGAAGCATGTGCGGTCATGACTTACAAAAGGGAAGAATAGACAGAAGCCTCAATAATAACACAACTTTTTCCCCATCCATAACTAACGTTTTCAGCGCTCACTTCATTCGTGACTTGTGCAGAAGATTGTAGGTGTAACAGGGACAATTCACATAGTGCGCATGTATTTTATACCCTACCTTGAACGACATCCACCAAACATCGTCATTTTATTATTCAAGATTCCACTTCCACTACTTCCCAAACTTATCATTTACTTTGAAGTCGTGCATTTAAAGATGCCAAATTATATTCCCAAACAAGTCTAAGTTGGCCATTCAAATTTGTTGTGCAGCTCATCTTTTGTCTTCACATGATTCATCACCCCATGAGAAAATCTTCTAAATACCACAAGGAAAAGGAAGACCCCCTTAGTGATAGGGGTTTCAATAATAGTTACTGAGAATAGGCGCAAGGGTATAGTCGATAGTTATATATAGTCTATTATTTTACAACTATAGAAACTTTATTTTATAGGAAAGCACTCCATCAAAAAAAAAATCTGATTGTTGCTCAAGTCTCAAGCTCATTGTGTTTATATCCCATTATTACTTGTGTGTCCCTTTTTTATTATGTCATTTCTATTATAGAAGGTGACCTTTGAAAATTTGCACATACATTGTGTGGGAACAAGGTTATTGCGAAAGTGGCCATGGGAGGACGTCGCATAATCAAGCAATATGTGGAGATGCTATGGCAAGGATTTTACTACAAAGGAGTGCTTTCTCATAGGTATCTTCTACAAAGGAGAGTGTTTGCTCATTTCCTTTTCAACTTTTGTCCATTTTTCTCAAGAAGCCTTTGGTTAGATTTTCCAACAACTTTTTTATTGCAATCTTTTCTTTGACAACTTAGAAGTCCCAAGCTTGGGTGAGGGATTCAAACCCTATATGGGGGAGGAAGACATCTTGAGAATTGAGACAATCAAATTTAGTCTGTTTTCACACTAACATTTCAAAAGCAATCTCAATTCTCTTGTGTAAAAATGTGCATGAAATAACCAACAACATTTTGTAGTTAACTTTTTGAAATGGGGAAAGGAGGTATTTCTACACAAGACACCTCGTCTTATCTCACCCTTTGAGATGGGCTCACTCTTGAACCTCTCCTACACCTAACATATGTCCTTTTTCATATTCAAACCAAAAGTTATTCTTTCTTTTATAGTACTACTGATAATAGTGTGAAAATGGGTCACCCTTAGACATCACACCGATGGAGAGTTTCCCACACTTAGAGCCTTTTTTCTCTAACCAATGCTTTATCTTAGCCTTCTTAGGGTTCTTTCCTGATACCCTATTCTAGAGGATCTTTTCCTAATATTCTCCAACCTAGAAACTCACCTATCAATTCAAATTACACTCCTAATTCTTTATACCCCAAATAAGCAACTTTATGCTCAACAAGCAGAAAAATTCACCTAGGGCTCCCAACAGGAAAAATGCATGTTTTGATCACCCTCATAATGTTCTAGGTCATTTATCAACCATTCTGCACCATCTTTCCAATTCCATAACTTCTAAATCACGAAATTTCTCTTTTAGGCCTTATAGCCCTATGAGCCCTAATTAAGCCTCTTACAAACAAGGAAGTTGAAATAACATCAAAAACTCCTTAACAAGCCCTATCGGTGTCTTCTAGACTTTGTTTCACAACTACCTAGCCTCAAATATTTTCTAGGTTTCAAACTCCCATAGCATTCGTTTAGCACTTTTCTAGAGAATGTCATGGCCCTGACAATCCTTCATCTATTATCTCAGATTCTGAGTCTTGTTTAACCTTCTGTGTGGTTTTGAACATGGTTTGAATGGTTATTTCATTGATACTGTTTAGTTTTGGCATCATTACATTAATTTTTTTAAGTACTTAAGGAATTCAAATGATTACTTAGATCTGACTTTCTGAAATATGTCTATAATATTTTATTAAGGTGTGTGTTTATCAGGATCTCATGATCTGAATCAATTTAGATTCAGGTATTTATCTATAAGAAAAAAAAAAGTTTCAAAATGGAATAAATTTTAAGGAAGACAAACTAGTTTTAAATTTTATAATGGAATGGTGTTGATGCTTAAATTCATGTCTTTATCATAATTGCAGATCTGTGATAGAGGTAGTAGTAAAATACTATTGCATTTGGAATTTCTTATGTCTAAAACCTTAATATATTGTATTTATATTTATAACATTATATAAATAAGAATATAAATATAAGTACATTAAATAAATAAATTATATGTGTGTGTGTGTGTGTGTGTGTGTGTGTAATTATTTGTATAGTAATGTGCTTATATATATATGTTAATGCAATTTAAAATTATAATTTTATATATATATATATATATATATATATATATATATATATATATAATAGTATTTTTATTTTGAATAACATTATTAATGTTAGTATTAGTATTATTATTAATGTTAGTATTAGTATTAATATTAATGTTAGTATTGGCAATGATATTAATGTTATTATTGGTATTAATGTTAATGTTAGTAATGATGTTAATGTGGATGTTCTTATTCCTACGTATTCCTTGGTTTTACTAAGTCAGTTTCTAATGAAACTAACCTAGTGTATTCGTATTAGCATGTTTAGATCTTACACAAGTTTTAACTTGGGCTTTGAGCTAGCTTAAGGTGGCAAAGTTAGTTGCATTAATGTTGGCAGAGTTTTTGGTTATCGAGTTGGTACTTGGGCTACCATGTGTTGATGATTGCTCAAAAAAAGGAGAAAGGGTTAAGCTCACTGTTAAGAGCTTTCATTTCGTTTGATAAGGTTTGGAAGATTTGTTGCAAGAAATGCTTTGTTCTTCATTATGGAACTTCTGTTGAAATGCATGTGTTTTTGGTGGAACGAGTTTCTCTGCATTTTTATGGAGAAACTGGTGAGTCATCTAGGCTATAAACCACCATGGTTTTGTATTTTTCTTTCTTTAGTCATTCTCTGGTTGCATGTTTGATTTTGATGTTGTGAAGTGTGTCTGGTTTTTGCTCAGAGCACGTCTTGGGAATAGTTGGAGAGTTGGTCTGCAAAGGCACTCCAAGCGTATTCGTGGTGTATTACTCAACATTTCTCAGGCAGGGGCAATTTGTAAATTTATTCTGCATCTCTGGTTTATTTCATTGATGTAAAACATTTACATATTCTGGTTCTTGCATGGATGAAATTAGATTTTAGATTTTGGGGTTTTTTAGTCAACCCAAATTACTGTTTGTTTATATATTTATATGAATTCCGATAGGCGAACTTGGTTGTTGTGATGGTTAAATTTTTGAAAGTAGAAAGACCAAAAAAGAAGAAGAAGGGTGTACGCTAGTTCGGCAATGGACATTGCATGAATGGTAATCAGTGAGGGAACGGGGTTTTACATGGATAAATTGCATTTATGTTTCATCATTAATAGGGTTTGGTGGTTACAATGTAATATGGTATGTTTCATAGTTGGAAATGTGAGTATGATGCATTATGAAATGTAATGAGGCTTTATAAACTCAAAACATGATATGGATGTCTGTCATTTTGATATTATTTTGTGTATTAAAGGATAGGGATGAAATTTAGATTTATCTTGTAGATTGTTTTCAATGTAGTGTTCAAAGATAATAACCCAATAGTGTTTGTGATAATTTTCACTAAGTACTGTGAGGCTATTTTGTAAATGGTATTATCACTATTACATTTAGGTATGCTTAAATCAGTTGCTGCCATCTGTAAGGAATTTGGTTTTCTGGCACAGTCGTATATTAGGATAAAAATTGAAACATTGGGAACAAGGGACAAGTTTGAATTGAAACTTTAGGATAGTAAATTTCACCGGGTAACAGCATGATAGGAGTTTTTTCTCAAGTCTTGTATGTCGCTGTATTACTTGACAAGAAGACTACCATGACAAGTTATTTGTGGACAGTCTGTAGATGGGTTATTGGTTTAAAGGAAATAGATATAGAAAAGTTAGTAGGTATTGTTGGGCATTAAAGATGGTTGAGTTACTCATATGGTAATGTTCAACTCAATATTCTATGATGATTAATTAGTTTAAAACTATGGAAGAACTCTACATTTATTTTAAATCTGATTTTAAACTATAAGGTATTATATATATGTTTATATATAATAATTATGTGTGTGTGTGTGTGTGTGTGTGTGTGTGTGTGTGTGTGTGTGAGGTTATAAGTATAGGCATATTTATATTTTCTTATGAATTAAATGGTTAGTATTAAAGTAGATTTTGTAATCTTGAAGTTATTACATATACTTGTATTTTGATGTGGAATCTGGTAAATCCTTTTACTCAGATTATAGTAAGTAATGGGATTGTGAGTAGATGTTGTATAATATGTTAATTGCGGTAATTGCATTTTGATTAATTATATATATTTGTTATTAAATTGACTTATAATACATTGCATCATTTTCATGGTTTTTGAGTTATTCTTTGATTTGAGAAAAGATGTACTAAATTGAAAAAATCATTTCTTGATTAAAAGTTTAAATGATAAGATGTGAATGGCTACTTATGGTAACAAAAGAGTATGGATTCATTAGGCATTTTGAAATGAAGATTGTTTTACGAAAAAATTGCAAGTGTGGTTTCATTTGGTAAATTAATAAGTGGTTACATTAGAAAGTGGAAAGTTTGGTTTCATTGGATTTATTTTTTCTGTTTGCTGAATCAATTGATATAAATTGAAGCAAAAGAAATAGTTCATACTAGTTGGATTTGAACGTTGTTTTCATCCTATTTGTATAACTAGGATTAAGTGTGTTTTTGATTATGCAAATGTGATCCTTTAGATTAGGTGGCTATCATAAATCGAGTAACTTGTGGTGATAGAATTATTTTTCCAGATGCTCTCTGACACTAGTCTAGATCCTTATGGGAAAGTTTATGACAGTTATTTAATCAAGTGGTAATGTTTAAAATTCATGGGTTGGGTTTCATATAATAAGATAAGAATATTATGGTTTCACCTGGCATATTGAATCTGACGAGTAGCTGAACGTAGATTCTTATGTAGACACCCATGAACTACTGGATCATTACTTTGCCATAATCTGTGTGAGTTTATTTATGTATATCTATTTGAAGAAATTGTAATCTTGCTTTAAATCTAGTTAGGATAAAGAGAAATTGAAATACATGTATATTGTACTGTATTTAAAATCTAGCATGCAGGTTTACTGAAGATCTCAACAACTTATTTAGTGAGACTAAGCCCTGTATATGTTTTCGGTTGTTTATGTTTTTGGTTTCAGGTTCGTTATAGGATTGGTTTATGGACCTCGAAGTTTTAAACTGCTATTGTGTCATTAAAGAATTAATTGTAGTTCTTTTTAAGGATTCAAGTAATCCAGAATTTAGTTTGGATCAATGTCAATTTGATCACATCTTATGTATTTGAAAACAGAGTATATTTTACATACTCGGATGATTTTACCATGATGTAATAATGTTATTGAGAATACTTTTTAGGGTATAATTGTATAAGTTACTGTGTAATGGTATTATGTTATAATAATAAAAATTGTTCGAATTTTATTATTGTATTTATGTATGGTTTTACTTTTGGTAGTAATGGGGTGTTATAGAGAACCCTATTTTTTTGGGGATCTTGGACAATGTTAGCAATTACTTCTTGATTTTCTTGGATCTTCTACTTAGACGTTCTCCTCTGGGCTAAGTCCCCTTGACACTCCCTACTTCATTTCCACAATTAAGATTTTCTCATACAAATTGAGCAAACACATTAAAACCTTCCACACACACCTTAATTCCTAGCCAAACAACTCTTGGCTTGCCTAGGGCTCACATACAAAAATAGAAAATTGTCTCCTACTGGAACTTCCTTCCATATTTACATTATGTAAAAAGTATAGTTCTTGATTCCAAGAGGCCATCAAAATCCCATGGCTGGAACTCAAGATTTAGATATTTTCACACAAATTGATATGTATAGGACAATAAAACTGGTAAATTAAAACTAATTACAAAACAAGAATAGATGGCTTTATAACTCCAAAATGACCATGTAAATATAGTTTACAAGATCCTTCATAACTTATACAATGGAAATAGACAACCTTTCATTCCATTAAATTTTGGATTAAGGCCAAAAACCCAAAACTGTCATTACAGTCAGTGTTGCTCATGTTTCCAATCTTTACATAAAAGGCATCTCTTCTAGTTTATGGTTTGGATGGAATTTTATACTCCTACTCCACCTATCATCACCCTAATTTCAAGTCTCATACCTATTAAATGTGCCCTCCAACTTTTGAGGAAATGTTGTCATGAGCAATTTTGACAATGTTTTTTTGCAAAAATGACCATGTATTATTCCCAACTTGTCAATTTCGACTCCAACCCATCCAATTTAACCGAAAAATAGATGTGAGCCAAATTTTATCAATTACCCCTAATTTTTGAGGTATCTTTAAACTTTGACCATAGTTTACCCTATCGAGACCTTGTACCACTAACTAGGTCCTAACAACTAGAACATGACCAACACTTGCACTCAACCTTTTGAAAGATTCTCGAACACACCTTGGGATTTTATAACCATTCCTTATTTTTTCAATGGTTGGATAGGACATTTACAAGCCAAAATATCTATTAGGGTTTTCCTTTCCCCTAAGGTGCTCCTACACCATGCTCCCCTACAAGAAGAGACTAAGTTACATGTGGTGAGAGTGAGTCTAGAGGGATCGAAGTGGGGCAAAAATGTGTTCTTGCAATGCATCCATGTTTGGAAGAATCATGCCTTGGATTTTTGGAAGTATGACCTTGATCCTAGCTTCTTCCTTTAGTAATTCTACTTGCAAATTTGTCAAAACTTGATCTTTGACTAATGAGCAGACCTCTAGCTTGGGTCAAGTGACAACTGGTGTGTACTTGCCTTCATGTCTTCATCTATCTTTGATAGTTTATCTTTAATTTCTTGTGTGAAGATAGATGTATCACACAACTTAACAAATAATGAAGTGACAATATTTACAAATGTCTCCAATGAAACAAGAGTAGTAGACAATTCTACTTGGTTTATTACAATTTTTTGTGCCACTTCTTTCAATACCTTGTTTTCAAACTTCCTTACTGCTCTTTGTAGCAACTTATCTTGTCCATTCAAGTCTTCATTGAATTTCTAGACAACTTTTGCTAACTAGTCTAAAATAGGTTATGTGCTATTAACCTCAACACTCAATGCATTCACAAATATGTCCTTTATATCTTCATGTACTTGGGTTTTCTTTCTCTTCTCTTCTCTAATCTTTTGTTGCTTAGCTCTCTTTTGCAATAATTCTCCAAGGGTATTCATTTTATTAGGAGTGAGAGTAGAGATATCCCAATTTGGAATAACTATATCCTTATCTAGATTAATTTCTTCTTCCTTACCCTTACCCTTATCTAAAACTTTAGTACTCAATTAAGACTTGTTCTTAACTATCATTGTACTAGCTATGGACATATACGAAACAAAATCAATAGTAGAAATTGAGTGTCTAGCGAAAAATGTAGATAGGAAACTAATAGTAGAAATACCTTGTTGTTGCATGACAAAACTTGATGATGGAGGCACTTGTTGCTCGATAAATTAAGTGTTGGTCACTTCAGTTAATGGAATACCCAATTGAATAGGTCATGAGCTTGGTTGGGTGCTTGTTTTTGTAGTGGTAACCACAACCAACTCAGTAGAAGCTTTCTCTGAGCTAGATTGCACTAAGGCTTTTCTCAAAGAATGAGGAAATAAAACCATTAGTATTGTCGCAATCTTTTCTACATTAGTTTCCTCAATGCTTTGAATCTCTAGAATACTTCTTCCAATATCTTCCTATTCTTCCTCCTCATCATCTAGATTTACATTATCTACTTCATCATCTTTTGTTTCCACATCCTCTTCCTCATCATCATCATCACCATCTTTGTCATTAACATGAACAAAAAAATCACTAGGTTGATGCAGTTTTTAAATATTCTTCCATGTTGTAGCAACCTTCACAACATATTCAATGTCGGCATGAGTTTCCTCGGAGTCTATTCAAATATGTCTTTTGTAGTCTTCTTTGCATGCTCCAATCTAGTCTTAATTTCTTGCATAAGCTCATTAAGAATTTGATGAGTAAGCTCATCAGGAGAATACTTCTATTTTCCCAATTTGGTCATAATGGTGTGTTCAATCTGTCTTTTCTCACCTACATTCCTTGATTCATATTTGAGGAGTTTAAAACATGCCATGCTAGTTCCATCTTCCAATTCCTTTACTTTTCTTGATGTGTAGGTGTAGGCCTTTTGAAGATAATCTGTTTGGTATCCTCTTCACCTACAATTTCTTCCTGGACATTGGTGCCCTTCTTGTGAATACAACACTGGATGACTTAGTAGGTTTGGTTATGATAACCTTAACTTTCTTCCTTATAGGATCTTCCTCCTTAGATTTGGTTTCCTCATTGTCATCCTTTGCATGATCTTCTTCCACATCATCACCTTTTCCTTTTGTCAGTAGGAGAGTAGAACTTGCTTGTCTTACTATTGCAATCCTCTTTCTTCCTTTGACAAATGCTTTAGGAAGCTTAATTTCAAGTTCTATTCTTGCCTTGGCTTCTTCATAAGTCCCAAAATAAGGTTCCTTAGGATCTAAAGGGTCATTTAGCAGAGCCTCAATGACATCTTTGGTCTCATCTATGTTAACCTCATACTCCAGAAGCTTAACCCATGCTATTCTATGCCTAACTACCTAAATGTATACCTTGTCACAATCCACCATAAAATGTATATCATCCTTGTATTCTTCTACAAGCTTCATAGGTATCCTATATTTATTTTGCATCTTCTCTTTGAATGTTTCAAAGTATTTTTCCATGATGCTATCAAAGTTTTCACACATTTCTCCTATATACTCATTTATTTGATATGAAATGGGGACACTATTTCTCCATAACACTGAACCTTTAGATGGGAAGAATTTTTGCACAAAGAAGAATAAACAAGTCAAGAGTGAACCAAAATTACACAAATTTTTATTGGAACCTCTGATGTTCTCCATTTTCTTATTGAACTAATTCAATAAAAACTCGGCAAGGTTGAATAGCATATTATCTTTCACTACTTTGAGAGATAGATCAACTGCCTCACATGACATACTATTGAGATGAGTAGAGATGTATATTTTATGAGTGATCACATGAATTCCAAACTTTAGTTCCATGTCTATGATACCTCTTATCTTCATTCATCTACCATCCCACTTGGCAAGAGTTCACTTTGCCAGTTCAACCCAACCTAAGGTGTGGGTCACTTTCGCTTTGTCCAACATTGGAAGACTAGTGATTCTATGTATCATATTCCTTGTGATTATAATGGGTTGGTCTAACCACAACTTTCCATTGTCAATTTGGCTTAGGATGAATCTTATCCACTTTGATAGAAAGTCCCTTGACATATGTGAAATATGTGCCAAGCCCTTGGCTTCCAAATGTTGATGCTCAAGTTTTAGAACACCAATCACACATAACTCATTCAATGCTTCATTCATCTCATTAGTGCCTAGCTCTTGGATAGAATGGTGATAATATGAATGGATATTGTGCACCAATTAGGTCACGCACTTCTACAATTGTCAAACTCAACTTGAAGTTTGGTGCCTTGCAATTGACTTCTTTAACCAACATTTCAAACCCTTTCTTGATTTTGTTGCTAGAAGACACCATGCTTAGTAGGTTTTTTGAAAACTCAAAATTTATTCAATAGAAAATACTCAAATCATTCTTAAGCTCTAAAATTTCTCTTCTCAACTAGCTCCAAAAATTCGTGGTGAAACAATGCATTCAATTTCTTCCTTTTAACATCTTTTCTATTTATAATAACCATTAATTCTTGTTACATTTACTTGCCAAGTGACAAGCTATCTTCCACTCGGTTCAGCCTTTAATGCTTGAAAAAAATTCATAGCTTGGTAGAATCATTATCACTTAGTAGAGTCTTCAACAACTTGGTGTCCACATACAATACTTTAGTGTATCTCGACCTTTCTTAGCAGGGTCTTGCGACTCAAACTAGCTCGATAAGGTCTTGAATTTTCACAAGAATTTTTTTATCCTTGTGCATCTTGAATGTTGATATGGATCTCTTCTTTTTACTAGCTGGAATTGATGAGAGATGTCTACTTCAGAATCTCAGTTCTAGTTATTCCCATAATGATTCAAATTGAAATTTTTGAGCCACCCAACTCTTGAGTGACATCTACTTCATGACTTGGGCTTGCATTCTTAGGAGATTTTGGTATCCATTCCTTATTCATCTTCTTTTTGATATTGTTAGCCTTGGCTTTCTTTTCATCTTCAATTCTTGCTGTGTTTATATAGTTCTTGGCAAGATGTTCAAGTTCTTTACAAATGAAACATCTTTTAGTGGTATCTCTTTTCCACATGTGATGTTTCATACAATTCACTCCACTATGCCCAAATTCACCATAGTAGTGGCATCTACACCATGTGTTTTAGTCCCATCCAAATATTGCTTTCACAATCTGTTATGTTGGATTCAATTTCTTGGTTTTGCATTCAGAAGATCTATTTCCTTGTTTCTTGCAATTGTGACATTTACCTTCAAACTTAGGTTTCTTCTTGCATTCACTTGCTCTATGTCCATGTTTGTTGCAACTATAACACTTTCCATTGAATTTTTCTTTACCATTACTCCAGTATTTGTTTGATGTATGACCTATATTACTACAATGATTGCAAGTAGGCCTTTGATTCTTTTGATCTCCTTGCTTGGGTGATTTGCTTTCTTTTGTATAACCTAATCTTGCTTTGCCTTTGTGTCTATATTGATTTTTCTCATTCAATTGATTCATGCTTTCTTGGGACTTCATCATCCTTTCATTCATTTTCTTTTTAGCATTTAAATCATTTGGTAGTCTTTAATTTTCTAACCTTAGATTCATTAGTTCCTCATTTCCATTTGTAAGTTGATCAATGAAGTCTTATTGCTAAAGGGATAGATGTTGAATTCCATTGTTCTTTTCTTCCATCTCTTCTTTGGCTTTGTCTTTTTCTTTCATGACTTCACATAACATCATTGATTGAATTTCTTTTTCTCTTTTCAGCTTTCCAGCTTCTTCTTGAAGATTGGAATTCTTTCCTAATAGGTCTTTTATTGCTTCATCAACTTCATCTAAATTTCTTTTTGGATAGATATCTTCAATTCTTTCTCTAGTGTAGATATTGTCATTCATTTGTACTACAAGATATTTTCCTTCTTTTCAATGATTGATAGAGTTGCTCCTTTTCTTTCTTTAGTTTTCTAATGGCTAATTCAAGATCTAACTTTTCATTTTCAATAGCCTTATCTAGCCTATATACTTCCATTGCCTCTGATCTTTGCTCAAGTTGTTAAACTTCTTCTATGGGAACCACAAAATTCTCATACCAATTGTTGGAAATATGAGGTAGGCAAGGTTACTAAGAGGGGAGGGGTGAATCAAGAACCAATATAACTTAATCTTATTTCAATTAATCCTACATATAATATTTTGATCTAATTGAATGCATGAAAGAATGAAAGAAAATAAACATTCATAGCAATTTGACACAAGATATGGTGACCCAGAAGCCTTCCAATTAGAAAGTAAAACTAGGGTGGGGATGATATTGAAAAGCTTTAGTATTGTAGTATAAAGTTGGCCTATTAAGGCTTACAATTGATCACTTTTGATGATCTTCCCTATTAGGATCAATAAGGACTATGAGGTCCACCTTGTCAAAGGATTTAAAAAGATACAATGAAGTATGCACTTGGTTAGGAGATTTATCAAAGATTGTTAAGTCTACCCTATTAAAGGATTTGACTGATGCACCTATTAGAATGAACCAATGGCTAATCTCTAATCTGCAACTCTAATTTTCTATTTGAGATTCCTTGAATTGTAATGATCACCTTGTTGTGATAGCTAATACTTTTTGGTCTCTTATACTACTTGTAGCCTTCTTTAACTTGCACTTCTTCTCATCATATCTTCACATAAAACCTTACTGATTTGTATATGATACAATTCTTTGCATATATATCAATCCAAATCACAACTTACTAGAGTTAGCTACAATACAAGTTTTACCAAAATCCACAAACTTAGCCCAACTGTTATTACTCAAGTTTTGAAGACAAACTTGGTGATGTTCTGATACTCAACAACCACTATCAACACCCGGTATTGTTTGGCACTTAGTTGATGAAGAGGCTCAGTTCATACTGATCACTTCCAAGTAGCTTGAACTCGGTCATCACTGTGTGACTCGATGAATACTGTGAAACTTGGCATATACTGAATCACTCAGTTGACACTGCATGGCTTGGTCAACACTAGATTCATGTCACTAAAACTCTAATCTTGATAGACATTGGAGAATGTGGTTAACACTATGTAACTTGGCTAAGAATATGTAACTTGGTCAACACTATGAAGCTTGGTTAACACTAGAGTTTCCATCACTTGTACTGCACAACTCGGTAGACATTGCTACACTTGGCATGAACTTTACATAGGTTTAGAGGCTTCGTAGGAACTAAGAAACTCAGGAGCAATGTAACCAATTGACTAAGTGTGAGTCACTAGTAGACAAAATTACCTTAATGTCAACACAAAGTACACTTAACACTAGATGTGGGCTTTCAAGTTGGGTTGATGATTTTTTGGGTCATGGAATTATAACATTAACCTTAGCATCTAAAGATAATAATGAAGTTCAAGTGTAGTTTACACCTTATCAAAAAATCCCTACAATTCTTGGTATCTTGTTTGGACAATTAGGGGAGATGATCTAGTAGCCTCTTATGTTTCAATAATTGAGTATGTGCAGGATCATGGTGTGCCAAAAAGTGGCGATCTGAAAAATAGTTTTAAAATGCCTCAAAGCATTTCAAAATCTATTATAACTTTTTTCCCACCCATCCCGATACCAAACAAAAGTATTTATACCTTTATAAGGGTTTCTTAAGAATGTTCTTATATTTCCATAAATGTAATGTCTATCAAATTATGAGTTTAGAAAGTAATAATTATTCATTATCTAATGGAGTTACACATAAAGTGGTGATTAACACACTAATTGAAAAATAAATTTAACTTTGAAATGGTAGTAACATTTTTGAAATCTAAAACATGTGTCACATTATATAATTATTCTACTATAATAAAAATTAAATAATGCAAATTTTTGAATTATTTAAGGTGGTCAGACATGCAAGATTTTTTTTTTTTCTTTTTTTTTTGAAAATACTATAGTAGAAAATTCATTATTAATTAATTATTTGGAATAAAAATACCCAAAAATATGTGTCGCATCTAGGCTTGAGTCTACTTCTTATATTTAGAATATTATTGAAAAATATTATCATTTGATTTTGATTAAGGTGGTCAAAAATCTGCCTACTTCTTAGTTTTGTCCTAAAATTTTTGTACTATTGCACTAAAATTCAAAATTTTGCCCAATCAATTTTTTCTTTCTTTTGATAAGGCCTAGTATTTTAGAAACTAAATTCAATTTCCTATGGATTCTTTTCTCACAAATTTTTTTATTGAAAGTTCATAGCAAGTTTAAAATTGCACATCAAGTTGACATAACCCTTATTTGCTTATTTGTCATTGCCACTTAAGGGCATAGTTTGGTTGGCCATGATCCTACATATACCCAAACATTACATATATTGTTATAGATCCCCTAATTGCCACTCATAAAAAGCTCCAAAAAATGATAGCACAAGTACTAATAGCCAATGACACATGTACTAATAATTTATGATTTTTTAGCTTTCTTGGCTGCTAATTGGTTTACTTGTGCAAAAAATTTAATTCTTTTAGCGAGGGACTATTGGGGGGTGAACATAATGGGTTTCAAATGAACACTTTTAAATGATACTTTTAGACTACCTTGCACTCTACAATCTCTATAGAGAGCTCCATAAATGTGGAAATGCCAAAAGATTATCTTTAAGCTCTATATCCATATGGAATGGATTTAACATAGATCACTTCTCTCACTGTCTCATTCCAAAGATATAATTTGGTGCACTATACCTTACAAGAATAGATAGAATAGTATACAATCTACTGAAAGGAATGAGATGAGATTGTCAAGAAGAGGATACAAAGCATGAGGTTTCTGATTATGGGTTTATGTGTGAGTTTACACTTGTCAATGTTGCAAGGGAAGATATTTTGATGTTAAATTGTATTTATTTTGGCAAAACTTAGAGAATATCAACTTGTGTTATTGTGAATAGAGTTTGGAACAATGAAAATCTTCTATGGGTTTGGTTTTGACATAACACTAAAAGTAGAAATGTAGGGACTATTCATGGTTGTAGTGGTTGGATTTCAAGTGGAAAATTGTTGGGTATGTGAATCCCAAGTCACATGATCATTCGCCTTCTCCCTTCTCTCCATTTGGTAGTTTAGATTTTACTTGCTCTCTTGCATATCATTTAGCTTACTTTACTTTATTATTTATGCATTCATGGAGTTCTCTTGATGCCTAAAAACTCATTGCTTGACATCTCTTTGAATATTCTATTGCATAGTACACCTTGCAAGGGTCTTGCTTGCTTAAATTGAGAGTCATTTTCACTATCTATTAGATTATTGCATGCTATTACTAGAAAGGTATAAGTCACCATTTGGGGATTCAAATCTATTGGATTTGTCAAATGTAAGGGTTTATAGAAGTGACCACACTTTTTGGTATATAATAGCCACCATCACAAGTATATATTATATAAATTTTAAATGATAGTATAATGGTAAAAATGGAATTTTCATCTCCTTTTTTTCTCAAATGACTCTTGTATAATTTCTCTAAAGGTCTATAATTTAAAGAGAATTTATTAGCTTGAACTATTGAATAATATTATTTCTAATATAACTTTGATATTCCAACGTAAAGGGAATATGTTAAGAAATACCTTTGAACGAGAATTGAAATATAAAAGTCTAAGGATAATATGTCTATTATATTATAAACTTATATGTCAATTATAATGTATATAACCTTTAAATGATATATTTGATAAAATATATCATCATATGAAATGGTATAACATGATATTTGCATTACCATATAAACTTTTAAGAAGGCTTTTTGTTGCTCTTGGTGCGTGGATTGTTTCATAAGATAGGTAGAACCATGTTAATCAAACTATTCTCTAGATATATGTCTAATCGTGCTATTGGAATTTGTACCAAGATTTAGATGAATTCTTAATACAAATTGTACCCAAGAAGCTTTTCTATTGAACTTTTCTTTCATGGAAAATTATTAGTATTTCAAATAATTTGGAAGTGAATATTTTGATAATTATAATATTATCTCTAATAAGGCTAGAAATATTATCATGAGAGAAACCTATGAGTTAGATGAAATTAAGGGAGGTAAATTCAATAAGTTGAGATATAGAGGATGATGGACTATTCAATATTTTTGAAAATGCTTCCCAAGACATGTATTTATTATTTATAATGTGATGACACCAATATTTTAGTTTGACAAAATATAAGTCCCAATTATAGAAAAGATATCATTGTTATTTATGGAACCCTAATTTATATTATAGATGATACTTAACTCATTAGTATATATAACTCATGAGGAATATATTGAATTTGTGTGATTTTAATACATGTTTGAACAATAATAATAATAAATTTAAAGTTTTATGGATCAAACCAATATGAAAAATTATCTTCCATAATATTAATTTTAACTCCACATTATTCTATAAACACATAATACTCATGTCAAAGAGGAGTTTGGAACTCTAAGATTGACATTTTTATTAATTAGATGAGCATTATGTTTCAATTGCAAGAGTAGAGGAAAATTTAGTTATCAGTGTTGGAAACTCCATCTATAGATTTACCCTAAAATGGACCTTAAAAATAAAGTGTGAGCACCACGACAAAGAGCGCACTTAAACCTTCAATTTGTAAAGGAGAATAGCTATGATTGTACCCCACCATTAGGTAGTAAGGCTATTTTATTCAATATTTCAAATGTAATATTGCATGATTTCCAATAGATATGAATTGTTTTCATTTTTATAGTTGCATTCTCTTTTGTGCCTTAGAATCATTTGAAAGATAAATCATTTTTAAAAAGTATTAAAATGTTATAAGAATTACATAGACCTCTTAATAGAAATATGAAATTGCATAATTTATAATAACATTTCTTATAGTTATATATTGACAACTTAATCTTTAAAAATATCTTAATATAATTTTTGACAATAGAATATATCATAAAAATAAAATTACATTTTTTTTTCCTTTTAATTTAGTAAACGAAAGAAAAGATAACTAATATAAAAATTAGAATCAACAAATGGTTTGCTCGCAAGAATATACATAGAATGAGGTAACTAATTAGTTGTTGAGGTTAGAGATTAAAAATGCATCTAAATTGAATGATTAGTGAAATATGGCTAAACCAAATTTCAATAGTCTTTCCTCAATAAGCCCAATGGATTTTCCAGGCATCTAATTATGATGGTGAGCTAATTAATATTCTTGCATGAATAAAGAGAATTATAGTATAGAAAAACATTATGACAAAATGACTCGACTTTCCTCTTTCCAAGCCTTTGGCCTATGCTTGAGAAGGAAGCCAACAACACAAATGAAATATGACAAGACAAACTTACAAGAAGAGAAAGAAGCATTACTTGACTTTGAGCTAGGGCAGTCATTAAAATGATTAGACTCCACTTGCCACTCCATAAAGTTGCAGTGGCACTAACTGGACTTTGAGCATATTTTCTTTATTTCTAATTAAGAAAATGCAAGAATAGACATAAGCCTTCATATCATCCACTACATTCATTGTAAATCAACCAACCATGCAATGTTTTCCACATGCACATAATATTTTCAACCCTCACTTCATTGACAACTTGTGGAGAAAATTGTACCTTGTTCAAGCAAATTCCAGAGCTCACTTATCTTTTCTACCCTTCTTTGAACAAAAACTCAATAATTATGCATCAAGAGTCCACTTCCATTATTTAGTCATCAAGATTCCACTTCCACCACTTGTCAAACTTGTCCTCCAAACAAAGTCATGTCATGCAACTCATCTTTCAGTCTTCACATCACTCATCACCCCTCAAGAAAAATTTAAAATGAATCTCTGTATTAAACCACACATATGTGTCTTAAAATTTAAAAGATGATGAAAGATATATATATATATATATATATATATATATATATATATATATATATATATAAAGTATGACAATAATATTTTAAAATATATTATATTTAACATAAAAATACTATAATGTAAATGATTACATTCATATAAAAAATTATATAACTCACTTATTTCAAATTAGTTAAACCACTCAATTTTATAATAATTTAATTAGTTAAAAGAACTTAATAAAATATTAATAATAATAAGTATGAAAGAAAATAAATTAATATATTAATATGAATTTTATTAAAATATTTTAAATAATCATAAGCAAATTTCATAATAGAAAATAAATATTTAACTTTATAATAAGAAAAGAAAACAATCATATTTAAGTTTTATTAAATTATTTATTTTTGACAAATAAATAAAAGGAAACTAATTCTTTCTCTTATTTAAATTTCTTTTACTTTTTTGAAGCTTTTCTCAAACTATGCTAGCTTACCTAGAATTTCATCCTTTTTAAAATCATAAGGAAACTTTTTATATTTGTTTGTTTCTCAAATCATGAGCCCTTTAGTAATTATTTTATGTAATTAAGAAGAAGGTCTGATAATGTATGAAACGTGGTTTACATTTAGTAATGATATGCGATTTTTATGCTGAAGGCATACTATATTGAAGTTTTTTGATTCACTTTGTGCATCGACAGTTCATGCTCAAAGTTGAGGCTTGCAAGATGATCACAACAATCTGAGTTTTCCAATGCATTTTTCACACGATCACTTACAATTGTTTGCTAAAATTGCAGCCTTCTAAGGTTGTTGAAATGTGCGGTAATGCTCTACCACATTTGCAAAATGGGACGCTATCCATTTAGCCACCAGGTGGGGTACACTTTGTGGCCCACATATTGTCATCCACTATAAGGGAAAAAAACTAAAACTTGTCAAATTATTACCTTAAAAACTATAACAGAGTAAGAGAAAGTTTGTAGGGAAGTGTTGAATATGGAACCATGTGAATAATGTGATGATGATAATAATTTACCACTCCAAGTCAATAAGACAAGCTTTTGTAGCAATATTTTTTTTAATATAATTCCAGTTGTTCTTAGTGCAATTGAGTTGAGCAATCTTTTATTGCATGACCATGACATAAAACAACGGTTGAATTCCATGATAATTATCAACCCCACTCTCCCTTGTTTGTGTTTCACAAAATTTTGTTGTCTTATTTTGATTCATCAAGATTCCACTTCCACTACTTCGTTTACTTTGAAGTCGTGCATTTAAAGCTGCCAAATTATATTCCCAAAAAAGTCTAAGTCGGCCATTCAAATTTATATTGCAGCTCATCTTTTGTCTTCACATGATTCATAGGGCACTCTAATCCTTTTGCTCTCAGATTTGAATATCTCAAAACAAATTGGTATGAGAAACCTTTGTCATGCATAATGATATGGGGATTGTCTAATCTGATTAAACAATTTGAGAGAGCAATTTCTAGAATGCTGGTGATTATTAAATAAAAATAATGAAGGGTGTTGACATTGTCATGGGCTGTTCACACAGGGAAACTAAACCTCTTTCCCCATTAATAAGTGGTTCCATGATACATCAGTTACGGGCGGTTGGATCGAAGCGGGACAGCAACAGTTACAAAATGTGACCGCAAGTCTATCCGAAATGCAACACAAATGTTCAGAAGTTGTGTAAGTAAATTCTCACGTGGACCTGGTGCTGAAGGTATATTCGAAATGAAAAGTCCATCCCAGATGCCACACAAATATTTCAAAAGAGTTGTCGGAGCAAGGGTATAGCTAATAGTTATATACAATCAATTATTTTACAACTATAGAAACCTTATTTTACAGGAAAGCACTCCACCGACCAAAAAAAAAGTTCTGATTGTTGCTCAAGTTTCAAGCTCATTATGTTTATTTGCCATTATTACTTGTGTCCCTTTTTTATTATGTTATTTCTGTTATAGAAGGCAACCTTTGAAAATTTGCACATACATTGTGTGGGAACAAGGTTATTGCAAAAGTGGCCATGGGAGGAGGTTGCATAATCAAGTAATACATAGAGATGCTATGACAAGGATTCTACTACAAAGGAGTGCTTTCTCATAGGCATCTTCTAGAAAGGAGTGTTTGCTCATTCCTTTTCAACTTTTGTTCATTTGTCTCAAGAAGCCTTTGGCTAGATTTTCCAACAAGTTTTTTGTTGCACTCTTTTCTTTGACAACTTGGAAGTCCCAAGCTTGGGTGATGGATTCAAACCCTATTTGGGGGAGGAAGACATCTTGAGCATTGAGACAATCGAAGTTAGTCTATTTTCACACTAACACTTCAAATGCAATCTCAATTCTCTTGTGTAAAAATATGGATGAAATAAGCAACAACATTTTGTAATTAACTTTTTTAAATGGGGAAAAGAGGTATTTCTGCGCAAGACACCTTGCCTTATCCCACCCTTTGAGATGGGTTCACTCTTGAACCTCGCCTACACCTAACATATGTCTTTTTTCATATTCAAGCTAAAATTTATTCTTGTTTTTATCGTGCTAATGATAATAGTGCGAAAATGGATCACCCTTAGACATCACACTGATGGGGAGTTTCTCACACTCAAAGCCTTTTTTCTCTAACCAAGGCTTTGTCTTAGCCTTCTTAGGGTTCTTTCCTGATACCCTATTCTAGAGGATCTTTTCCTAATATTCTCCAACCTAGAAACTCACCTATCAATTCAAATTACACTCCTAATTCTTTAAACCCCAACTAAGCAACTTTATGCTCAACAAGCAGAAAAACTCACCTAGGGCTCCCAACATGGAAAATGCATTTTTTGATCACCCTCACAATGTTCTAGGTCATTTACCAACCATTCTGCACCATCTTTCCAAGTCCATAACTTCAAATGCAAACTATAACAGCCCACCATGTGACCCAAAATAAGCTAACCTAAAGTTTTACTAAGTTTGACATTCTTTTAAAGTAACATACACAACCATAATAAAATAGTAGAAGCAATTAACATTCACATAAACATCTTAATTGCCTATCTTTCTTGTTTTTGTTAAAGGGTTTCGGGGCCCCTTCAAAACCTACTTTTATCGTAATCTAAAACATTCACATAAACAGATACCATAAAATAGATTTTTCTTAAGGGTCCCATGACATTGAATCACATTTAAGTTTAATTAATACAAAAGCCAAAATATAACACATCCATATTAAAGAATAACTACAAGTATAAATGCATTTAAATAATATACAATTATATAAGATTCCACTTGGCAATAAAGAGAATGCACAATCATCCATTGTATAGGTCACAGCATATGAAAGGCTGAAATAATATACATCATAAAATAGATTACATCATCTCTTAAGATCTATGGAATCAAATACAATACACTAGGTATAACCACCCATCATAGAAATACAAGAATAGATAAAAAAGAACATCTGCACAAACACATCCAACAACAGCATCTGATAGTCAGATCTCAATGGTATAAGAAAAAGCACCACCACCCAACCTTGTGGAACCCAAAAGGGTCCACTCCATCCTACCATCTCAATTTCAATACAGCGTACCATCCTCAGACCGATGGGCAGACCGAGCGAGTGAATCGGGTATTGGAGGACATGTTGCGTATGTACGTGATGGACCATCAGGTCAAGTGGGAGTGATACCTACATCTTGTCGAGTTTTCCTATAACAATGGGCACCATTCCTCCATAGGTATGCCGCCTTATGAGGCCTTGTATGGAAGACCTTGCAGGGCACCGTTGAGTTGGGAAAGGATCGAGGACCAAGTATCTATTGGCCCTCAGTTGGTCAAGGAGATGGAGCAGCAGGTGACTCTGATTAAACAATGCTTGAGAGAGGCACAAGATCGACAGAAGAAGTATGCAGATGTGAAGAGGATAGATCGGGAATATCATGTTGGCGATAGAGTTTTCTTGAGGGTGTGGCCACATAAGAGTCTGATTCATTCGGAAAGGGCTCTAAGTTGGCGCCTCGGTTCATTCGACCGTTCAAGATCCTAGAGAGGATAGGACCAGTTGCCTACCGTTTAGCCCTGCCACCTAGCCTGTCACGCATCCATGATGTGTTTCACATTTTTGTACATAGAGGATATATTTATGATGAGTCTCATATTATAGATTGGGATTCTTTGCAGGTGGAGTCAGACGGCCAGTTAGCGCTATAACCCGTTTGTATTATTGTCTGACGAACCCTAGCACTTCGAGGTCGAGAGCTGGACTAGGTGAGATTCCAGTGCGATTGCTACAATGAGGTTACAGCTTCTTGGGAGGATGCAGCACGGATGTGAGCACAATATCCTTATCTTTTTTATGAACTCCAGGAGGAAGTTCATGCCTAGTGGGGGAGGATGTGAGGACTCACCCTGACCCATCCTAGCACCTATGATACATTGTTATTTTGATACTCATGCTGACATGTCAGAACATTATTGGATACACTGAACATTGTTATGCTATTTTGTGATGTATGATGCTTACATCAGTTAGTTGATTTTTCCATTTAATGCTTATAAATATGTATAATGATGAAAGAAAATGTATGCAATGCTAACACATTTGGTTATGCAAGTCGAAAGGCTAGAAATATGAGTAGAATTAGATAAACAACTATTTATTAAGAAGTGGATGTTTTAAATTATATATATATTTCCCTTTAGCATGTTATTCACATTATGCACGTGATTTTTGGGCCTACTAATGTGTGCAATGAGTGTGCAAGAAAATCAGCCAAGATAACCCAATGGAAGAAGCGGAGTTAAATTTCTTGTTAATTTTGTGCTAATCTTATATTCTAATTCTTTAAAGGTTGTAATTTGATCTTACTATTCTACTAATTTTTAATTATTCCTAATAAGCCTTTAAAGGCTTAGAAGCATTAAATTTAAGTACCCCTATGGGTAAGGGTATGGGTGGGGGTACTTTCCAACCCTTTAGCCTCCTAGGTTGACTCTTAGGGTCTCCTAAAAACCCTATTATAGGCTGATTTCGAAAATGGGTTGCTCTTTACTTGGGTTAGTGAAGCCAAACCTCCATCTTGAGTTACTTGAAGCTTAGTGGGGTTAGAGACCATAGTTAGAGGCCTTCTGGAAAAAACTTGAGTTTTGTCACCCAATCCTCTAGTTTTGGAGGAAGCCTTGAAGATTGAAGAAAGAGAAAGCGAAGCTCTTCTCAAACTACCATTGCCATAACTGTTTTATGAAGGTAGGGGTTCTTACTCCATGAATGGTTCTTTGTGTATGTTCATGTTTTGAATCTTGTTGAATCATGTTGAAAACATTGTGTAGATATGCATTCCTTGCTTATGTGTTGAGGGTGGTATTGGGAGGGATTTTTATCTTGTTTTCTTTGAAGTTATTCATATGCCTTCTTGGCGTGTTGGTTGTTTTGAGAGATTTTTATGGGGATGTATTGGCAACACACACCCTTGGATAGGGAAGAAGTGGCCATGCTTGGGGAAAGGGCATTAGTTGGACCTCAATAGTGTAGAGCCTCCTCTCATGGAGAGAGGAGGGAGGAAGGGTAGGGTGTATGGGCCCCTACTTGTCATCCAATACCTTGTTGTTTATGAGAATTCTTGAATGTGGGAAAGAATGAAAATCATTGTGGATATAGCCCCAAAAGGGCCTTGAGAAAGAATGGAAATTATTGAAGTTTTAAGCCACGAAAGTGCTAAGTGAAGGTATGCTGATTGACTTCTCCTATTGAGAAAATCCACCTTTCCCGTATATTGGTTCATTGTTGGACCTATTGTGCAACTGGGTGGGAATGTAAGTTTATTTTTCTTATCTCCTTGTGTTATTATCTCCATGTTGTTTCTTGTATCTCCCATGCTTACCCTTGAAGCATTGAAGAAATTTGATAAAAGTTTCTTGTGAATGTCTTGAAGAAAACTCAATCAAATTGGTAATATCATGTAAATTGTAATTGAATTTGATGTAGTGGCAAAGATATCGGGCTTTCTTACTAGTTCTTTCCTGATGGAGCCTTGAACCAGGATGAATAATAGAGAAAGAAATTGATCATGAATACCTCCTTACTTTGATCTTATGTGGTTTCAAATTTTGCATATGTTGTGAGAAAATACATTGATAGATATTGACACCAAATTATAAATCTCCAAGTTTTCCAATTATGTTATTGCAATGCAAGTTGAGATGTTGAAGTTTCAATATATGGTTAAGTAATTAGATGAATTAGAAACCCTACTTTGCAATCTCAAAGTTAATATCTTCATTGCTAAGTGTCATTTTGAATATAATCAATTGAACAAGAGATCATGCATTCCTTGAATTCAAAAAGAAAGGAAGTTTCACCTTGTGGCATAATGAGTAAAAAGACATAATTTATTTGATGAAAGACAAGTTATACCCCCTTGCACTCAAAAAAAGAATTTATAGTAGAGAAAATACTATGTCAACACTTAATCAAATTGGTTTCTAACAAATGTGTACCTCCAGGCCTAAAAAGGCCTCTCTAGAAAATATATGGGAAAGTTTTTATTTCCCACTTCCTTTTTATAGAGAATATCCTATCATATATTCCCACTTGCCTTGCAAATTAAGTATAATTGTTACTTCATTTACTAATATAACTTTAATAAGTTTTTATATAAGGTACCTACAATGGTATATATATTCATACTTTTAAAATCCATCCCTCAACTATAAATCTTTTGGCATTTAATCCTCATAAGACTGGATACAAGTCGAATCATGTAAGAATTTTAAAAAAATAATAATATAAACTCTCCAACCACCTGTCAGCAAGTACAGGGGTCGGATCTCTTGAAGATGGGTAGTAGATAGTTTTCTTGTTTTAAAAATAATAATAATAATGAAGCATTTAAGGGGAGGATGGAAACTCAACAACCATTCCCTCCCATATTCCCTTCTCCACGCTTGCGCTGACCTCGTTTCATGAGGAAGGGCAAAAAAATAATGTTATAGTTGATAGGAGGGACGTACGTCCTCTCCCGTCGCTGCCTCTTCCTCTTCCCAACACAGGCCGTCCCTGCGCAATGTCCTTGCCGCATGGGACAGGGGGACAAACCTGCCACGCACAAGCTTCGACCCCACAAGGAACCGGCCTAGGGTGGGTCGGCGTAGCCTAGGCTTACCACAGGGTAGGTGGGCTCGGGTTAGGGCTAGGTTGAGTCAACGTGGGTGCGGTTTGGGGAGCTTCTATGGAGAAATGGGGCCCACGCGTGGTAGGATAGGCCACTTGCCCTTGGGGGGTTTGGAATAGTGGTTTTAGCATTGGGTTTTAATTATTGTTTGATGTGGGTTAGGCCATAGGATAGGGTTAGTGATAAGAATGGTTTAGGGGTGAGTAAATTTAGATAATTTTAGGTTAGTTAGCATGTGATTAGTTTGGATTAATTGATGGAGTTTTCATTAGAAGTTTGGTGTGGTCAAGGTTATTATGGGGTTATCATAGTTTAATTTTAGTGAGGCTTATATTTTAGTAACTAGGATAGTTTTAAATTTAAGACTTAGTTTTCTTTAGTAATGGTTGTTTGTTTGAGTTTTGTTACTTGTTTAAGAGTTAAGTAGCCTAAATTTAATTAAGTTTAGATTTATGCTAATTGATGTAATGTTAGCTTAAATTGAGAGTCTTTACGTAAATTGTATATTGCAATTTGAGTTAATTATGGTTATTACATGTGTAGGATAGTACTAAATCATGTTAATTCAAAACTTAATTTATGTTAATTTATATCATAGTCAGGTTCGTTCAAGTTAGTACTTATGTTTTGTTAGTGGAAATGCATGTTAATTTTCGAATAAGAATTTTCGTTACTTGAATTTTAGAATTCAAGCTAGGATCTTAGATGTTTAGTTTAGTTATAGATTGTTATAATTTAAATTAAGTATGGCATTTATCTATAAACTAGATTAGTAAATTTGATGGCTTTAGGAATTAATGTATTAATTGTTAAGTAGCAATGTAATTACTAATTAGGGATTTGAATGTTAAAATATTAAATTCATTTCAATTTAAAAGTCTTGAATGTAAAATTTGAATATCTCCATTAGAACAATTTTTACATTTCATTAAGTAGTTCTATACTCTTATGGGCTTTATAGATCAATCTTAATATGAGCTTAAATTTATGATAGTTCAAATAAAGCTTAGATTAAAATATAGAGTCATTGAATTTACTCTTGTCATCAACTTTAATGGTAAACAATAAACTAATTATTAGAGGGTTATAAGTATGTTGGAGAAAATTTAAGTCAAGTTAAATTTTGGATTGAAGTTTAACAAAGTTGAAAGAAGTTAATTCACGACACTAAGCCTAGAGCAATGTATTAAAAATGTATCGGCAATCAAGTTATTCATTTAGTAGTACGGGCCTAACTAATTAGAACATCCTTAAGGTCATAACAATTGAACATGACTAGTTCCGTTATAGTTAAACCCTAAAACCTTTTTGACCATGTTGTCTTGTTTAATATTAGTTAACCACAAGAACATTATCTTTATTAGCAAAAACAAAAAACAAAAAAAAATTCTGTGTGTTTTTGTCCTTATTTTTGGGCATGACATTTTGGTATCAGAGCCTGTGTTTCAACACTAGGAACCTAAAACCATTATGCTTCTAAATTTAACTAAAAACTTCAATTGTGTAGGATGCCTCCTATTACTCAGAGCAACTGGCGAGGTAGAGGTCGTAGGGTGAGAGGTGGTAGAGTAGAACAGGAGGATGGACCTCCACCTCCACCACCACCTCTGCCTCTACCACCACCAAAACCGAACTAGGACATTATAGATGCACTTCAGACTTTGATCGGTGTAGTTCAGCAGAGTGTAGTACCAGTAGTTCAGCCAGGTCAGCAGATTCTAGTTGTGGAAGTAGAGGGACCCAGAGGAGGTGGACCCAGAGTCTGAGAGAGGACTAGGAGTCCCCCAGCAAGATAGTTAGAGGGACAGGGTGAGCACGAGGAAGAGTCAATACACTAGAGAGGACCCCCATATGACAGACCTCCTAGGCATATAGGAGATGATATCAGGGAGTTGATTCGACTTGAGCCACCTTTATTTACCGGTTCCACTGAGGGGACAGTAGCAGAGGCATGGTTATAGAGTCTACAGCGATGCTTTGGGTTACGTCTGTATGGGAGTAATCTAAAGGCACGACTACCAGTTCATCAGTTGAGAGGTGATGCCTCCAATTGGTGGCATCAGCAGGAGACCATTGGAGGAGTGAGTATGGATACCCTCACCTGGGAGTCATTCCTAGAGAGATTTAGAGAGCGGTACCTGTCTGAGCATTTTAGGCAGAAGCAGATAGAGGAATTTCATTCACTTCATCAAAGGGGTCTCACCGTGGCCCAGTATGAGAGCAAGTTTCTCGAGCTCCTTCCTTATGTCGAGTACATGAAGGACAAGAAACTGCGAGTGCACCAATTTATCATGGGCCTAAATTTCTCACTTCAGGGTCTAGTTCGCATGGCCTTTCCTACCACCTTCAGACAGGTTGTTGAGATGGCACTAGTGGCAGAGGACACTCGGGGTGGACAGGAGTCACGGGATCAGTCTCAGAACTGAAACCCTACCCAGCAGAGACTCCCTTGGAAAGGGAATTAGAACTACACAGCAAGGTCCTCTAAGGGCCAACAGCCTCAGCAGCAGTAGCAGAAACCCTCATAGGATTATTAGGACTCCAAGCCCAAGCAGTGGCATTCACAGGGTCCGAGGTAGGACCAGAGAGTACAGGTTTCCCCATCACAGCTAGCGAAGACTCAGCAGTCTTCTAGGGGTGGATCTAGCAGATCTAGCAGGACAGCAGGCCCACAGCAATTTGGATCACAGGGTGCCCAATCCTGTGCATGAGGTCCATGTTACACTTGTGGTGGCATGGGGCTCATTGCTAGAGAGTTTTCTCAGGGATAGCCCTCTAGTGGTTAGAGAGGGGCTTTTTCAGAGCCGACAGTTGGCGATGTAGGCAGATCTCAAAGAGTCTTTGCAGCGGTTGACAACTGCCAGGCCGAGCATCAGGCCATGGTTATTGAGGCTACAGGTAGTATACGGGGTAGCATGGTTACTATTTTATTTGATTCTAGAGCCACTAATTCATTTATATCTCCTTTTATCATGGAGCATTGTGGGCTAGTGGCAGTTAGTCAGGATGTTAGTTGGGAGGTAGAGTTAGCCTCTGGAGCCAGAGTGTCAGTCAGTTCCATGGTGCATAGTTTCCCGATTCAGATTGGAGACATGTCCACGATGTCCAATCTACATATTACCCCTCTAGGTTCTTATGATGTTGTCCTTGACATGGACTGGTTGTATGGCCACAGTGCCAAGATGGGCTATTGACAAAAGAGAGTGGAATGTGTGGATGAGTATGGTATCTCTAGAGTGATCCTTTGGGTTAAGAGACCTATATCCCTTCGTATGATTTCTGCTATGCAGCTTAGACAATGCATGTGGAAGGGATGTCAATTGTTTTCTATCACCATCAGTGACAGGGAGGAAGATCCTGAGGGGGAGCCATCCCTTGATGATTTTCCTATATTGTAGGAGTTTGCAGATGTCTTTCCTTCAGAGCTTCCCGGTAGGCCTCCACCTAGAGAAGTGGATTTTCATATTGATCTTGTGCCAGGAGCAGAGCCAGTGTCGAGAGCACCGTACAGGATGACTACCCATGAACTTAGTGAACTTAAGATTCAGTTGGAGGAACTCTTAGAGAAGGGGCATATTCGACCTAGTGTGTCACCTTGAGGTGCACCAGTGATCTTCGTTACAAAGAAGGATGGATCACTTAGGTTGTGTATTGATTATCGGCAATTGAACAAAGTAACCATCAAGAACCAATACCCTCTTCCTAGGATTGATGACCTATTTGATCAATTACAGGGTGCTCGAGTATTTTCGAAGATTGATCTCAAGTCAGGCTATCATCACTTGAGGATTGTGGATAGTGATATTCCTAAGACTGCATTTCGTACTAGGTATGGCCATTACGAGTTCACTATGGTACCATTCGGCCTCACAAATGCTCCAACTGTATTCATGACCCTCATGAATGGAGTATTTCATACCTTTTTGGATAAGTTTGTGGTTGTTTTCTTGGATGACATCTTGATATATTCACATGACGAGGAGCACGAAGGGCACTTGAGACAAGTATTGCAGAAATTGAGGGAGAACCAATTTTTTGGTAGCTTGTCAAAGTGTGCATTCTTTAGACCTGAGATACATTATTTGGGTCATGTTATATCAGGCGATGGTGTCTCAGTAGACCCATCAAAGATTAGGGCCGTCATGGATTGGCCGGCACTCACCAGTGTCACTGAGGTGAGGAGCTTTATGGGACTAGCAAGGTATTATCGATGCTTTATTGCAAGATTCTCTAGATTGGCACATCCCATCACATCTCTTCAAAGGAAGGGAAAGAAGTATGAGTGGACGAAGAAGTGCGACAGAGCTTTTCAAGAGCTCAAGAGAGCCCTTACGAGTGCGCCAATCCTCGTAGTACCAGATCCATCCGCAGACTTCGTGGTGTGCACTGATGCATCTTTGGATGGCATAGGGGCAGTTCTGATGCAAGATGGCCGACCCATTTCCTTTGAGTCTAGAAAATTGAGGACTCATGAATTGAACTATCCTACTCACGACCTAGAGCTTGCGACAGTAGTTCGGGCCCTAGTAAGGTGGCGACACTTTCTACTGGGTTACAAATTTGAGCTTCATTCTGACCACCAGAGCTTACAGTACATATTCACACAGTCGAACCTCAATGCTAGGCAGAGAAGGTGGATGGAGTTCCTTTGTGAGTACGATTTTGATGTTCATTACATCAAGGGGAAGGAGAATGTAGTTGTGGATGCCTTAAGTAGAAGGCGCCATGAGTTATCATCTATGACTACTTGTACTGATTTGAGGGAAAGGATTCTTCAGCGCTTGCCAGCGGATGAGCTTTATACAGAGGTTAGTCAGGTGGTGCGTGCTCAAAGACCCTTAGAAGGGAAGTATTCAGAGTATTCCTTGGAGACCGATGGACTCTTGCGCCATAGAGGGCGTATGTATGTACCCCTCACTGGGGGATTGCATGAGTTAATTATACTTGAGGCTCACCGAGCACCTTATGCAGCGCACCCTAGTGTTAACAAATTACATGCAAATTTGAGGCAGTTATATCACTGGCAAAGCATGAGAGTGCAGATTTCTAACATAGTTGCGAGATGCCTCAAGTGTCAGAGGGTGAAGGCAGAGCATCGGCATCCTGGTGGGCTCCTTCAGCCTCATGAGATCGTGGAGTGGAAGTAGGATGTTATATCTATGGACTTTATTGTTGGTCTCCCCTTGTCATCTCATCGCCATGATGCCATTTTGGTGATAGTTGACACATTGACCAAAGTTGCCCACTTCTCTCCCGTGCGTACTACATATACTACACAGAACATAGCATAGGTGTTTCTATGGGATATTGTTAGACTTCATGGCGTTCCCCGTAAGATCATCTCCGATAGGGACTCGTTGTTCACCTCATCCTTTTAGCGAGAGTTGCAGTTGGCATTGGGCACTAAGCTCAATTTCAGTACAGCGTACCATCCTCAGATCGATGGGCAAACCGAACGAGTGAATTAGGTATTGGAGGACATGTTGCATATGTACGTGATGGACCATCAGGTCAAGTGGGAGGAATACCTACATCTTGTCGAGTTTGCCTATAACAATGGGTACCATTCTTCCATAGGTATGCCACCTTATGAGGCCTTGTATGGAAGACCTTACAGGACACTGTTGAGTTGGGATAGGATCGAGGACCAAGTATCTATTGGCCCTCAGTTGGTTAAGGAGATGGAGCAGCAGGTGACTCTGATTAGACAACGCTTGAGAGAGGCACAAGATCGATAGAAGAAGTATGCAGATGCGAAGTGGATAGATTGGGAATATCAGGTTGGTGATAGAGTTTTCTTGAGGGTGCAGCCACATAAGAGTCTGATTCATTCGGAAAGGGCTCTAAGTTTGTGCCCCAGTTCATTGGACCATTCGAGATCCTAGAGAGGATAGGACCAGTTGCCTACCGTTTAGCCCTGCCACCTAGCTTGTCACGCATCCACGATGTCTTTCACATTTCTGTACTCAGAGGATATATTTATGATGAGTCTCATATTATAGATTGGGATGCTTTGCAGGTAGAGTCAGACGGCCAGTTAGCGGTATAGCCCGTCCGTATTATTGCTCGACGAACCCTAGCACTTCGAGGTCGAGAGCTGGACCAAGTGAGAGTCCAATGGGATTGCTACGATGAGGTTATAGCTTCGTGGGAGGATGCAGCACGGATGCGAGCACACTACCCTTATCTTTTTTATGAACTCCAGGAGGAAGTTCATGCCTAGTGGGGGAGGATGTGAGGCCTCACCCCGACCCATCCTAGCACCTATGATACATTGTTATTTTGATACTCATGCTGACATGTCAGAACATTATTGGATACACTGAACATTGTTATGCTATTTTGCGATGTATGATGCTTACTTCAGTTAGTTGATTTTGCCATTTAATGCTTATAAATATGTATAATGATGAAAGAAAATGTATGCAACGCTAACACATTTGGTTATGCAAGTCGAAAGGCTAGAAATATGAGTAGAATTGGATAAACAACAATTTATTAAGAAGTGGATGTTTTAAATTATATATATATTTCCCTTTAGCATGTTATTCACATTATGCATGAGATTTTTTGACCTACTGATATGTGCAATGAGTGTGCAGGAAAATCAGCCAAGATAACCCAATGGAAGAAGCAGAGTTAAATTTCTTGTTAATTTTGTGCTAATCTTATATTGTAATTCTTTAAAGGTTGTAATTTGATCTTACTATTCTACTAATTTTTAATTATTCCTAATAAGCCTTTAAAGGCTTAGAAGCATTAAATTTAAGTACCCCTATGGGTAAGGGTATGGGTGGGGGTACTTTCCAACCCTTTAGCCTCCTAGGTTGACTCGTAGGGTCTCCTAAAAACCCTATTATAGGCTGATTTCGAAAATGGGTTGCTCTTTACTTGGGTTAGTGAAACCAAACCTCCATCTTGAGTTACTTGAACCTTAGTGGGGTTAGAGACCATACTTAGAGGTCTTTTGGAAAAAACTTGAGTTTTGTCACCCAATCCTCTAGTTTTGGAGGAAGCCTTGAAGATTGAACAAAGAGAAAGCGAAGCTCTTCTCAAACTACCATTGCCATAACTGTTTTATGAAGGTAGGGGTTCTTACTCCATGAATGGTTCTTTGTGTATGTTCATGTTTTGAATCTTGTTGAATCATGTTGAAAACATTGTGTAGATATGCATTCCTTGCTTATGTGTTGAGGGTGGTATTGGGAGGGATTTTTATCTTGTTTTCTTTGAAGTTATTCATATGCCTTCTTAGTGTGTTGGTTGTTTTGAGAGATTTTTATGGGGATGTATTGGCAACACTCACCCTTGGATAGGGAAGAAGTGGCCATGCTTGGGAAAAGGGCATTAGTTGGACCTCAATAGTGTAGAGTCTCCTCTCATGGAGAGAGGAGGGAGGAAGGGTAGGGTGTATGGGCCCCTACTTGTCATCCCATACCTTGTTGTTTATGAGAATTCTTGAATGTGGGAAAGAATGAAAATCCTTGTGGATATAGCCCCGAAAGGGCCTTGAGAAAGAATGGAAATTCTTGAAGTTTTAAGCCCCGAAAGTGCTAAGTGAAGGTATGCTGATTGACTTCTCCTATTGAGAAAATCCACCTTTCCCCTATATTGGTTCATTGTTGGACCTATTGTGCAACCGGGTGGGAATGTAAGTTTATTTTTCTTATCTCCTTGTGTTATTATCTCCATGTTGTTTCTTGTATCTCCCATGCTTACCCTTGAAGCATTGAAGACATTTGATAAAAGTTTCTTGTGAATGTCTTGAAGAAAACTCAATCAAATTGGTAATATCATGTAAATTGTAATTGAATTTGATGTAGTGGCAAAGATATTGGGCTTTCTTACTGGTTCTTTCCTGATGGATTCTTGAACCAGGATGATTAATAGAGAAAGAAATTGATCATGAATACCTCCTTACTTTGATCTTATGTGGTTTCAAATTTTGCATATGTTGTGAGAAAATAGATTGATAGATATTGACACCAAATTATAAATCTCCAAGTTTTCCAATTATGTTATTGCAATGCAAGTTGAGATGTTGAAGTTTCAATATATGGTTAAGTAATTAGATGAATTAGAAACCCTACTTTGCAATCTCAAAGTTAATATCTTCATTGATAAGTGTCATTTTGAATATAATCAATTGAACTAGAGATCATGCATTCCTTGAATTCAGAAAGAAAGGAAGTTTCACCTTGTGGCATAATGAGTAAAAAGACATAATTTATTTGATGAAAGACAAGTTATACCCCCTTGCACTCAAAAAAAGAATTTATAGTAGAGATAATACTATGTCAAAACTTAATCAAATTGGTTTCTAACAAATGTGCACCTCCAGGCCTAAAAAGGCCTCTCTGGAAAATATATGGGAAAGTTTTTATTTCCCACTTCCTTGTTACAGAGAATATCCTATCATATATTCCCACTTGCCTTGCAAATTAAGTATAATTGTTACTTCATTTACTAATATAACTTTAATAATTTTGTATATAAGGTACCTACAATGGTATATATATTAATACTTTTAAAATCCATCCCTCAACTATAAATCTTTTGGCATTTAATCCTCATAAGATTGGATACAAGTCGAATCATGTAAGAATTTTTTTTTAAAAATAATAATATAAACTCTCCAACCACCTGTCAGCAAGTACAGGGGTCGGATCTCTTGAAGATGGGTAGTAGATAGTTTTCTTGTTTTAAAAATAATAATAATAACGAAGCATTTAAGGGGAGGATGGAAACTCAACAACCATTCCCTCCCATATTCCCTTCTCCACACTTGCGCTGACCTCATTTCATGAGGAAGGGCAAAAAAATAAAGTTATAGTTGACAAGAGGGACGTACGTCCTCTCTCGTCACTGCCTCCTCCTCTTCCCAACGCAGGGCATCCTTGCGCAACGTCCTTTCTGTGCGGGACAAGGGGACAGACCTGCCACGCGCAGGCTTGGACCCCGCAAGGAACCGGCCTAGGGTGGGTCGACATAGCCTAGGCTTAGCACAGGGTAGGTGGGTTCGGGTAAGGGCTAGGTTGAGTCAACGTGGGGTGCGGTTTGGGGAGCTTCTATGGAGAAATGGGCCCCACGCATAGCAGGATAGGCCACTTGCCCTTGGGGGGTTTGGAATAGTGGTTTTAGCATTGGGTTTTAATTATTGTTTGATGTGGGTTAGGCCATAGGATAGGGTTAGTGATAAGAATGGTTTAGGGGTGAGTAAATTTAGATAATTTTAGGTTAGTTAGCATGTGATTAGTTTGGATTAATTGATGGAGTTTTCATTAGAAGGTTGGTGTCGTCAAGGTTATTATGGGGTTAGGATAGTTTAATTTTAGTGAGGCTTATATTTTAGTAACTAGGATAGTTTTAAATTTAAGACCTAGTTTTCTTTAGTAATGGTTGTTTATTTGAGTTTTGTTACTTGTTTAAGAGTTAACTAGCCTAAATTTAATTAAGTTTAGATTTATGCTAATTGATGTAATGTTAGCTTAAATTGAGAGTCTTTACGTAAATTGTATATTGCAATTTGAGTTAATTATGGTAATTACATGTGTAGGGTAGTACTGAATCATGTTAATTCAAAACTTAATTTATGTTAATTTATATCATAGTCAGGTTCGTTCAAGTTAGTACTTATGTTTTGTTAGTGGAAATGCATGTTAATTTTGGAATGAGAATTTTCGTTACTTGAATTTTAGAATTCAAGCTAGGATCTTAGATGTTTAGTTTAGTTATAGATTGTTATAATTTAAATTAAGTATGGCGTTTATCTATAAACTAGATTAGTAAATTTGATGGCTTTAGGAATTAATGTATTAATTGTTAAGTAGCAATGTAATTACTAATTAGGGATTTGAATGTTAAAATATTAAATTCATTTCAATTTAAAAGTCTTGAATGTGAAATTTGAATATCTCCATTAGAACAATTTTTACGTTTCATTAAGTAGTTCTATACTGTTATGGGCTTTATAGATCAATCTTAATATGAGCTTAAATTTATGATAATTCAAATAAAGCTTAGATTAAAATATAGAGTCATTGAATTTACTCTTGTCATCAACTTTAATTCTAAACAATAAACTAATTATTAGAGGGCTATAAGTATGTTGGAGAAAATTTAAGTCAAGTTAAATTCTGGATTGAAGTTTAACGAAGTTGAAAGAAGTTAATTCACGACACTAAGCCTAGGGAAATGTATAAAAAATGTATCGGCAATCAAGTTATTCATTTAGTAGTACGGGCCTAACTAATTAGAACATCCTTAAGGTCATAACAATTGAACATGACTAGTTCCATTATAGTTAAACCCTAAAACCTTTTTGACCATGTTGTCTTGTTTAATCTTAGTTAAACACAAGAACATTATCTTTATTAGCAAAAAAAAAAAAAAATTTGTGTGTTTTTGTCCTTATTTTTGGGCATGACAATCACCTAGAACAAATCATACAATCACCTCTATCTTATACAAGTGATTGGAAATCAATCCAAATACAACTAAACGAAGACTCAAAAGTTATACTGGAAAAGTCACACCATTCACTTTAGCTCAACACAAGAGAAACTAGAAAATAATAACAACCATCTGATCAACTCAGTATAAAACACACATGACACATCACCATGGTCAGGTATAAAAGATCATAATCAAAACATCATCATGACATCAAAGAAAAAAACCCCCAAGCCTCTAGTAAACATCCTAACTAGTCAAAGTTAACTCAACCCTGAAACCCATAACAATAAATCACACATTGCATAACGTACATACAATGTAACTTTCTCAATACATTAGGTTTTGAAATCACAAAGGTTTAATTTTCACTAAAGGTTTTCAATCTTTCATTCCCAAATATTATAGTTGATAATTTTTTGATCTCAATCAAGGTTTTAGTTTTTCTTTTCTCAAAGTATTATAATTACTAAGATTTTCAAATAATAAAATTTTCCTAGTATTACAAATCATTTTCATATATCTGAACCATATAAACACATCCAAGTTTAACAAAGAAGTCATTAATTCTCCCAATTAATTTCTTTGATTTTGTCAATTTACTTTAGAATTATATTTAAATAATAAAGTAATAAATCAAATTTTCAAATAATTAAATTTCAAATTTTAACAATACTTATTAAAATTAATAATAATAATTATTATTATCAATTATTACCATAAAAAATTTAAATTTATTAGACTTTGGGAAAACGTTCCCAAAAAGGAAACCTGCTAAAAATGCAAACTTTTCAAAAGTAGAAACCTACTAAAAATGAAAAGCTACTAAAAATATGAACTTTCCAAAAATAGAACCTACTAAAAATAGAAGCTTTCCAAAAATGAAAAATTACTAAAAATAGAAACTTTCTAAGAAAATAAACCTGTTAAAAATAAAAACATTCAAAAAATGGAAACTTACTAAAACAAAAACTTTCTAAAAATAGAAACCTGCTAAAAACAAAAACTTTTTTAAAATGAAAACTTATTAAAAATAAAAAGTTTGAAAACTAGAAACCTATTAAAAATAGAAACTTTCCAAAAATAGAAACTTACTAAAAATAGAAACTTTCTAAAATAGAAACCTGCTAAAAATATAACCTTTCCAACCATGGAAACTTATAAAAAATAGAACATTTTCAAAAATAGAAACTTGCTAAAAACAACAACTTTTCAAAAATGGAAACTTGCTAAAATTGAAAAAATTTCAACAGCAAAAACTAATTAAAAATGGAAACTTTCCAAAAATGAAAACTTAGTTAAAATGGAAACTTTCCAAAAATGAAAGCTTACTAAAAATGGAAATTTTCCAAAACTGAAAACTTACTAAAAATGAAAACTTCTATAAAGTGGAAACTTACCAAAAATGAAAACTTTCCAAAAATAGAAACTTACTAAAAATGGAAACTTTACAATAAATGGATACTTTCCAAAAATGGAAACTTTTCAAATGCTCATCCCATTTTGTAATCAATTAGACAAACATTTCAAAGCTATAATCATTCGCAGATAATTTTGAAACAAAGAACAATAAATCTATTATGAGGTTTTAAATTAAATTACAAACAATTCTATAATGAAAATTCAATTTTCTCAAACAAGGGTTTCAATCAAATTACTTTGCTCAAAGATGTAGTAAGAATGAGGCGGATAAGATTTCAACACAAGGTTTTTTCAACCACATTAAAAAACTCTGAAAATAAATTTATCTAGACACAAAGAAGACAGGAATTCAAAGAATGAAAATCTATAGTACAATTAAACCACAAGATTCTACCTGAATCTGATGCTAATATGCAAACACACAAAGACACGAAGCAGGTGAGAAAGTCCCTCTCTTCTGAAAAGCTTCATTCTTTGAAAATCGCTTCTCCAAAACATGTGTAATTGCAAAATGAGCTCTAGATCTCTGATAAAGAGTTCTACCCTAATTTAGGGCTCTAATTGTGCAATTACAAGAGGGAACTTGTGAAAGAATTTACTATTTATTATTTTATTAACCTTTGCCCTTTCATGCACAACTCTTAGCACACTAGTAAATTTAGGCTTGAATTTCGACGCAAAAAGGTCAAAATGTCGACAAGAGTAGGTCGATAAGGCGACCAAGCTTGCCATCAGTCTTTTTTGGTCAAATTTTTGCCACATACATTCCACGTCAAAATTTTGACAACATAAAGGTCGACTTACTGACACAAATTTCGTCGCTTTCCCTGGTCCAAGCTGAAGTGATATTACCTCATTTGCCAGCGATGCTCGTCGAAATTTCAACGTAAACCTTCATAGTGGTGCGTCAAAATTGCAACTAATCCAATTCATATTTCTCCTTCGGTGGCATATACGCAACGCCAAAGTGGGCCATTTCTGCATCAAAATTTTGACCAAAATATTGCATTTTTGTCGAAATTGTGGCGAAAGCGTTTTACATTTTTCCGCCAGTGCCATACTCATGACTCCAAAGCAAACTAGTTTTGCGTCAAAATTTTGACCAAAATATTGCATTTGTGTTGGAATTGAGACGAAGATAGGTAGAAATTTCGATGAGCTATCCCATTTATTGTAAAAGCTTTTCTCTCATAGGAAAATTCTAAACTGCACAAAACTTGATTCTAAAGCATAATTGCTCGGTGCATGAGAGTCAGGGTATCATGCACATTTCTACCTCCACACCATTGTTTCGTTTGTCACATGATTTATTTAATACAAAACAATATGAAGGAGGAAGAAATGTGCACGATATCTTGAGTCTCCACCGAGCAATTATGCTTTACAACTCAAATTTTGTGCAGTTTAAAAGGCTCCTATGAGAGCAAAGCCTTTGCAATAATTGGCACAACACCTCTAAATTTTGGTTCTTGCAAGGAACAATAAAATTAGGAAAGAATTATTTATCAAGAATGAAAGCCAATAATTTCATCTATTTTTCAAACAGATAAACGTGACAAAAAAAACTTACAGTCCCAATCACATCATCATAAGAGTGCATATATAACTATAACTATGTCTAAAACCAACATAATTTACAAATATCCACAATTCAAATATTATCCCTTGATGTTTTTTTTAATGCAAAGTTTTAAGTCAACTATGTTATCGCCTTGGATGTAATACCAAACTGTCATTAGGCTAAAGACTACAACAAGATTTATGATTTACAAATGCAAGGAGAACTACCCAACCAAAGTAGAAAATGACATGAAAAGTTAACAATCTATCAATTAACAATCTAAATGAAATATTTCTTGCAATTGAACTGTACATTATATAAACAAAAAATTGCCTTAAAATTGACACCTCACCAATTGTTCATTTGCATCCGTAATGGCTTCACAAAAGTTGAAAGCTTACAATTTGTCAACAATGCAAAAGGCACTCGTAGTTCAGCTGCATCAATAAAACTAAAGTAATTCAATTGCACGATGAGGGCAAGAGACTGTCAATATCGATTGTGGAGTTGCAGATAGGTAAGCGATAAACATAAAAAGGTAGTACAAGATTTTAATAGCAATTGTGTTTATTTTATTGTTTTACTAGATGAAAAATTTAATCCTAATGTGTGTCACTTGTCTTGTTAGGTGTGTTGATATTTGATTCAGTTTAGTTTGGATCACTTTTCAATTCATTATTCTTGCATATAGTTATTGCATTTTTTTGCTACTAGAAAGAAAGATTTAGTAAACTAACTGAACCTTTCATAAAATGATGAATTACATGGATCCTTTAGAAACTCAATAATTGCAATTAAATAGCTGAAACTTGGACATCATGTATCATTCAAGGATTACAAATGGATTTAGAAATTATTCTAAAATATTGTGTTTGTAGAAAAACACAAGAAAAGATGTGCAGTCAATAGACACTTAATAAAACTGATTTAAGTGCAAGTACTATGCAACCATTTAGAAATCCAAGTATGCTTAAGGTTTGAGGGTAGTAGGGAGGAATTATGTATGTAGTTAATAGTAGTGTGACATAGACTAGTTATGAGGGGCACTATGTTATACAAAGTTCTATGTTACAGGCACTTTGTGGAATAAGAAATGACAAAGAATTAGGGCATCATTTAAGTATTCTAGGTGGTACTGCAAAATTGCTAAAATTGTTGCCACATGGTCTAGAGAGAGAAAGAAATTCCACATCCTTCAATCTAACCTTAGTTCTCTTTTGAAACTCTGAGTGGATTTGTGTGTTAAATCTTTTCTAGCATTGATTGTAATAGCAAGAATGGATATTCAAAGACTATTGCAATGAAGGAAGTATGCTAGTAGAGATACAAATGGTTTTGGGGAATATCAATGAAGATGAAATACAAGCCTTACGATCCTCTCAAGGTGATGGGATTGGGCCTTAAACTCATCATGTACAATGCTTGAGCATATCCCAGTGTAGCTCCAATAGACCAACCAATTGATCCATACTGCATCTGAAACTCATACCTACAACATCAACATTAGAATGAATCATTCAACATTGACACAAGCCTTAAGAAAAATAATGTCACAAATTACTAATTCTTCAAACTAAACCTGATACCCAATTCCAAATAGGGGCATAAATAATTGCAATGAATTGTAGGAACTATTTCAGCGCAAATTTGTGACTTACATGTAACAAGCTAGTCAGTTAGACAAATCATGTATTATAATTTTATGAACTTTGTTGTTCAAAATTTTGTTTTTCAATAGTTTCTTAGTTAGATCAACATTTTAAATCATACACTATGATCCATCATCAAAATAAATGAGTCAGAAATTTAATTATATAAACTTTTGCAAGAGATTTTGTATTACTTGCATTTCTCTGGGAGTTTAAGATTCTAGAAGTTGAACCAAGAGTCACCAGTTTCTGCAATGACAACTATCTCATTTGATAGCATGGCTTACAAATAAGAAGTGTTTACTCATTAATCTATAGGAACAACAACAAAACCAAGGATTGAAGTACCGACTGAACCATAAGTCATTTTATGATATGTAGTGATTCTCAATAATTTTACCTGGATGTGTTTGAATAACAATTTGACTCTAAGAGCCTCGTTTGGAGCACCTTTCAAGGGAACACCGTGAGGCACAAATATATGCTAATAATTATGAAAGGCCATTGTATTGTGCTTCAAATTCTTTGCGATGGCTTCTAAGAAGTCTTTCATTAATATACACCCAAAAGTAGGTCCATTTGTGATAGTTACCAGATTAGGCTACACAATTATAGCTTTATCCTTCTTCAAGAGTAATTAATATCCCATTGAGCTATATTCATTAAAAATGGGCCCTGCAAATAAGTAAGCATCTACAGACTCAACTATTTCAGCACAGAATACAGTATCGACTACACCTCAGTAAGTTCTTATGAAATGTGGAAGAGTCTTTGAAACTTTACCCTTAGTCGATGGCATTGCAGCCACAACATAACTTGAAGCATTTTTCAATTCTGAAATGCATCTTTTGCCTTAACAACCCTCAGCTTTGGACCCCTAACCAACACTTGCTTAACTATTGCATTTAGGAACTCTATAGTTGTTCCCACAGCTACTTCCAAACTTCTTGGATTGCTTAGCCTATAGTTCATGCTAGCCAATAAAACTATTTTTAAAAAAAGTTACAAGTGGCTTCAAATGCAATGAGCAATGCAAGAGTTTCATGACACACAAACCTTGCTTTCAATTTAATTAATGGATTTTGTAACCCACCAAGACCTTTCAAACATTGGAAAACTATAAGAACATGTCATGGTGAAACAAAACAAAAAGCACACTTCTAAATTCATTTTGCAAAGGGTACACACACATTAAGAAACAATGAAAATGGAATAAAGTTTACACATCAACCCAATGTCTTGAATGATAATTTAAACCTTACTACTATCAAACAAAGTATTGGAAATAGTCTGTGTGTTGAACCTTGCATGCTAAAAGATATACACTAGATCAACTAAGGAAGAGTTGAATATAGTATAATGAGAAAACTAATATGACAACATTTAAAATAATATGAACGAAAAAACCCTCAAATGTGTTTCATTGATTCTACAAATAAAAATGCTGATCAACCAAACCAAAGTAAACCTACAAACATTGAGATCTTGAAAATACAAAAAAGACAGGAGGCCAAAGACTAAAAAATATTGATCACCCCTCAAAAGAAAATTTTCAGTCGGAAACAAGACGCCGAGATCCACAACATGAACAACTCACACATTTAATACTTAGACATGTATGACATTGTACAAGTACAAAAATTAAAACTAATTCCAAACTAATCAAATTTCCACAGTCTATTTGAATATTATGTATGGCTTTTCGATTTTGATTGTGTATGTATTTTATATTTTTTAATATCAATGGTTTAGATCATACTATGATCCATTGTCTGAGCATACAAAATATGTAATATGAGAAAAAACTTGCAATCTGCAACTACAAAAATACATTTTACATATTTTTATGTTCTTACATTCTGATGATGGATCAAAGAGTGAGATTCTAAATAATGATGCTAAAAAAAGTAGAATCAAAACAAAAAGTCCATGTAGAAGAAACTAATTTACCTAAAAGGAAGAAAAAAGCCCACTTGGGAGTGAGCCATAATGGAATAGGCTCATCATAGAATATATGGTATGGAATGCCAGGGAGATTATAGCTAATGCTGATATAAACTGGCTTACTCTCAATAAGCACTATAGAAATGGCATGATCAGTACCTTCACAATTTCTCTCAGTAGTTTTGGGTCATTAAATTGGATAGAAAATTAATAGTAAAATGTGAAAGAGAACACACATAATGTCACATCAAAATAAGTTTGCATCCTACATATGAGTATGCATCAAAACTAAATTTTTACCTCCTCAATCTATCTGTATCAATAAAGAAATAAGACGTTTTTGTAATACAAAATTCTTGAACCCTATTCGACTGTAATCTTTCAAACCTGTAAAATAAAACAAAAGCCATAAGAATTAAAATAAAAGGATTTATTTCTATCAAACAATCACATATGCTTTGTTTATACCTTAGGACATGATACAAGCTGTTTCACAAGCAACACTAAACATTCCATCTTTTTTCTCATTTTCTAGAGTGATGATAAACTATATGCAAAGTAGAAATAGTGCAACATAATAGATGATTAGTATCTACAATTTTTAATACTGAAAATTATAAATAATGTAATACTCACAAGTGTCGCTGCCTAAGAGAATGCAACCCAAGTTTATCATGATCTCTGCAACATTCATTGCATTGGGAATATCCTACTTATTTGCAAACACCAGTAACACTACATCTCATAGTTCATCTTGCAAGAACAAGAAACTTAAATGATAAAAAATAATTCTGCGGATAACATGAAAATAATTGTTAAAAGAATGAGGTCAATTTTACACATAATAAACAAAGTTTCCACCCATGAGAAAGACATGAAATCTTCTTGATCCATTTTCCAATTCTGTTTATACAATCCTAAAAATTCACTTCGATAGTTTTGACTAATTCTTGTTGGAAGGATTTTATTTGCTTCATCAAACGAGTGTATATTGTAGTCTTGGCTTCTTGTATTTTTCAAGATAGTATCATTACTCATCTAGTATTGTTCAATCTGAAAGGATGATATTGATATGTTGTTTTTCTATAACAGCCAAAACAAGGGGTTGTTAACCTTTACACAAATAAGGGATGAAAGCATAAACATAGGGCATCAACAACACAACAAAATAAACCTTTTCCTATGCACTTGGACAAAAGTCTAAGCAATGCTATTGTTAGGATTGCAACAAAGCAAACCCCACTACAACCTATCAACAAGGCCCAAGAGTGATTATTTAAGAGTCAGCATTATCATTAGAATTTTGTTCAAAATGAAAGTGGGAGCAGTAACTTCAACAACATAGGCCACAAGGCTAGCGGGCATCGCACCTGAAATACAATCTAACATCGAAAATTGTGATAAGAATGAAAGCGATAGAAGTCTAGTTCAGACCAACAGCATGAGAAGAATCAATATAATAAAAAAAAGTTTCTTCTTCATTAGAAAACAAGTCCTCAAAAGAAAAATCTAAAACAGAATTAGAAGCTCTAATTGCAAATGGTCATTTTCCATGGCCCTCCATCAAGTGGCAGCACCTATCCAACACAAAATGGAAATCATTAGGCATGTATCCTATAGAGATGCAATCTCTACAACAAAATGGAAAACCCTCATATTCAATGCTTCACCCGTGGCCTCTCATCAACCATGATTGAAGTGGAGAGATCTCTATTTCAACTAGAATACAAACATAGAATAGCCCAAAATTGTACTAGATCCATCCAATTTTAGGAACTAGCAAAGGGAAACGAAGATGAGGAAGGAAAACCCAAACATAACTCACATAGGTATAGCTCAATGTCACCAAACATTAGGGACTTCAAAGAATTAGTCACCCAACGATGTAAATCTTAGAGGCACTAGAGACTCTAAGAATTTATAGACCATACTTTTGCACTGATAAAAGTTCATGTTATCACCACAAAATAGGACAAACTTTGCATAAGACTTGACAGCCCAAGCATAGCTCCTTCAACCAAAATTTTACAGACAATTATCTAGAGCATTCAGTGGGTCTAGAACCACCAACAAGAGCAAATATCCTAGCACCTAGAAGACTAGCTTAGCGCTACACCAGGAGAGTCAAACCCCAACAAAAACCATCCAATGGATCTCTTCTGATGGGGTGTGTTATGAGTATATTAAGTTCCCCTCTTTCTCGAGAGTGGAAAACATCATGAATTTTGAGTTTAGATCTATGTTATGTAATACTGCTTTACTCATGTTTAGAGACCCTTACAGTATATTCAAAGATAATTATTATATCTACTTTGTAATAAATGGAAGTGTAATAGCATACTAGCATCAGAGTTCATAACCCACATCAAAAGTGGTTAGTTACACAAGAAGAAGCATCAAACATGGGACATGAGAAACAAATTCATATTGATTTGTCCTCTATTATTAGAGGATCATAGTAAGGCACAACACAAATTCTCAAATATAAATAATAGTCAACTGTCATTTTACTTAGATCCCTATGAAAATGTAGCACTAAAATACAATATACATTGGAGTTAGGAATTTGGTTGACAACCAAAATCAATTGAATTGAAATAAGAAACTTCACCAAAGAATAAACTAAATATGCAATTTTAAGCATATTTTTCTACTCAAAATGTTATGACTTCTTCCTTCTTGACCTTAAACTTGTGACATTTTCTAGTTTTACAAGGGGAAACACGACCTCTCCAACTATTAGTTCTAAAGCTTCCACCTTAGGCACATAGAGTCTTTGAACTAGATAGATAAAATACACAACCATGCTAAAGACCATGGAAATAGAGGATAACATGGAAAATACCAAACAACAAGTTGGATGATGATGAAGACTACAGTGAAGGTAGAAGATCCTAGACATCATCAATTAATACCAAACTACCAAATGGAGTATACAAACTTGAAAAGATAAGACACACCTTACAACTAAATGAAACTCTAGAAGCTACCATCAAATGGCATGACATTGAATCATTACCAATAAATGAATACAACATAGAGAAGCTACTAGATATGGTATTTCTATTCATTTTTCAAATGAAAGAGTGTAGTAGGTATGCAACCACGACTAAGGAAAGTGCAATTTCATACCATTTGCCATGTTGATGTTGAGATACAGACCTATGCAATCCAATCTCCCAAGGAATAGACAACACCACGTATCGCCATCTTTGCCAAAACAAGATTTGTCATAAAGCGATGTTAGAATAGTTACTAAAATGGTCATAAATTATGTTGTTATAGTAAAAGAATACTTTAACTTAAGAAAAAAAACTATACAATATTAAAACATGATATTGTGCTTTAAAAACTAAAAAGGTACCTGTAATGAAGAACTTCATTTCAACTTACTAATTGGTTGTCACTATTAACTATAAGCTTTCAGATTAAAGTTTGAGCTTCACTTGGTTTCGAGAATAGTTAAATATTCTCTACCTAATAGGGGCAACCACATGAAGGTGGAAGCTCATTTGTCCCCCCACCCCCCCTAACATCACTCTAAATTCCCCATTAACATTTAATAACATTCAATTCATCCATTTTTGAAATATAACATTCAATCATTATAATCACATGATAACATTCATTAACACGTAAAATTCATAAACACACAACATTCATGAATAATTCAAAAGTAAGTCATTCATGAATAATTCATTAACACAATATTGATTAACACCCAATATTAATGAATAATATTCATTAACACAATATTCATTAACAATATTCAAGAGTAAGTCATTCATGAATAATCATATCTTTTTTGCTTTCTTGCCATTTCTTTTTTTCATAAAATTTCTAAGAGGAATATCAATGTCCTCGTCATCCCCATTAACATTTAATAACATTCAATTCATCAATTTTTGAAATATAGCATTCAATCATTATAATCACATGATAACATTCATTAACACATAAAATTCATAAACACACAACATTCAAGAGTAAGTCATTCCTAAATAATTCATTAACACCCAACATTAACGAATAATATTCATTAACACAATATTCATTAACAATATTCAAGAGTAAGTCAATCATGAATAATCATTTCTTTTTTGCTCTCTTTCTGTTTCTTTTTTTCATAAAATTTCTAAGAGGAATATCAATGTCCTCATCATCCCTCTCCTGTACTGGTTCTAACACATGTCTCCTCCTCATCCGTTCAGGAACATCATGAGGCCGTTGCACCAAAGGGGGGTCCGCTGCAATAATAAGTACTCCATGAGTTAAATTTGCACCATTTTATATTAGTGAATTACAAGCTTTTATTTAAGTAAAAGAACTATAAATCAATAAATTAATTTAAAAAAACAAAACATAGATTTTCTTTACCTAAATGTGCGACATGATCTACCTACTGATCAGTCTAAACATCCTCTAGCACTCATTCAACACGACATGATTCTATATCCTCAACACAAAAAGGTTACACCAAGTTCAATTAAAGATGTTAAATTGTATTAATAATTATATAATTAGTTTTAAATAACAAATGAGCACCTCCATCGATAGTACAATGCACATCAGGGGCTTCATGATGCTCCGTATGATCTGTGTCATAATTAACAGGCTACATTGCAATGTCATGCACATTATTATCAAATAAATTGTTGCTCAAGTATTCAATTTCTAATATATATTTTGGCATATTTACCTGTGCACATGATGCAGGAGACTGTTCAGTTGGGGCAATGGAAGTTTGTCGTAGGCATTCAGCCACCGCTGCATAGCCTTGCTTGAAGGCAATTTTTTTGTGTTCTTCTATAGCCTCCAAATTAAAATCAGTGCCCTAAATTTTTTATTAATTAAAAAAATTATTTTCATTTTATAAATCATTTTTCTTTGCAATTCATTTATTGCTACTTACAACGTGTGCTTTGATTTTCGAATATCCCCCAGAGCCAAGTCTGTGCTACCCAACCTTTTCTAGCCTCACCTTTGTTGCCTTTGATGTGTCCTGCAACCTATGAAAAGTTTGAAATATGTTAGATGATATAGATATAAAGATCAGTACTAAATAGTGGATTATTATATGGTATGAAGGTTTTAGCATAAAGTAGCATGTTCCACCAAAAATATGAAAAAAGGGAAGAAATTATAGCATCATACCTTTAATTGACATGTGTAATCATGCTATTTATCCATGGAGTTCATGCTAATTATTTATCCATATTCTAACATGCCTCTCCATAAAATTACACATCAATTTCGACAGTCTATATTATCCATTGTCACACAAAGTAAATGATAAGCTAAAAGAAGAAACAACTAGTAGATTTTATAGATTAAATTTTTATCCCTACGTTCCACACTCAAAGTGTTTTTATCCCCAAGGCTGCAACAGATATAAACTTGAGGGTGAATGTTAGATTTCAGATTGTTTTAGTAGCATTCCTTTTTACCCGTAGCTGAAAAGTAAGTATTTTTTTGTTTTCAATTTAAAAGACATCACCTTTGCGCATCAAGTGCTTCTTTAGCCTCCACACTGCATGGAACTAATTTTATAAATGGTGGTTGTAACTAAAAAAAATCCCCTCTGATTTGCTAAGATAACTAGCAACTAATAGGAACTACCTAGCATTGTTCCAGCAGAAGACTCGCGACTTAGGACTTTTCTTAATCTATGTTAATTTTGATTGCTTCTAGCAGTGGAGCACCATTCAGAATGTTTGAGAAGATTAGAAACATTACATCATAGTTTGGAGGATGTTTCGTATAGTCTACATCCACAACAAATGATTTAAAAGATGACACTTGGATAGAAAACTGTTTAGATAAGCTTCAACTATTCTTAAAAGTCACACAGTAAAAGAAGAATTAAGGATAGAAAAAAATAAAAAGTCAACTTTAACACTTTTACTGTAGAAATTAGGAAAATTAGTATGAGAAGGAATTGTCACAAGAACTACCAGTGGCCATTATAATGGTCTCTCCTCCCTCAAAGGATGTTCTTGTGGTTTCTAAACATCAGGGTGTGGTGCCTGACTAACTACCCCTATAGGATCACTTATATGAGGAAATGAATGTGTGGCCAAATGCTCTATGTACTAGGGAGTGACACCATCATTCACTACGTCTAGAAAGTAGTCCCACCTATAAATGGTAAGGCCACTAACATCTTCCATACATCTAATTGGGTCCAATCTAGGAGAACAACCTTTCTTTACCTCCTTGGTGAAGCAGGTGTAACTACAATACTCCTGTGATATATTGTATTGATAGTTGAACTGTCTCTAGACATGGGTTAGTGGAAATCTCTCTATCTTCAATGAAGAATGGCCATTCAGTGGCTAAGATACCAACATGAATCCTAGCTAGGAGAAGACATCATCTTATGGCTCTATGCCTAGCCATGGTCTATAGGTAACATACATAATGTCATCCAAATGAAGTCTCAAATAGTTTGTCTTACCTAGTGTAGACTAGATCATCTCTCCACAATACCAATAAATATAAATCTACAAGTGTTGTTGTCAATCCTCAAAGATAGGAACATGATTGTTGTCATTAACTTGTGTTTCTAGCATTGAATGTGATGCTTATTACTTTTAGGAGACTAACCATTAGTAAAATTCTTGCAAAGTTTTTCAAAAAAATTGTACTTGTCATTACAATTACTGAATATCATTTATCACCTATACTGCTAACACATACAACTATGGTACATGTAGTTGAGCATAACTATATTTTCAAGACATAATATAGCTATATGTGAAGTTATAAGCGCACTATTTATATCTTATGTAGGATTTATGCCCAGATTGAGATATATACAGTTGTGTCAGCATTGAGATTGAGATTTATAAGCAATTGTGTCAGCATATGAATTTAGGATTTATAAGCAGTTGTGTCAGTTATATCTTATGTAAGATTTATGCCCAGATTGAGATTGATATTTATAAGAAATTGTGTTAGCATATGAATTACATACCTTTCATCAATAGATAGATTAAATTGAGCTAGTTGAAATTGTTGATACTGAAGTTGAACCCTAAATTTTCTCATTAATGTACTAGTAGTTAATACTATTGCATACCTTTTCGGATTTTCTCGTGTACTTTCTTTTGGATTTGCTGGTGTACTTTCTTTTGGACATTCCCTTTTCTCCTTTGCATCCAAAATGAACTCATTCTAATCGCTCACTAAAACAAAGGGAGGATGCTTGTACTTCGGGTTTAGGATGAGGCTCTTTCTATATGTGTCCCTCACAACCTTAAGATGTCTGAAAGCTTTTTGTAACAATTTCTTACGATCAAAAATATTACTATCAAACTCATGCTCTATATCTTTGATGAGCTCATCTTTTAATTTTTGATCTTGGTAGTTCCACCTTTTAAGAAAAAACACAAAATTGTTAGATATAGCTAGTATAAGAAAAGACCCGAATGAAAGGAAAAATGTTGCACCAATTAATGATATGAAAAAAAAAAATGGCATAAAATTAGTTCAGTTATGATGTTCCACCTTTTACATATGGTGGGCTTGAATCTTCGCAGCATGAGGTCATAAAGCCTCTTATAAAATGTATCGTTTCCTGCAAAAAATGTCATGGGATAATTAATAGTAAGAATTATTAAAATGAATCATGTGAAGAATACTTTTTATAGTGAATAACAAATACATAAAATGAGATACATTTCATCTTTTTAGTGATCTATTTCAGGGTTGGAGGATCAACTTGACCAAAATTGACCAAAAAAGAAGTTTGGAAAAAAATTTAAAATGTCTAAAACCAGTCAAACTCTACCAGGGTTCTATTGCTAATGTTCTAAAACTAAAAAATGTACTGTGACTATATTAATTAGTATACCTTGAAAAAAAAAATAGTGCATAATACATATAACTTGCCATGACCTTCATTTTTTGTCATTCTTAATTGATGTTGTCACTGATCATACTTGGGATATTATGGAAAACAAATATTGCTAAAATAGACAATGAAGCTGAAAGTGAGCACTCTAAAACTCTAACAGGCAATAGCAATGATGTGGGAAATCATTGAAAACTGAACATTGAATATGAAAGAAGACTCCCACTTTTGGTTCTCTATACAAAAATTGGTTAGTATCTTCTACTAAAAGCATGAAATTGCAATGTATCGAATTACTAAACTAGAGAATTACTGGTATAGACAAAAGGTCATTGATAATTTAGATGATCCTACCAAACCACTTCCTATCATGTTTATGTCTTGCAAGAAAATCCTTATTACAATATAAAATAATATTATTTAAAGTACTTGGAATCTTAAGACATTTCAAATGCATTGATTCATCATCGTCGATCAACAATGATGTTTGCATAGCTCTCGTGCTAGAAATATGGGTAGCTCCAGGAAATGATGGTGAATTATCACCAATATATGCACTATGATCTGCATTTGGCGGAGTACCAAATGGTGCATCTCCTACCACAAAAAAAACAATACACTATGTGATACACCCAAGATTAAAGTACATATTATCAACTCATAATTAACACAAAACCAAATATAGAAAAACAAGGATTTACCAGCTAGAAGTCCCCTTATTGCCGACATTACAGTCAGTAATCTCGTATGGGCATCTGTCAACCTCTTAGGAGTCTCCTGCACTAGATGACTTGAACAATACATTGTTAGCAAAGACATTCTAAAATAATAAAAGTAAGAGTTAAGAAGTTTCAAATGTTTGAAATAAAAAAATCCTTCTAACTTGTTAATTAAAAGATTATTTTACCAGTGGCAGTCGAAGCTCTGCTACTACTAGCCTCACCGCGTTGTCCTTGACCAAGTTGTGGATTAGTTGCCAAAAATTCCTGTATAACAAGAATTTAGTAGTTAAAGTTTCTTACAACTCTTTAAAAAAATTGCATCAATAAAGTATTTTTGCCAATATTACATATTTTACTTCACAACATAAAAGATTATAAAATACAAATCTTTATTAAAATTTTCTTATAACTAAATATTCATTGGAGCTTACTTCATAACGACAAGCTTGCGCTCTCAAATCTGATAGCCTCTTCATCATCTCCTTGGATTCCATATTTGCCTCATCCAAAATTTTCATTGCTTCTAAATTAATTTTTTTTTAAATTTTCTTCAACATTTTTATGAAATCGAGAGTTTCAACAATATGCTCATCAGAAGGCGTAGCTAGTGGCTTGGCACTTACTGATACTACTTTACCCTTATCCTGAACATCAAATTGTGAGAGAAATATCAGTAAAACTATCATAAAAACTAAAAAATCGTAAATAAAATAACGTAACAATATAACATTTTTCAACTATCTAATTTGTACAATTTCAAAAAGGTTTACCCTCACTAAAGAAGGGGTGGGAGTAGCATCCTGGTGACCTCTATCATCTGTCGGATCCATATCGTCCTGTCACAAAGATTAAACATAAAAAATTCAGCTAACTGAAAGAAATAGACAACAAAAAAAAAACTTATTAACAAAATGGTAAATAGTACTTACACTGTAAATAAAATAACATTTTTCAACTATCTAATTTGTACAATTTCAAAAAGGTTTACCCTCGCTGAAGAAGGGGTGGGAGTAGCATCTTGGTGACCTCTATCATCTGTCGGATCCATATCGTCCTGTCACAAAGATTAAACATAAAACATTCAGCTAACTGAAAGCAATAGATAGCAAAAAAAAAACTTATTAACAAAATGGTAAAGAGTACTTACAACCCTCATGATAGTAACTTTGTTTGTATCTATGCAATTTAAATGGTAATTGATTAGCAGTTCTTCCCCTGCACTTATTGATTTTATTGCACAAACAAAAACTTCATTCCCCTCATGCGCCTCAAATATGCAATTGGGTTGCTTACTAGTTGAAGAAGGTCACGTACTATTTATAAAACCTGCAATATTACCTATTGCTTTTGGTCTCCCATCAATGTACATAGCAAATCTTTTACTTTGATCATTTTTTTTCCGTTGTATATAATTAACTGATACCCCATACCTACGCATACTTTTTTCTATACTGAAAAATCCGCATCTAATCATTGTAATTGTAACATGGACCGACATACTTGAACAATTCAATAACTTTCTTGTAACCTACCTTTATCCCATCCATGGAAAATAGGCCCAAACCATGTAATGAGGATGGAGCAATGCGATATATCCTCTCATTAATACAAAAAATCTGTGTTAATTGGAGGTAGCTCGTTGGGTACCCATTCTTTCTCAATGTGTGAGTATCGAAAGGGTACCTTGATGTCGCCTTTGGTCTCATCATCATAAGAACATGACCCCCCATTAGCAAGGAAAAATTGCATGCGTTTATCAAACTTTTTTCTATTCTTTTGACCTCTAGTTGATCTCCCTATTTTAGCCATACTACATGTAGAGCTTTCATCTACCAGTTCTTCATTTCCCTCATTCGATGTAGATAGATCCGAAAAGTACCTATTTGGTGGGTCCTGCAATCCATCAAATGGAAAGTGAAAGTGACAAATATAAAATGTAGTAAGTTGAAAGTGATTATACAATTGTATTTCTATACGGACCTTCTTTGTCTATATATACATTATATGATTATATAATATGTCTATTTATAACATACGTGCTCAATGATAAACAAGAAGAATATAAGAAAATTATGTCTATTTATTGACTTATACCTGCTGATCCATGTCACTGTGCACAATCCATGCCAAACAGGTCAAATTTCCTGTAGTCAATTGACTGTTTGCAAAAAGGGTGACAATCAGACACAATATAAACATTGGTAATTATAAATAACATATGTTGTAATCATTAGAAATGAACACAATAAATATGTAATCAAATTTCCTGAATATGTTAATCATTTACTTTAAGTTAGCTAAAAATTACATGACACACGTTTGCTACAAATAACTTAGAAGACAACATGAACAATAGGAAACATCGCAAACATGAACAAATTTCCCTTATATATGGAATGCAAGATCATCAACAGAAGGGGTGACTATGTACCTATAGTCAATTGACTGTTTGCAAAAAGGGTCATAATCAGACACAACATAAACATTGGTAACTATAAATAACATATGTTGTAATCATTAGAAATGAATACAATAAATATGTAATCAAATTTCTTGCATATGTTAATCATTTATCTTAAGTTAGCTAAAAATTACATGATATGTGTATGCTACAATTAACTTAGAAGACAACATGAACAATATGCAACATCATAAACATGAACAAATTTACCTTAATATATGGAATGCAAGATCATCAATAGAAGGGGTGAAAACATTTGTAGTCATTGATTATCTTCTTTTTCTTCATCATCATCATCATCATCGCCATCATCGCCATCATCATCGCCATCATCATCGCCATCATCGCCATCATCATCACCATCATCACCATCATCATCGCCATCATCATCGTCATCACCACCATCATCATCATCATCACCATCACCATCATCATCATCACCATCATCTTGATCTTCATTATCTACTTCTTCATCATCTTCAATATCTTCTTCTTCCATAACATTATACTTTATCAGCCTTCCTCTTGGATCATGTCTAACAACAAATGACCAACCCTATTTATTTGGAACCTCTGATTAAAACACTTGCTCACATTGGCTTGGAAGAACATAGGGCTCATCTCCAACTAGCTCAAACGACCTTGTATTGATCATTGTAAATCTATTATCATGTTGAATAACCGTTCTATCTGGATCATTTTGATTTAGTCGTAACCTATACCATTTGATGACGAATAGAACTACTTTGAAGGTGTTAAATTCACACTCAATTATATCATCCAAGATGCAATAGTATTGATTTTGAGATTGTTGAGGATGTATGTTGTTTCTAGATGATATATTGGTGACCTCGAAAACTAAAGTTATCCCAGAATCACAAGTTTTCTTTGTGTCATCCAACCGTTTTATGAAAAATTTGTGGCCATGATAGTACATAGCTTTGTGGTGCTTGACCAGCAATTTTTGGAGCATGTGTAAATTATTTGCATCGTGAGTTGATACGAAACATACGTCGAGTTATGATCATTAATAAATTTCTACATACCTCTCTACCTCTTAAACCCTTTACTAGATCAACTACCATCGACATAACATTGGAATCTCCATTACGATGAGCTTCTGTAACCAATGAAGCAACACCTTCCCATGTTAATGAGAAACTATTTTGTTGACATCGTTCAATCCATTGTGTCATCCAATCAAGATTGTTCACAATATACAAATGTATTGCATCCCACTCTTGACCACCTGTTTCAAAAAAACACACCCATTAAAAATAACTTATATTGAAGATTTATGTGAATTAATTAACTACAATAACATCTTAGATTTACCTCTCACTTTCCTCGATCTACCTTTGCCCATCAAGTACTCCCCTTCGAATTTGTTAATTGAGTTGGGATCCCAAATACGATCTACATGGATGTTTGCTGAAAACTTAGGAAGATATTCAGTAATGTACACCATGGTCTGGTATACCATATATCCCTCCACCATAGAACCCTCGGGATGTGCTCTCTATCGAACCAAGCCTTTCAAAAATTTCAAGTGCCTCTCAACCATCCACATTGACATGGTTGGTACAAGTCCACACAATTCAATCTCCTCAACTTGATGTATGAGGTAGTGTTCTTGTGCATTGAAAAAACTTGAAGGTAGACACTTTTGCATTTCACACATCAGAAGAGGAATTTTTCTCTTCCAATAATTTATATCTTTTTTATTGATTTCTTTAGATAAAAACCACCTCATGTATTTTCCAAGATCATATATAACCTGTTTGACATTTTTGGCAAAGTGGTGTGTGAGAGATAGAGGTAGAACGTACTGCAATATTTGTAAAATGATCTTGTCAATATTTTATAAAAGAATGCAATTGAAACTACATGCAGTATATAAATATATAGTTAATACAAAATAACATGAATTACCTTAATAAATGTATGCCAATCATGTGTTTTCAACCCTAGCCCAAATTCACTTTTATTTGATATGACATTGTTTATGTTCGCAGCAAATCCTGTGGGAAATCATATTTTTTTATGACTTCTTTTATAGCATTTCTCTGCTACTTTGACAGTAACCAACTAAGGGCACTCGTATCAATCCAGTCTCCATTGTTATTTGGTCGAATACCATTTTTCATTGCATGGTTGGATTCTTCAATGTCACTACAAGTTTTGACAATTTGATCTTTGTCACAAATTCCATCCAAGATTTTCCATAATGTCTCTGCTACATTCTTTCCAATATTCATAGGATCAAAAAAATGCACAATTGGGAGTTGCTCATAGTACGGCAACCTAGTAAATTGCGTAGGATAAATTTATAGTCCTTTTGGAAGTTGGACACTGATGTCTTGATGACCTTCACAACCATCAATCACATCATCAGTAAACAAAATATAATATCGAAATATAAATTTGAAACAAAAAGCATCAAATGGAATGACATTACCTCGACGATTTATTTTACTGTATGCCAACATCCATAGGCAAGGTGTCATTCTCTATGGCTTTGATGTAGTCTCTTTTAGACCATTGAAAAGATGTTTTTTGGTAATTTGGTACTTATGATTTATGTGCAGAAAGTGTCTATTCTCATCAAACACTTGCTTTCTTAAACTTTTTGAATGATGAGATTTCATCTTTAGACCACAAATTGGACATGCAAATTTACCCTTTGTCTGAAGACCTACAAGATCATGTATAATTGGATTAAATGTGTTAACTTTGACATACCAAAAAAGAGGTGTCAAGAAGAGAACATACCACAAAAATGTGTTAGCCCAGGGGCATCGTGTATTGTCCATACAAGCATTGCATGAAATTGAAATTGTCTTTGTCCTATTGGTCTATAAATGTCATACATAGTAACCCCATTCCATAACACCACCAACTCATCGATAAGGGGTTCAATATATATGTTGATATCTTTGACTTGGTACTTACCTAGTTGAATGAGCAAAAACATTACATAATTATTTTGACCATTTGATGGATTAGTAATAATAAATTAATTTAGATGACCACTAAATCAAAAAATACCTGGAACAATCAGTGTCAACGTTATGTGCTCTCTCTTTATGGACAACCAAGGAGGTATGTTATTGTTGATAACAAAAATAGGCCACACTGAGTAAGTAGATCTCATCTCTCCATAAGCATTGACACCGTCTGCTACCAATGAAAGCTTGAGATTACGAGGTTCTTCTTTAAAGTGTGGCCATTTTTCCTCTATTTCCTTAAATGTCGAACCATCTGCAGGCATTCACATAATTTCATCTTGACTTCTATTGCGTGCATGGTAATCCATAAATTGTGCCAAGCTATTGCACTTGAATAATCGTTGCAGATGTGGAATAATGGGAATATGTTGAAGAACCTTGCGAGGCACCTTTTTTGTTAATCGATCTGATTGATATCTACTGATATGACAAGTAGGGCATTGTGTTGCAAATTCATGCTATTTATGATATATAATATGATCGTTCGGACATGCATCTATTGTTTGATACTCCATTCCACTATCTTTCATGATGGCAGATAATTCTCGGTACGAGCAAGGTAGAATGTTTGATGGTGGTAACAAACACTCACCTATCAACCTACGACCAAAAATATAATTTCTTAATTTAAAGAATATTAATTGCTACATGAACCCAATGTTAATTGTAAGGGAACTATGAGTAAAATAATGAAAGAAGATGCCATACCTTAACATACGTGTCATTGCTACATTGGATAAACCATTCATAACCTTCAAGTTCACCAATAGCAATACAACGGCAAGAAGAGTTGTTTTGGAGCCTTCATATAGGGACTGGTGTGCCTTCTCAAGTAAAGGTACATCAAACTCTACGTCATCATCACCATCATCATCATCATCATTATCATCTTGATCATCGTGATCATTTTGATCATCGTGATCTTCATCATCCTGATCTTCTTCCATGGTATCATTACCTTCTACTTCAATATTCACACCTCCATGTTCCCTCGTTTGGAAATCCACATTCTCTAAATTGTCATGGTCCATAACATGAAACTCAGGGATGTTGACCTATATGAAAATGATGAACTTATATTAACCGTGACCATGATGTCATCATCAAATCATGTCTTATGTAATTTATAAACTATTAAAATACATACCAATGGGTAATACTCATTACCCCCTTCAATGTGACCATGTTGCGTACAATGTTGCTCAGCTATTGTGATTAGATATCTTTGAGTCTTTAAGTCCTTACACATTTTGCAAGGACAATAACATTTTTCATCACCTTTTCTTTTTAAGTTAGACCACAGTCTAGCAATTGTCTCCCTATTTTTTTGTGCGTTGATATTGTCAGACATGGTCTTTCTTGAATGGAATGACTCATTGGTGGACGAAGGATGATTTGTTTGCAACATGCAGATGGAGTAGTAAGAGGAAGACACATATAAAAAGGAGTTAGGTCTTTGAACCAAGTAGGAGTTAGGACATGCTGGAGTGGGGTCAGCCCAAGATATTTTGGAATCTTGAAGAACCTGGTCAAGGGTATCTAGAAAGGTGAAAATAAACAAGTATTTTTACAGCTACAGAGAAGGAATTGAGAGCATTATAAATAATGAAGAAAAAAATTAAATCCATACAACTTCACCTCTATTTACAATTTGACCTTTCTGCATGTGAAATATGACAATATACAAAATTTCCAATTACATTTTCACTTAAAAAATAACACCAAATATACCTTTTCTACAATATCTTCTTCAAATTCTTCGCTATCAGATTCTTCAGAACTGCAAGCTCCTGTGCAAAAAAAAGATGAGATGTAATAAGTAATTTTTGATGGGCAATATTTAAACAAATCAACTATCAAATTTATTTTTTATGAAATTCAATTGCTTTATTATGTACTGGAGACTTGGCAAGATGTTCCCAAGTCTATCTATAGAATGCCTATCTGCATGGTTGTTTGCAAATAGTCTAGTATGGTGCCGCTTTTGAACAACAACAAATATCACTGGGGCTGGTAATTTGGCTCAAGAGATGCACAAGCTTGTTGACACCACAGAACTTTTAGTTCATCGTATAGCATTCAGTTGTCTTCTTTAACAAAATCCAAAGAAAATACAAACAAACTAATGAGCTATGTCTATCTCAATTGAATAACAAGTACTATAGTGAGTATTAGGAAATTGACCTTGCGAATAGCATCCAGTTCATAAAGTATTAGGAAAGTGACCTTGCTAATTAGTTTAACATAGATTGGTGAACAGAAAATTCATAATAAAAATTTGATTTTTTTCCACACTTGTTCAAACCATATAATGAAACGACAAAAAATGAATTGTATACAAAGACCATATTGTAGGCTATCCAAGTTGAAAGTGAATAGATGACCTTTATGGGGTGTTGTACCAAGTGGAGCAAGTATGTGAGAGCTTGAAGATGAAGAGCTCCTATTTTGGGGCCAATATTTGGTGGTTTTAAGGTGCCTAGGGAGAACCTTTGATGCTAAGTCTTAGTTATGTAGACTTTGGCAAATCTGGTGAGCTTTCTACGAGTTTGTACCTGCTGTATCAGCAGCCACTATGCCCTATTCCAAACCTTCAATATTCTGATTGACATCAATTATAAGTGTGCATCCAGATGTTAGCTACAATTGATTGGGGTGGCTTTTAGTGTGTATCAATCTAATTTGACATGTGTGATGGCAGTATCAACATGTTATCAGCATCTTACATTATTTAGAAGAGGTGTAGTTCAGTGGGTAAATGTTCGATCATTGTGGGAATGGTATTCTATGCTTTCTGTTAGGTTAATTTGTGTTGTTGCAACAGTCTGATTTTATAATCTAAATGTTGTATCAGTTTGTTTCAATAATGTTCTTGTTATTTTGCTATATTGTAATGCATCTCACTATAATGTCCCCTTTTTGACATGACATTCAATAATAAAAATAAAAAGTAAAAATACAAAAAATTAAAATAACATGTAATATAATTATAATTTAATTAAGTTTAGTGAATGATCAAAATGAATGCAATAAAGAGTTATGAGTATTGAAGGATTAAGATGTAAAGGAGAAACCATTCTATGAGAAGAGAACATGAAGGAAGCAAACAATCATTTGGAAATAAATTATTATTCCGTGAGGCAGCAATGAAGGGTGGTGACTCAATTCCTTTTGAAGGGTGGCAATTCTTTTATAAATAAAATATAAAGGGAAGATCAATAGAAATTCACCATCAAATGTCATTTCATTCAACTGGATACAAAATTAGAAATCCATTCAAGAATCAATTTATGAAATCATTACACACCAATATATCAAATCAGCATTCATTCAATCATCACTATCAACATTTGTTAAATCATCAATCCCGAATCCATCAAAGTAAACCATTCAATTGTCCACCTATCATCAATTGGGAATCAAATATCAAAATAACCAAACAATCATACCAGCAAGCAAACAATCAGTCACTTATATAGGCAAATATAAATTCGAGTATCAACCATTCTAGCATCCAATCATTTAAATATTTATAATTAAGACATCAATTGGTTAAGCATCCACCCATCAATCCTTCAAGAAACAATAATAAAGAGAAATCAGACAATTCACAATGATCTATCAAATACATCAAGATATCAGTTTTGAATTCTAGTTAGTACTTGCAAACTGGACAGGTTCTGGGCCCATGGGGTAGGCTAAGGATTTGAGGCAATATTTATGATACATATTCCACAAAAATTAACATAATTGGTATAAATACTAGGTCGTTACTGCAGAGCATAAAAACTGGATGATTAGGACATTTAGCAATTCTCGATTTGGGTACTCCATTTCAATTTGTTTAAATTGTTTTGTCCAATGTAGGTTGATGCTTTTTAGTTTCAACATTGAAACCCAAAGTGTCATATTTGGTAGGCATGTTTGTTCTTATAGCATTAAATTCATTGACTGTGATTTTAAGAAAAATCTATGGCGAGACTTATTTTTCAGATGCATGATGAGAAACGATTTCCACATTGAAAATTTTTATGAGAATTCCTAGGATCAACAGCTATGTCTTTTCTAGGGCTTATAGCATCTCTTCTTTTGAGCTTATGCAAGTGACAAAGTATGAGAAGGGTAGACTTTAGCAATGGCTATTTCTTTTGTTATTATTCCATTTTTTATTATTTTTCTTATCTTATATCTATGTTTATTTTACATTTTTTCATTTCCATGTAAATTGTGGCCTAAGGGGCCACACCTTTTTATATTGATTTAAGAAAAAAGATCACACATAAGGGTGCATTTATAGCTAACTACTTAACATCTAGAATCATATTAACAAAAAGGTTCATATTCATTCTCAAACATATTAAATTGTACATCAGTGTAGCCACCAGGGCTAGCCTCCAAAAGCAATCTAGAAAATTTCCACTATTCAGAAGGGTGACAAGAATCATAGTCCATATTGCAAGAATCATTTTCCAAACCGATACATAGGCTTTCTGAAGAGTATAGAGAATAGCCCAAGCTTCCATCTAATTTTTAGAATGAGTACTTAAGGAAGTAGAAAAGAAAAACTTAAACAGGGCTTAAAGTTCCACTACTAGTACCACCCATTCCTGTTGGACGTGGATTACTCCTTGAAAACCCATCTATATTGATTTTGAGGAAATAATTTGGGAGGGGAGACACTAACCTAAATGGTTCACTTTCTTGACTTGCTGAACTCTGGGACCAAACCTATTTTTTGAAGAAAGAGAAAAGCATTGATCCAAGTGATTAGCAATGTGGAGATCCAAATGAACAGTTGACTGAGATAGCTCTTGTTTTGACAGGCCACCCTCTCATGAAATCTCATTCATATTATAATCTTGCATGATCTTATCATAGCAAAGGTGATTATCAAATTGTTGGCCGCTACTACATGGCATCAGTCAAGGAAAGCCAGAAGCCACAAGATTTTGTGTTGCCATACTTTGGGTTGGGACAAGTTAAATGAAATTGGGAGATCTTAAGAGTTCTCTCTCAAATTTTGAAAAGGTTCTGGAGGTTCACCCTAAGAACTATGAGAGCTTGAAAGCTGTAGGTGATATATATGCTCAACAAGGGCAGCGAGAGAAGGCTTTGGAAATTCTAAGAAAGGCAACTCCCATAGATCCACGTGATGCTCATTCCTTTATTAAGATGGGTGAGTTTTTGATATCATTAGATTCTAGTGCGGCCTTAGATTCTCTTAACACATCAAAGTCTGTTCTGAAGAAGAGCAGAGAAGATGTACCCATTGAATTGTTAAACAACACTGGGGTTCTTCATTTTGAGCGTGATGAACTAGAGTTGGCTCAGCAAACTTTCATGGAGGCATTAGGAAATGGTTTTTGGGTTGAATTCATCAATAAAAGCCCCAATATCAATTCTAAAGTTTTTCCTATGTGTTTAAAGGACATGGAATTCTTCCATCGACTAGAAGAAAAAGGTGTTTCACTTAAGTTGCTGTGGGATAAAGTGACAACACTATTTAAATTGAGTTTCTTTTTAAATACTATTTAAATATAATTTAAAATATGAATTTATCCATGAGAAATCCAATGAATAGGTGCTCCTGCATCATAGACGGAGATGCTGATGCAAGGTATGATGTTATTGACTTCCCTCTTAGTGCCCTAGTCCACCAACTCATACATGAAACCACGGGACAAACAAGAAAAAATGTTGGATTTAAAAGCTTTTTCAATCGATTATTAGGAGTATGAACAAGGTCTACATGTCAGATTCTAATGAAGCCCTAAGATTCATTCAAAGTTCCCACACCAATATCGGCATGGAGGCTTCGAGTGAAGCCCCTTGGGACCTTCATTCAAAGATTTGGCTTCATTTCAAGCCCCTAAAATTTAGCTTCCCCACTTTCCATCTGATTTCTTCATTATGGAAAGTGGGAACCATTATTGTGGCCCTACCCAAGAACAAAATTTTATCACCTAATTTTCCTTTTGTTGACTTCATGATCTTTCTATGAAGCAAATAAAATAATAACTAAAATTTTCTATGTTTCAAACTTCTATGTTGACTAAAAAATGTCTGCTAAAATAACTTTATTTGACAAATTCCATTAAAAAATTATAACCTTTTTCAACCTAGACTTATATTAGACATTTTATAAGTTACACTAGATTAACATGTTTAAAAGTAACTACACATATCTAAATGTGTGCACTACATAAGTGTGCGATAAAAATATATATGTTGATTTCAATCTATCTTGACATATGTTCATAATCACTCGTATGAAAAGGAATGTATTCAAATATTTCAAGCTCATCTTTGTCATTTGGCTCCCCAAAAATGTGCATACAAGTAACAAAATATTATAGAAAGTCAAGTATTCAAACTATTTGCTAAATGTTACAAGAGAACGATAGATCGTTCATTGTTAAATATATAAAATATTTCATATACCACAGAATAACTATTTTATAAATGAAAACTTTCATACATGGGATGAAGCATTCTGGTTGTTTGAAAGTCTATTGGACATTGTGAGCTTGCATAAAAAATATCACAATAGTCCTTGAATGATTGAATGTTCTTTTTTCACCTATAAGTAGTGGTGAATATAGAAATAATGAGACATTTTATTTAATCTACTATATGGATTTGAAGCAAACAAAATTATTATAGCAACTCAATGCAAAGGAAAATCAATATATTTAATTTAAAATAGTCTAAATGTGTTCATACAAAAACTATAAATGATTATCCCTATTTAATTGATCTTTATATATTCCTAGTTTTTCAGCTAGTGACCAGCCAAATGAAGCCCATAAAGACAACAAGACACAATTTATACCCAAATTAGCATTTTAGAATAATATGAGTGAACCACTTTTCTTTCTTTGTAGCCTATTTTATTTTGGAAATAGGATACCAAATCATGTTGTTATCCTTGATTTATAATCTTATCCTAGTTGATATTTTCTAACAAAAAATACAATAATCTATTTAGATAACTTGTCTTTTATAGTGTTAACCATTCTCCAAAAATACATTTTTTTTTTCTAAAAATATCTTTGAACTCAATGGAAAGCTCATGATTCAACTACCTCTTGTCTCCTATTGAGGTATTTTGGGGATGATATAATAAATAATTCATTCCATCCTACATTGGCAATACTTCTTATTTGGTGAATACATCATTTCATCAAAAAGACTCTTTGTGTGGTGAACCTTTAGTATTTTACCTATACAGTAGATAGATCAGAAGCAACAACATATTTAAATAAACTAAATATCTCTAGAAACATATATTTATATATCTAATAATGTAAATCAAATCAATCTAGAATATTTTCAAGATGTAAGTTAAATTCTCATGGATCATTTAGAAGTCATATGTCACAAAAATCTTCAAGTGGGTTACAATTTCTTATTTTTGAAAAATAAATCAAATATTGAATAAATTTGAACCTAAGATTTATTTAAAATAATTTTAAGATATATATTCAATAAAAAAATAAAAAAATAAAAGATAATAGAACTATATCATTGAACATAAGAGGAACAAAATTTCATCACTTGATTTTCCTTTTGTTGACTTCAAAATCTTTCTGTGAAACAAATAAAAAACAAATAACATTTTCTATATTTCAAACTTCTATATTGACTACAAAACGTCTTCTCAAATAACTTTATTTGGTGAATTCAATTTAAAAGATTACAACCATTTTCAACATAAACTTATACTAGATTTTCAACAATTTTCAAACTTCTATTTTGACTACAAAAGATCTCTTGGAATATAGATCATCCATTGTTGAATATGTAAAATATTTCATATACCATACTATTTAATCTTCCTAGGCTGTTTGAATACCTACATGACACTAAAAAAGAAAATCTTTTGTACAGGCTAATATTGTTCAAGTTTCCTGATTATTTGGATGCATATCTACGACTTGTAGCCATGGCCTAGGCTCAAAATGAGATCCAACTAAGCCTAGAATTGATTGGGGAGGCACTTAAGGTGGATAAAACCTCAGTAAATGCAATTACCATGCTTGGCAACCTGGAACTGAAAACAGATGACTGGCTTAAAGCAAAAGAAACAATTAAAACTACACAAAATGTATTAGATGGTAAGGATGCTTATGTTGACGTTTCTCTTGGAAACTGCAATTATTTTTCATCTTCACGCAATGAGAAGAAGGATCTAGATGCAGAGGGAATACATCTTGATAAGGCTAGGGAACTGTATTGTAAAGTGTTGTCTTAGAGACCTGGAAATGTCTATGCTGCAAATGGGGCAGGCATTGTGCTAGCTGAAAGGGTTCATTTTGATATTGCAAAGGAAATTTTCACACAGGTTCAAGAAGTTGCAGCAGGAAACATCTTTGTTCAGATGCCTAATGTGTGGGTAAATCTAGCACATGTTTACTTTGCACAAGGACAGTTTGGGCTTACAGTGAAAATGTATCAAAATTGTTTGAGGAAATTCCATTTTGGCACTGACACCAAAATTTTATTATATTTAGCTCGATCACATTATGAAGTAGAATAGTGGCAAGATTGTAAAAGAACATTATTAAGAGTAGTACATTTGGCACCCTCAAACTACATGTTACACTTTGATGTTGGTGTTGTCATGCAGAAGTTTTCAACTTCAACACTTCAAAAGCAAAAATGTACTACTAATCAGGTTCATCAAGCAGTGTCTAAATTAAAGAATGTGCTCTGTGTGTTTAGCCAACTGTCAGTAGTGCCAAGCCCTCATCCACATGGCAGGTTTCAAGGATTAATACAGGCCGCCCACGTTGCAGCCCTATATGATTGCTTTCATAACCTGCCATCTTCACGCATTTTTTCTATATGTATGCTAATTTGATTTAAGGAACTGTCAGGCTATGTAATTGTATGATTTTATCATGAGAAAAACTTTGTGGAATAATGAAATATGATACAAGAAACAAGAAATATGCACTATGTTTCAATGAATTTTTAAAAATGTCAAGGTTGATTTTACAAGATGAGCATCATAGAACTTTACAAAATTATGAAGACAAGGTAGATTTTGTGTTGCTGAACAAGAAAGCATATTTCTAACTGAAGTATTGACATAAAAAGTTTAGTAACTGTCCTAGAAAGTAATCTTGATGAAAAAGAGCATATTCTTAAAGTAGTGGCTTGGTAGAAATCCATTAAAAGTGTCCATTAAAAAACACAATACAACCTAAATATGTCAGTATATGGCAGAGAGTTCTACATGGCATTCCTGGGATAAATAGAATAGTAGTCAAGCCCTATTCAAGAATGAAAAAGCTTGCTATTTTCCAAGGAGAGGACTTCTATCAAGACAAATCATTAAATGTGGAGTGCACTTTGTAACAGACACAAAAGATTGCATGAAAGTTGTGAAAGGGGTGTAGAAGATGCTCACTTTTTCCTTGCAGAGTAACAAGTAGTTGGTGTTGTTGTTTCTATTAGTGTGAATTATGCAAAGTAGCCAATTGCGTTTGATAAGAAACTCAGTGTCAATTCAGACAACATCCATTTCAAAGGAAGAAGACCTGATAAAGATAAGGCTCTTCAAGCCCTATGGAGATCAAAAGCGTTCAAAATTCTAGAACCCTACATAGTCGAGAGAAGACAGAGTGTGCAGAGTTTCCCCTAATAGTTGAGATCATGAACATAATCCAAATAGGCAGTTCGTGGAAAGTCGCATAGTATGAGTGAAGAATCTAATGAGATGATACACTGCATATCATAAAAAGTGGAAAAAAAACCCCAAAAAAAACTTTAAAATACCATGTGATCGGAGCATGAAGGAGGTGGCAAGAACAAGAGCTAAAACAAAAGGGAAAGCACAAATGGAAGTCTACAATCATAGAAATAAGTCACAACAAAGTTTTATTACAATGTTCTACAATCAAACGCACCCATCAATGATCTGTAGAAGACGTGCCCTTGTGCCCTTTTCGATGGAGACCGAACTTTTTTGCTTCCCTCGCGCCAATGTTGATGGAGACTGGACTCGCAGCTTCCCTTGCACCAATGTTGATGGAGACCGGACTCGTAGCTTCGCCAAATGAAATGTGAATTACATTTTTGCCCTTTTTTTTTGTTTTATGCTATCGTGTGTGTCACAATTCTAACGTAATTAATTTGTCGCAATTGCGACCAACACGGGCATGTTATTAAAAAAAAACAAAAATTTGCTTTATAACGCGACCAACCAACCCATTTAAAAAACTTGGTTGCAATTTTTGGTCGCTATTTAGGGTGAAATACGCTAGTGGCAATTTTTAAATATCTTTATTAAATTAATTTTCTTTCTCCCTTTGATTAATTTATTATATTTTAATTTCATGCATAAGCTTTATGTAATTTAATTAAAATAAACTTTATTAAATTATATTTTCTCTCTCTTATTAAATCATGACTTGCTTTAATAATATATTTATTAATTTAACTAATAATATTATTTAGAGTTTACTATTAAAAATTAAACTCTTAAATAATAATTATTAAATTAAATAAGTATAAATACATAAAAAATAGAACTTTAATAAAATCTTTAAATTTAATTCATTTATTTATTTAATTTCTTAATTAATTAAATATAATTAAATAGTAATTTTTCTATATAAAATTGCCATTAAATTAAATTATTAAATTATATTTTAATTTGATTCAATTATAATAGAAATCACAATAGACCCACAAAACCAATATGACATCTCAACTTAAGACAAAGAACAAAATCAAACTCTAGGGTCAAAATCATGAATTCACATCACTAGACCCTTAGCCAATTTTAATAACATTGACTATCAAATCAAATAATAACCATATTGGCCTATGCAAGGGGATATGTAGGATAAATATTGGCATGGTAACTAGTCATTCACTGCTACCCTTACAAAATTAGGGGGTATAAAATAACACTTACATAGGATACGTAGGATAAGTATCAAAGTGGGAACTAGTAATTCACAGTGACCCTTATGAAAGTAGGGGATATAAAATAACACTAGAATAGAAATACATACATGAAGAGATAAGGATGTAATTATTAGGAAGGTGGCCCAAAAATTAAGGAAATTGGGGAAAAGATGCAAAAATATTTGAAAAATGACATTTTCACAAATGAAATAAGTCATGTCCTCATTCAAGCCTATTAAACATCTCTACTTTCTCCTATAATATATTCCACATGGAGGTAGGGACTTCTACAAGTCATACAAACCTTTGTATGGTAATGCCAACCTACCAATAACCAAACATGTATTAAAATTAGAACCATAATTAATACAAATTTGGCCTTCAAAATGCAATTACGAGGGATTAACCTATTCAAAATGCAACCCCTTTTATTATGCAGAATATAGTCATGCATACACCATTAAAGGACAATAATTATGTGTTTCCTTTATGAACATTGACCAACTAACATATCATAGTGATGTTAGCCAATAGGGGATATAAGGACCCTTGCATATATTATATGTTGAGTGAACACCAAAATCATAATTAAATCATTATAAAATCAACCTCTCATTTCGATACTTATTAAGAGTACTTTGTAATATTATAAAAAAAATTATTAAAATATAATTAACTCTTCTAAGTTATTATAATTAAACTTATATTAGTAAGAGTCATTTCTTTATATTTTAAAGAATGAGGCTTGATCTTCTAAATTATTATTAAAGATAATTGAATTAGGATTATGTTCATTATCACCACTATTTCATTTATGATCATAAGTGAAAAATGTTACCAATGTGGGTCTTTTATAAATTGAATCTAGTGGATCTTATCCAAATAGAGGGTGGGGGTCAACATCCCTTCAATATTTGTGAAATAGGCTTGGACCTATAACTTTGAGGGAGTCCATACACAGTGTCTAGGAAACTTGGATAACATCAATAACCTTTAGTCATAAATCCACATAATAACATTAATTGATAACCAAAATAACTATTAGAATATTAGAATTGATTTAAACATAACAATCATGATGGACCCAGAAAGGGCACATTATATCTCCCTAAATAGTCTATTATAGTGATAGCCACCCATTACAAGAATTTATTATATAAATTTAATACATGATAGTACAATGATTAAAATGGCATTTTCATCTCATTGTTTCCCAAATTATTCTTGTATAATCTCTTTAAAGGTCTATAATTTAAAAAGGAGAGTTTGTTACCTTTCTAAAGGTTCTAAATGTATGTAATATAAGAAGGAGAATACATTAGCTTTCTAGAGGTTAATAATCTTTCTAAAAATACTTTGATATTCCAACTTAGAGGGAATATGATAAGAAATGTTTTTCAACAAGATTGATTTATGAAGGTCCATGGATCATATGTGTAGATCATATTGTAAATGTACATATGTCGACTATAATGTATATAACCTTGCAACAATATACTAGAAAAAATGTATCATCATATCAAAGGTTATTACACAATTTTTGCATTTACATATAAATTTTTAATAACGCTTTTTGTTTCTCTTGGTGCATGGATGATTTTGGGAGAAAATATGTCAATCAAAGTGTTCTCTACATATATCTTTAATCATCCTATTAAAATTTCTATAAAGATTACGATGGATTGTTCATACAAATAATACCCAAGTAACTTATTCATTGATATTTTCTTTCATGTACCATGTCATGCAATGGTATTAGTATTTCAAATAATTTGGAAGTTAATACTTTGATAATAGTAATATTATCTGTCATAAGGCTAGAACAATTATCTTGATAGAACTCCATGAGTTAGATGAAATTAAGGGGACTAAAATCAACAAGTTGAGGTGATGCAAGAGCATCTAGTGGTGTAAGGGAAATCCTATATCACCCAAAAATATGCTTAGAGATAGTTTCTGTTTAATGTGTTTTTATTTCTGGGTACCCATTTTGGTCAAATAAAGGTTCAAACTCTCACAGGTCCACTATTAGTTATCTACGTTAGATTTTTTAAGCACCTTGGGATATGTGTAAATGCAAAGAATGAGTTATTTTGTAATTGAGCCAAAATTATGATGAGTTAGAGGGTGTAAGTTGGATAGATGATTATACCTGTAATTTAAAATGCTCCAAAAAAAGAATCAAGTCAAAAGGCTTTACGGTTAGAAAGTTATTACAATTTTAATTTTCCTAGAGACCTCCTAAGAATGCTTCAAAGTTAGATTTGGGGCACTAAACAGCCTTGTAAAGGGCCAAAAAATGGGTGAAAAGTGAAGCTAGTCCATAGGGCTATAGAGTGCTTTGAGAGCTTTCTAGAAATGTTAACAGTTTGTCAATCCGAGTCACGGTTGAAAAGTTATGCCTCCCGGAAGTTAGACTACCATTTTTTGGATTCTTCTAATTTTGCACCTACTTCTAACATGACTTCAAGAACCTTCTGTTTTGGAGGTGGATGCCAACTAGCATATTCTAGAATTTATTCCTAACCCTAAACCATTTGGGGCTTATTTAAGAACACTTCTAGCATTGTAAGGGCAGTTCTCTATGGAGTTCGAGAGAATGTATTGTGTGGAGGATTTCTTTCTCCAGAATCATACTATTGTAAGCCCATAGGGCATTTTTCATTGATAATAATATTTTTCCTTTTCTTGTGTGTTCATTCTAGTCTTTGGTTTTGTCCCCATCAAGTGGTATTAGAGCAGGTTTTCTTGACTGTGTAGATAGAGTGCTAACTGTGACGTAGTTTGCACTAGGACTATGAGGTTGTGGGTTTGAGACAAGAATATGCCTCCATGAAGGGAATATGGTAGAAGGGCCAGAGTTGTTACTCTTGAGGTTAGAGCCCTCCAGAGACAAGTTCAAGCATTGCAGGAGGAGATCTGTAGAGGACTGAATGTTGCCATACGCAACGAAAGTGAGGAAGAAAATGAAGAAGAAGAAAATATTGGACAAGAAGGGGAAGACGAAGGGGAAGTCCTAAATAAGGCAGAGGAGAGGCTTTTTAAGGCCATTTCTAAGTTTGTAAAAAGACCTAAACTTGATGTGGATATGTTTTCAGGAAATCTAAACCTGGATGAGTTGATTGACTGATCAATGAATTAGAGGAGTATTTTGAGTATGAGGATATCAGGAATCCAGATAGGGTTAAGCTTGCAAAGGCCATGCCAAAATCTAGTGGAAAGAGATTCAACTAGAAAGAAATAGAAGAGGAAAGGAGAAAATCACAAGATGGGATCACATGGTGGACAAACTAAAGAAGTAGTTCATTCATGTTGATTACGAGCTTGATTTGTTCAAGAAAATGCACGTATTAAAGCAAGCAAGAAAATCTATCCAGGGATATACAAAGGAATTTTATTGACTTCTTATTAGGGCAAGGTGCGCAGAAGCAAATAAGGATCAAGAAAAAGAATCAAGTCAAAAGGCTTTACAGTTAGAAAGTTATTACAATTTTAATTTTCCTAGAGACCTCCTAAGAACGCTTCAAAGTTAGATTCAGGGAACTAAACAGCCTTTTATTGGGCCAAAAAATGGAGGAAAAGTGAAGCTAGTCCATAGGGCTATAGAGTGCTTTGAGAGCTTTCTAGAAATGTAAACAGTTCGTCAATCAGAGTCACGGTTCAAAAGTTATGCCTCTCAAAAGTTAGACTACCATTTTTGGATTCTTCTAATTTTGCACCTACTTCTAACATGACTTCTAGAACCTTCTATTTTGGAGGTGGATGCCAACTAGCATATTCTAGAATGTATTCCTAACCCTAAAACATTTGGGGCTTATTTAAGAACACTTCTGGCATTGCAAGGGCAGTTCTCGATGGAGTTCGAGAGAATGTATTGTGTGGAGGATTTCTTTCTCCAGAATTATACTATTGTAAGCCCATAGGGAATTTTTCATTGATAATAATATTTTTCCTTTTCTTGTGTGTTCATTCTAGTCTTTGGTTGTGTCCCCATCAAGTGGTATTAGAGCAGGTTTTCTTGAGTGTGTAAATAGAGTGCTGACAGTGAGGTAGTTTGCACTAGGACTATGAGGTTGTGGGTTTGAGACAAGAATATGCCTCCATGAAGGGAATGTGGTAGAAGGGCCAGATTTGTTACTCCTGAGGTTAGAGCCCTCTAGAGACAAGTTCAAGCATTGTAGGAGGAGATCCGTAGAGGACTGAATGTTGCCATAGGCAATGAAAGTGAGGAAGAAAATGAAGAAGAAGAAAATATTGGACAAGAAGGGGAAGACAAAGGGGAAGTCCTAAATAAGGCAGAGGAGAGGCTTTTTAGGGCCATTTCTAAGCTTGGAAAAAGACCTAAACTTGATGTGGATATGTTTTTAGGAAATCTAAACCCAGATGAGTTGATCGACTAATATTTGAATTAGAGGAGTATTTTGAGTATGAGGATATCAGGAATCCGGATAGGGTTAAGTTTGCAAAGGCCAAAATGAAAGGCCATGCCAAAATCTAGTGGCAAGAGATTCAACTAGAAAGAAATAGAAGAGAAAGGGAGAAAATCACAAGATGGGATCACATGGTGGACAAACTAAAGAAGTAGTTCATTCCTTTTGATTACGAGCTTGATTTGTTCAAGAAAATGCAAGTATTAAAGCAAGCAAGAAAATCTATCCAGGGATATACAAAGGAATTTTATTGACTTCTTATTAGGGCAAGGTGTGTAGAAGCAAATAAGGAGAAGGTTTCCTTTTACCTCAGTGGGTTACAACCTAGCATTCAAGAGGAGTTAAGTCTAGTTAGAATGACTAGCATTGAAGAGGCATACCAATTTTCCCTGTGAGTCAAAGTGAAGCTAAATAAAAGTTTTGAAGAAAGGCAAAGAGGGCATGGTCAAGGAGGAAGGGGCAGCAGTAGGTCATCTGGAGGCCAAAATTAGACCCAAAAGAAAAATGAAGATGTGGGTACTAGCAGAAACTAGAGAAATGAGGGTTTCAGCCATTACCATGATCAAAAATTTGAAGATTAGAGAGGAAGAGGTAGAGGAGGCTTCTGTGGTACCTATTTTCATTGCAATGAAGAAGGCCTTGGAGCATTTGAATACCCTCAACAACAAGGAAGGATAGATAAGGGAGATGATGGTCAAGAAAGGGTTGCTCATGTGGATGAGGATGCACAATCATCACATTCTGAGGATGCAAAAAGTGGAGAGGTTCTCATAAATGAAAGGGTATTATTAAATGGTAAGACCAAACTTGGACAAAGGAGGAGTTTGTTTCATACTAGGTGCAAGTGTAAGGGTAAGTGTTGTGATGTGATTGTTGATGGTGGCAGCACTAACAACTTGGTGTCTAAGGAGATGGTCTCTAAGCTAAAGCTCAAGAGGGAGAAACACCCCCAACCCTATTGGATTTATTGGGTGAAGGATGATCATAAGGTCCTAGTCGTGAATGATGATCAGTGAAGTTCAAGATTAGGAGTTACCATGATGAAGTTCTCTGTGACATTATTCCAATGGATGTCTGCCATTTATTGTTGGGAAGACTGTGGCAATTTGATAGGCATGTTGTACATGATGGTCATGCACACACATACTTTCTAACAAAGGATGGAGTTTGCCACAAATTGAAGCCCTTGGTAAAGGTAGGGGAAAAGGTATGCAATAGTGCTAGGATATGTCTTGTTGATGGAAGAAATTTTTTGGATGGTATGAAACATCAGCATATGCATTATGCTTTGATTCCTAGAAAAGATAAGGAAGGTAGTAGTGAAATTCCACCTAAAGTTGCAGGCCTATTAAGTGAGTATGGAGATGTCATCTCTAATAATGTTCCAAAAGGGTTGCCACCAGTACGACAAATCAGTCATCAGATAGATTTAATCCTTGGAGCTAGTTTTCCTAACAAGGCTGCTCATGCGATGACTCCTACTGAATTTGAGGAGCTAAATAGACAGGTTCAAAAGCTATTGAGGTAGGGGTTGATTCAAGAGATCCTGAGTCCATGTGTAGTACCTATAGTACTAGTACCAAAGAAAGATGGAGAATGGAGAATGTGCACAAACTCTCAAGCTATAAATAGAATAATCATTAAGTATCGGTTTCCTTTGCCAAGAATGGATGATATTATGGACTGCTTGAGTGGAGCTTAGTACTTCACAAAGATAGATCTCAAGAGTGGCTATCACCAGATACGGATACAAGAGGGAGATGAGTGGAAGACTACATTCAAGACCAAGGAGGATCTATATGAGTGGTTAGTCATGCCCTTTGGACTAACCAACGTGCCAAGCACCTTCATGTGGCTTATGAATGAGTTACTAAAGAAATTCTTGGGAAAATTTGTTATTGTCTATTTGGATGATATCTTAATTTTTAGCAAGACTTTGGATGAACATTTATTGCACATTCATAGAGTCCTTGAAAGGTTGAGGGAAGATAAAATGTTGATTAATTTGAAGAAGTGTAGCTTTGTAAAAAAAGAGTTAGTCTACTTGGGGTTTGTTGTATCATCTGAAGGTCTCAAAATGGATCCAGAGAAGGTAAAAGCCATCTTGGAATGGCCTACTCCAAGGTTTGCTACTACGGTGAGATTATTTCATGGTCTCGTTAGTTTTTACAGAAAGTTCATTAAGAATTTCAGTGGCATATGTGCACCCCTAATTGAAACAACAAGGAGGGATAGAAAAGAGTTCAAGTGGACTACAACAGTTGCAAGGAGTTTTGAATTTTTGAAGAAGAAGGTGATAGAACAATCTATCTTGGCAGTTCCTGATTTCAATAAAGTGTTCCAAGTAGATTGTGATGCTAGTGGTAGTGCTATTGGGGTTGTATTGAGCTAGCAAGGTAAGCCTATTGCATATTTTAGCGAAAAATTGAATGATGCAAAGAAGAATTATTTTGTTTATGATCAAGAGTTCTATGCAATCATTTAGGCCTTAAAGAAATGGAGTTATTATTTATTTCCAAAAGAATTTGTCTTGTATACTAGTCACCAAGCATTGCAGTACCTAAATAGCTAAGGTAAATTGAACCAAAGACATTTGAAGTGGGTAGAGTTCATGCAGAGCTATACATTTGTGTTGAAACACAGAAATGGAAGGTCTAATAGGGTTGTAAATGCATTGAGTAGACAATTGTTACTGGCCTTAATGTAGGTTGAAGTGGTTGGGTTTGATGAACTCAAGAATCTGTACCCTGAGGATCCTGATTTTGCTGAAGCATGGAAGGCTTGTAAAGAACCTATTACTGTAGACAAAACTAGGTGGCTAGATTATTTGATTCAAGATGGTATGTTGTTCAAGGGCGGTCAGTTATGCATTCCAAGGAGTTCCATGAGGGAAAATTTGATCAAGGAGAAGCATAGTGGGGGAATGGTAGGACACTTTGGTCGAGATAAGACCATTTCTATTCTTAGAGAACATTATTTTTGGCCTCAAATGTCACAAGATGTGAAGAAGTTTGTACAAAGTGTTAGATTGTGGTGACTAATCAGGAAAGTACTAACACAAATTTGTCAAGTATGTCAAGTAGCCAAGGGATTTAGTCACAATATTGGACTCTATCAGCCATTGTCTATTCCATTTAAGCCATGGGAGGACATAAGTATGGATTTTGTTCTTGGATTGCCAAGGACACAAAGGGGGTGGTTGATAGGTTCTCCAAGATGGCACATTCCATTCCATGCCACAAGATACATGATGCTATATATATTGCAAATTTGTTTTTCAGAGAGGTGGTGAGACTACATGGTCTCCCAAAGAGTATTGTTTTTGATAGAGATACTAAATTTGTGGGGTATTTCTAGAGGACTTTATGGAAAAAGTCGAGGATAGAATTGAAGTTTAGCTCTACACATATCATCCACATACTGATGGACAGACATAAGTGGTAAATAGAAGTTTGGGCAATTTGCTGAGGTGTTTAGTGGGAGATAAGCCTAAGGGATGGGATTTGATTCTACCAAAGGCATAATTTTTTTACAATAATTCTATAAATCAAAGTACTAGTAGATCACCATTCCAAATTGTGTATGGCAATAGCCCAAAGACTGCACTAGAATTAAGGAAGATGGAGCAAGGGGAGAGGACAAGTGTCGAGGCAGAAAAATTTGTTGAACATGTGAAGAGCCTACATGAGGAGGTCCATGCACACATTACCAAGATGAATCAATAGTATAAAGCTAGGGCAGATCAAAGGAGGAGACATGAGGAATTCCTAGTAGGGGATCTAGTTATGATACAATTATGAAAGGAATAGTTTCCAGTGGGTACTTATAACAAGCTGAAGATGAAGAAATTTGGCCCCTACAAAATTTTGAAGAAACATGACTCGGGAAATGCATATGAGGTGGAGTTGCCAAATGGGATTCACATTTCTCCTATCTTCAACATTGTAGACTTAACATAATATCATGATGATGTTGCAAATGAGGGGTTGATGCTGGAGCCATGTCCAATTCCTACTTCTCAGAAGGAGGAGATAGAGGAGATTCTAGATAGTTGTGTGGGAAGGAGTACTAGAAATAGGCAGTATGAATAGTACCTAGTGAAATGGAAAGGACGACCAATAGAGGACCCAACTTGGATATCAGCAGTGGAGGTTGCCCATTTGGGTTTTCCTCTACCATAAAGTGACTGGGTCACTTTTCAATCTACCCTGGGTGTCTAATGCAGGAGCATCCAGTGGTGTAAGGGCAATCCTATATCACCCAAAAAATATTCTTAGAGATAGTTTCTGTTTAATTTGTTTTTATTTTTGGATACCCATTTGGGTCAAATAAAGGTTCCAACTCTCACAGTTCCACTATTAGTTTTCTAGGTTAGATTTTTTAAGCACCTTAAGCACCTTGGGATACGTGTAAATGCAGAAATTGAGTTATTTTGTAATTGAGCCAAAATTATGATGAGTTAGAGGGTGTAAGTTGGAGGGATGATTATACTTGTAATTTAAAATGCTCTAGAAAAAGAATCAGGTCAAAAGGCTTTATGGTTAGAAAGTTATTGTAGTTTTAATTTTCCTAGAGAGCTCCTAAGAATGCTTGAAAGTTAGATTTGGGGCACTAAACGGCCTTGTATAGGGCCGAAAAAGGGGGATGAGTAAAGCTGGTCTATAGGGTTGTAGAGTGCTTCAAGAGCTTTCCAGAAATGTAAACGATTCGTTAATCAAAGTCAAGGTTCAAAAGCTATGCCTCCTAGAAGTTGGACTACCATTTCGGGATTCTTCTAATTTTACAGCTACTTCTAACATGACTTTTGGAACCTTCTATTTTGGCGGTGGATGCCAACTTGCATATTCTAGAATGTATTCCTAACCCTAAACCTTAAGAACACTTCTAGCATTGTAAGGGCAGTTCTCGGTGGAGTTTGAGAGAAGGTACTGTGTGGAGGATTTCTTTCTCCAAAATCATACTATTGTAATTCCATGGGGCATTTTTCATTGATAATAATATTTTCCCTTTTCCTATGTGTTCATTCTGGTCTTTGGTTGTGTCCCCATCATAAGGTATAGAGGATGATGAACTATTTAATATTTTTGAAAATTCTCCACAAGACATGTATTTATTATTTATAATGTGATGACACAATTTTTTTAGTTCAAATGAATGTAAGTTTCATTAATAGAAGAGATATCATTGTTATTTATGGTCCTTTTTTTTTTTATAGATAATATTTAACATAGAAGTGTATAACTCCAAAGGAGTATATTGTTTTTGTGTGGTTTAATACATATTTGAATATGCATAATAATATTTTAAAAGTTTTATGAGTCAACCCAATATGAAAAATTCTCTTCCACAATATTAATTTTAACTACACATTTTACTATAAACATATAACACTCATGTCAAAGAGGGACCTATAATAGTTACCAAATCACTCATTTCTTTGAAATCTACTCTCCTTTTGGATCCATTCAATTCTTGTCCAATTAGTCTTCTATCAAACCTTATGTAATTAGACTAGCATTGTTTTCTCTTCTCACTAACACTATTTAGTTTCCTTGAATCTCATTGCTATGGGGTTATATGGCCCAATCTCTCCTTTCTAGAAAATATTTCCTTACTTAAATTACTTGATCTAAAAAATAAGAGCTTGGAGGGCCATATTGCACATTAGCTTGGAAGGCTATTTTTCTTTAGAATGCTTTGGTTATCTATAAATAATATGGAAGGTCACATTTTTCCCTCTCTACGAGCTTATCATTCTTATGAACCCTCTGGTTTTTCTATAACAATTTGAGAATGAAATGCATTGAAATATGTCACCTTGAATCATATGAAAACTTGAACTTTAAGGATGATACCACTTCTTCTCATAATACATCAATCATGCTATTATGTACACAACATGTACAACTTGAAGGATTACATATAAGCGAAAGTATTAATTACTACAAAGTAATGTTACCTGATATGTTATTTTAGCAAGAGGCATGCATGCCCTCCCCCGAAACACATCTTCCACTTCAACAATACAACAAACTTAATATTCACTACACACTATTAAAGAATTCGACAAAATAACTTAATCATCTAAAAATTAAAATAACATAAAAGAATAAGTATTAAAGCTATTATGATAACAAATTTTAATTGCAGAAATGAGCTAAATGTTTGTAAGGTTTATGCAAAACCTAATGCTCCCATTCTAAAATATTGTACCATTATTCAATATGTAATCATATATGTGAATTCAAAGATCATTTTGTACATTTTAGGCAATTTTAATATTGACGTGTCAACAAAAATTAGATGGAAATACATTCTTGAAAAATACATATGCAAGACTACCACATGTATTTCATCATAGATCAAGTATTTGGTTTATAGATTTCATCAATTGAGTACATCTAGACCAATTCAAGTATAGGTATATGATATATTAACTATAAAGAAGAGGCATGCTGGAGTGAACTCCTTGTTACATTTATAAAGTTTCATCCCACGCTGAAAAACTTACGGCACTCTAGACTACTAACACATATATAAGCAAGGACAAGAGCAATAACCATGACATCTACAATAGTGCAAGTACATTTAAGAAATTGTGAATTTTCCCATTGAGAACAATGAGTAAAATTTAATGATGCATAATACAACACTCTACCATTCCTTTATAACAAAAGATGGAAGGAATCGAAAGAACTAGAAAAAAGATGAAGAGATTTGATGAAAAAAAGTAAAAACCTTTTGTTTATATAAATGTTACTAATCGTTTTGTACTAGTATGGATCAGTCAAAACATAAACGCACTATTTTCTCTTTTAATATACATTTTCCATATATTAAAAAATTAAGAAAATTCTATCATATTTTGTGTAGGTCAAAAGTGGGAAGCCCCACCTCATATCCATGGAGGACTTAAATGTAAGAAAAGAAGGTAACGCTTTTGAAGAAGATGTCCTTATTATCTCATAAGATCATACATAGAATTAGGTATCTAATTAGTTTTTGTCTAGTCTTCATATTTGTAGAGATTGAGATTAATAATTCAAATCTGGTTGAGCAAAATTCCAATAGTCTCAATGGACTTTGAAGGCATATGACTATGATCGTAAGGAAATTAATCTGATAAATATTACGAACACGATGTCCCGACTTGAGCTATTTTACTCTTTCTAAGCGTTTGGCCTACGCTAGAGAAGGCTGACACGATAAAACATAACATTTCCAATAGGCATGTGACCGACAAAAAAGAAATCACGTCTTCTCAATCATGAAAGAAAATTTGGGTAAGATCAAATGTTACGACTTACAAGAAAGAGAGAAGCATGTGCAGCCATGACTTCATGACTTGACTTTGAGTCAAGGCGGTCATGACTTACAGAAGCCTCATTAATAGCACGCAACGTTTTCAGCCCTCGCTTCATTCGTGACTTGTAACAGGGAAAATTCAGATAGTGCGCATGTATTTTCTACCCTACTTTGAACGGCATCCACCAATTATCATCATTTTATTCATCAAGATTCCACTTCCACTACTTGCCAAACTTATCGTTTACTTTGAAGTCGTGCATTTAAAGCTGCCAAATTATATTCCCAAAGAAGTCTAAGTCGGCCATTCAAATTTGTCGTGCAGCTCATCTTTTGTCTTCACATCATCATTTTGTCTTTCCACTTCCACTACTAAAACGTAAGCCGATGCCATACCATCCATGTTGTCTTCCTATTCAAATTGTGATGAAGGGTAAGTTGGGCGGCTATATTGTAATATCAATACAAAAAGTTAATGCTAGAATAAGTGTCAAATGAGCGATGGCATGCGCTACCAAGGTCAGTTTGCAATTTTTTACTTATAGTATGTCAAGGATCTACAAAACAAATATAACAAAAATGAAAGAATGACATTAGTAAATTAATATTTCTTCGACTAAAATCTGGAGTGAATAATTAGAAAGCCCTAAATAAAATTAAAATTTGATAAAAGAAATCAAACTAAATATAAATATGTACCATTTGTCACTATAGAAGCACATTAATTTATTGTATCTAACAAATATTAATCTGATTAACAAACATATTAAATATATAAAATTATAAAAAAATAATTTAAAAAAAGTTAAATTGACCAAAGTTTTTATCATATCACGAGATAATTTAGTTTCTAGTTATATATCAAAACTTGAAGTTTAAAATAAAATAAAAAGTACAATTTCAAACATTATATAAAGTAAGATGCATCATAAAAGGCTGGTTAATTTCAATACTTTTGCGAAAGTCTCGAATGGTTGACTTGGTCGCCTTCAACATGATCAAATCCGTGGAGTGGTTGAAGTTTAAAGAAATAGAGCATTTACTTGGTCCATTTCAAATATCAAAGCAAAGTACTTAGGTGTCTCTAGTAGTTTTTTTCTGAAAAAATAGTAAGTATTCAGCTAAGCCATCATTGTGTTTTTTATTGTTTCTTTGAATTTATGGGGAAGTTATGCACTTCAAATCACCCATTAAATTCCAAAATAACAGAAACCTTCCAGAATTCTTGGACACCTAATCTTCGTCTATACTACATGTTGTCTTCCTACCTATGCATGGGCATGCCTGTTGTGCTGTCATACACTCTTCCAAATACTGCATCCGTCCAATACTGTATACTGCAACTTTTGTGTACTTTGAAATAAACTATAATTATGATGCAAATTTATTAATAAAATGTATTACAAATCAAACATTAGTTTTTCAGAGCCAAACTGTTCTACATTTCTGTGGTCATAAAATAAACTTAATGTTTTTTCAACATGCAACAGCGTATAGAGTAGTATAAGAAATAAAATTTTAAATATGTTATTCATATAGATATAATTAGATATTATTAATAATATATAGATTGTTTTAAATTTAAAGAAATATTTAAAAATATTAAATAATAAAATAAAATAAATTTTAGTATTGTTTGTGTAGATAATGTTCATTACATTAAAAAATTAATTAATTTAAGAATAATGATAATAAAATAAAATAAAGAACTTGATCTATTAAATAAAATAAAGTTCTTATATATCTTTTCTTATAAAAGTGTGAGAAAAGAAAATGAGGAAAAAAATCACAATGTTTATGTTTTTATATTTGAAAATTGTACACAACTTTCATAAAAAAGTTCTATTATAATTTATAATGATTTAATTAATTACTCTTTTAAAACTTGATTAAATTTATTCTAACCTAAATTCTTTTAAAATTTACTTATGTTTAAATTGAAAACATTTTTGAATGGTAATAAATTATATTTGAAAAACTTAAATAAACTAAAATAATTTCAAATTAATTACGCCGGAGGCATCTCCTTATATGAAGGTCAGGAGCTCAAATGTTCATCCAACAGTGGAGAATCCTGGAGACAGAATGACTACCATTGAAGTATTGTCAAGTGTTGATTCATTTGATTTGACATATGACTGTTACAAAACAAAGAAATAATCTACTCCATTCATATCTTATCAGATATTTTTGGGCGTTTGCTTTCTATGGAGTCGGATTATTCCCCTTCTTTTTGGACAGAGAGAAGAGGACAGATGGAAGGAATCCTCTCCACAATTACTCTGCTTTTTATAATGCTTTTTATAATCTGATTTGATGTTTACCGGGAAACTTGCGGCATCTAATTTTTTTCTTATCTTTCTTATCCAACGTTTCTTTCAGTACATATTGACTCTCGCAGCAATATTCATTCAATACATTCCTCGGCAGGAGTGAGTGCAAATGTTGCAGTTGTGGACAGTTATAATGGAATAGTGGTGTGCACGTTGAGGTAGGTGACTTGCCATAGTTTCAGTTTTGCTCTATTTTATTTCATTTTGAAAACAGGTCTATTTTATTTAAGTTACTTGCCATGGTTTCAAATTCCACTTCACGCCAATGACTTGTTTAACACAATGCCTGAAAGAAGTTTCCAATCATGGATTGAAATTATTATAGGATATACACAGATTAATGGATTTTATGAAAAAGATTTAGAAACTTTCAAGCAAATTCAGTTAGCAGGTGTAAAGCCAGACTCTACATCCTTTGTCATTATCCTCGCCACCTATGCTAAAATGGGAGATTTCAAAGGGGGAGTGGACAACCATCGAATAGAGAAGTTTTTCTGCTTTGGTAGGCATATAAGAAAAATGTGGAAGCATGAGAAGCATATGAACAGTTTGACAAAATGCCTCACGATATTTCATCTCATGGAATTCAATGATTGCAAAATATATACAAAATGGATTTGTTGAAAGTCTTTAAAACCAGTAAATACAATGGAATTGGAAGGCATAAGGAAACAATATGTAATCTATACTAGCATGCCTATCCCAAAATGGGAGCTTTCGAACAAGACATGAGTATTCATTAAAGCATAGAGGTGAGAAGAATGATGTTGTAGTTGCAACTACCCTGCTGAACATGAATGCAACAGATTTCAGAGGGATAGGCTAATCTCCATCCAAAATGCACTAAAGATAAAACAAAGTCAAACTCTTTTTTTTTCCAGATTCACGAAAATGTTGTGATTTTTTTTCAAATTTTTGTTGTTTTCGACTACAAATTATGCAGATCATGAAGATCAAACGCTGAAATTTTCAGAAAAATCCATGATCTTTTCGATTTTTTGAAAATTGGTCAACTGTACAGTTTGGATGGAAGATAGACACATCAGATTTCAGATTACATTAATAATTGTTCAATCTTTACTTAATTTACGAGTTGGTGGACTAAAGCATGTTAACTTCTAGATTATGACAATCGAAGCAATCATTATTTTTAATGTTGTCATAACTATGTTACAAATTTGTGAAGACATAAGTTAAGAGAGTAGATTTTCAAAATGCATATTAATAACTTTTAATTTTTAGGGTTTTGATTATGTATTTTGTTTAAGTAATCATTTTGGTTAACACTCTAAACCATTATCACTAAAAATGAGAGGACAAGAAAAATATAAGATGATATGTAAAGTAGGTTTAGTGGCTTTTTATTGGAAATGAATTCTCTACTTTTGTTCAAAGTTCCTTGAATGAATTATTTTATCTGTTATGCTATTGGATATTCACATATTAATAATATTTTTAAAGATATCAACAACTTTTTTGTTATAGTCCACAACTCTTTCAATATGAATTCAAAGCTCAAAATTTGAAGTTGGAGGACCCACAGATGACTTGAGGAGCATTTCCTTCTAAGGTGAGGAATTCACTCAAAGAATGGGTAAATTGACTAGCTAATTTTGGTATGAATAGATGGTTAACATGTCAATGATTTGGTGGTGTATGTTCTAGCTTAGTATTATAATGTCTATTGTTTAGTCCACTTTGGTTTTTTCTTATTGAGCATTGTTGTAAAGTAACTATTTGATATAGAAATGTTATTATGATTTCACCTTTTCGGTGATAAGATAGCATAGGTCTTCATGATCATCAATGAGTAGTTTTATACACTCGATAGCTATTTCTTGTGTTAGACATGTAGAGGAAAATAAGAGTCAACTAAAATGTAGTTAGTAAGTTAGTCATCAATTAAGGATGCATTTGAGGGTTGTCGATATATAAGGAAAAATGAAGACAATGGGCATTATCATTGAAAAATACTTGAAGTAAAGTGTTCCTACTATATGTGGTATAGATGGTCAAAGACACATTGATTGGGAAATTTAGTGTGATTGTGTCAGGTAGTATAAAGAAGCTCTATAATAGATCCTCAAATTGTACAAGGTAGTGTCACAAGGCACTTGATGTATAGGATTGGTTGGTATTGCTTGCATATTAATATAATGTAAAAGGTTGGCATTAGGAGAATACATACAAGTATTGGTACTTGTCAATCAATAAAAGAGTTAAGAGATTGAATACATAGTTTATGGATGCTCCAAATTAGTTTTTTATCCCCTTTAGATCAACGAGAATTTGTTTGGATCAGTATCTAGTGCTCATGCTAATTAATATTGATAGTTTAACAACTTACAATTTATGTTTGCTAGTTGGTTTGGTTGGTTCATATAAGAAATGCGGTTGTTAAAGTTAAATAGCGATGACATCTATAAATATATATAAGGTAGCATACATATATTTTAAAACAAGTAAGGAGGATATCAAATTTCCATTTTTTAACAACTTCCCAAATTAATTTTATTCATGGTTTTAAGATAATAATTAATGGTGCAAAATGATGCATGTATGGATTTTAGTCTATAGAGAATCTATTATATGTAGAACACTATGACCATGTAATCAGGGTGTCATCTAGATAAACATTAAATTAGGGGATGATATGGTGCAAAGAGGAAGGGGAGAGACTAAAAGAGTATATCTAAATGAAGACAAATGAGAAAGTGAGAGGGTGAGAAGGGGTAAGGGGTGAGAGACATGAGGTAGAGATAGAAGTTAAATTAGGGGATTATATGGTAAAAAGAGGGAGGGGAGAGATATGCGAGAGAGATCATGAGATGAGGAGGAGAGGGTGAGAGATAAGATGTTGACATAGATGATAATTAGGGGGAGCAAATGAATGTAGAGGGGAAGAGAGATGGAAGAAAGTGACAAGAGGGAAGGAAGAGATTAGGTTAGAATGAATATAATAGGTGACAATCCTGAAAAATCATGCACACATCAAGGGCTTAAGGTTACAATCAATAGTTTGTTGGTAAGATCACTATATAGTTACATGTCTCGTAGCAAGAATTTAAACATGAGATTGAATAATGCCCTTCAAAAATTACAATTTTCATTAATATAGAAAGCCAATGTTTTCCATAATCTTTCTAGTCATCTCTTTAAAAAAATTGTCTTCATGGTCTACAGGAAAGAAAACCCACTAATAACACAATTGTAGTCACGAGGAAGGAGAAAACAACTTTTGTCACTAGAAATGTTTTACCAAATTATTCCTAAAGAAAACAAGAAAATCCAACAAGCTGTCAAAATTTCAACACTTTTGAAATAATGCACGAATAGTGTAGCTTAATGGACTCCATTAATATGTTTTAATGCATTTAAAAAGACAAATGACACTAGTGTAAATTTTGTGAGTTCAACAAATCAACAATGTGTCATTTAGTAATAAATATTAACCTTGTAATCCAGACATACAAAATAATCTATATATTAACCTTAGAGTTGAAAAATATTGAAAGAGAGGATTGAGAAGAGGGACATGGAGAAGAGAGGGATATATATATATATATATATATATATATATATATATATATATATATATATATATATATATATATATATATATATATATATATATATATATATATATATATGAAGAGAGAGAGAGAGAGAGAGAGAGAGAGGGGGGGGGGATGGAAGATATTAATCTATAAAGAGGAAATGAAAGAGGGAGATAGACATGAAGAGAAAGAAAGAAATATAGATGGTGAGATAGATGGACATAAAGAGAAAGAGGTATAGAGAGGATGAGAGGGGGATAACAACAAAATGATAAATACTTAGTCAACCTTTCATATCTATTATAAATTCTGAGAAATATGTGCAATAGGCAAGATTAATTGAGTTTTGTGATATCATGTCACATGCTTAAGTAAAGCATTACTTTATATTTTTCAATGTGTTGAGCACTATTAAAAGGTGATAATTGATATACATTTTAAATCACCTCAATGGTAGTCACTTTGTCTCCATGATTGCCCTTTCATGGGAGATTTGGGCTTGGAAGAAAATGGGTATGTGATTTCACTTTTGTTAAAAGTCATGAATCCACATAGGAGCATATTAGTGGGTTTTAAATTAGTGGGTACTTGTTGCCTCCATTAAATAATTTCTAAAAACTATTTTTAAAGTATAATGGATCCCACAAACTTTGTAAGATAGAGATTCACTATGGTGTGTGAGATTGTTACCCATGTCCTTTTCATTAATATGCAGTACATGTTTGAAAGCATCTTAAACAATGTTTGTTGTAAAATGTCAAGTGCTCGGTGTCTAAAAAACCACTTGTTGTTACTTTCTACTTATAATTTCATTTTCATTGAATATTTTTTTCTCATTTACAACACATTTTATTTCACATGCATTGTTCAGAAGCACACAAAGAAAAAATATTTCATTTAGAGTTCCACCTATTCTTGCTCAAGTTTGAAATAGTTAGCAGTGATTATTTTTTGGGTTCTTCATATGGCCCCACATTAATAGGTTTGAAATTTATGTAAACATCTATTATTCAATGTTCAATAAGTTGATGTTTTATTTTCAGTTGATTGAATACCTATGTTGAATTGTCCTCTACACTACAATCTTTTATGGTTCTTAGAACATTCAATCGTCATAGAGATAGGGATTTCCACCAACCAATGTGCTTCTATTGAATTGACTATCCATAGCTACCAAGTAAATTACTCTCATTTAATTGACCTCCACACTTATTCGGCGTACCTATTGCACACCAAGGTGCGATTGCTAGTGTTAATGAAATTGCATACAAAATTTAAGAAAGAAGAAATTAATAAGAATTCAACAAACAAATTTGTATAATTTTAACAACAAAAGAAAAAATATATATTTATCTTTAAGGAATAAAATAAAATAAAGTTCTTATATTATTGTTTCCATAAAATTTTAAGAAATAAGAATGAAGAAGAAATATTACAGAACCTATATCTCATATTAAAAGATATAGAGAAATTAATACGTCTCTCGTAACTGTATTGCACCGGTGCAAATTTTCGACTATTTAGTCAATGCCAAACATAATGTTTTACAAGAATGAAATGAAATCTTCTCGATCATGAAAGAAAATTTGGGTAAGAACAATGTTACGACTTGCAAGAAAAGAGAGAAGCATGTGCAGGCACAGACTTGACTTCGAGCTAATTTTCTGTTTTCAATCGTGAAGGCGGTCATAACAAATGCAAGAATAGACAGAGGCACGGTCATAACAAATGAAAACCTCAAACTTGTCATCCACACGTATTTTTATTTGAATTGTTCAACTCTTTGTTTCTCTCTCCGCGTTCGCTTGTGAAACTTGTGGTGTAACAAAGTCAAGCCGTGCATTTAAAGCTACCAAACTCCATTCCTGACTTCATTTTAAGTAGTCCAAACAAAGACATTTCAAATTGCATCCCCAAGTCGTACAAATTGCTCACTTCTCATTTCTACCCTGCTTTGAACGGCATCCACGAAAAAAACAATCCACCACCTGTCAAACTTGTCGTTTAATCTAAAGATTCCAAATGGTATTCCAAGCAAAGTCAAGTTGGGCATTAAAATTTGTCGTGCTCACCCTTGGAGAATTTTTTTTAAACGAATCTGCACACTTTTTTTTACGCCGAAGGCGTTTACCTATTTGAGAGTGATGAGCTAAAATTTGAATCCAATGATCTGAAATCCTTTAGATGGAATGACTGCCATTGTACAAACGTGAAGCGTCGATTTTTACTTTTTCATCGTTCTAGTGAATGACGTACAGTGACGGTGGACCTGCCTAAAAAGTCTTGGTGGAAAGCGGAGTGGGAGGATGCAGTGTATGAAAGTCGTGCAAGGGAGAATGGGAAGGGGAAAAGCGATTATTTTTGAGATTGCAGGGAAGGGAAATGAAGGATGAGGTCAAATGCGTGAGGGAGGTATCTGTGAAAAATCTAACTATTGCAGTCATTGATTATTAATTTTCTATCATAAACGATTATTAAACTGCTGAAAAGAAATTCTCAGCTAATATCGAAAAATAACACAACTGCAACTTCATTTATAAAATACAGAAAGAAATGCGCAACACAATGAATACAATATTTTCGAACAAATTGTCTCTGGAAAAACCCCTAAGGGAAAACCAGTTCTACAGATGAGAAATTATATTAAACTTTAGCAAATCAAGAGATACAAAATTCCTTGCCTCACACTGGCAGAACTCCGACAATCTCCTAATTTCTCCCGCTGATATTCCTCACTGCTATCCCTGCGCTAACACTGTGCCCTTGCTAACACTGCAAGACTGTTTGCTAACACTGCAAACTGCTTCTCCAAAGCTTCTTCTATATCCAAATGACCCAATGGCCCCTTTCTATACTACTCCTATTGGTAAACCAATGACCGAGATTAAATCTAACCAACAGCTGAAATTAAGACAACTCGACGACCAATAATAGAATTGGTTGCAAAGTGTCCAAAAGGAATCACTAAAATTAGTAAATAATAACCATTTACTAATTTTTGGCAAGTGGACAAACAGCTGTCCAAACCACCCATAAATACAACTGCTATTCATAGATAAGGACGAACAGCTGTCCAAGCTACCCATAAATAGTGCTACTATTTCCGGGTCAGAAATAACAGCTGTCCAACTAACAATAATTAACACTCCCTCTTAGCGAGGAAGCTGTTCTGCATGACACCCATCTTATCTCTGAAGAAGATAAATTTGGCCTTTCCCAAAGCCTTTGTCAGAATGTCTGCTACCTGCTCATCTGTAGGTATATATTGTAGTTGAACAACTCCCCTTTGTACACAATCTTTGATGAAGTGATATCTGATATCTATATGTTTAGACCTATCATGAAACACTGGATTCTCAGACAACTTGATGCAACTCTGATTGTCACAATGTATCATAGTAGTCTCAACCTTCTGACCAAACAAGGCTACTAACAACTTCCGAAGCCATATAGCTTCACATGTCACCATGCTAGCTGCTATGTATTCTACTTCTACTGAACTTAGAGCCACAGACTTCTGCTTCCTGCTAAACCAAGATACAACTCCTGATCCCAAGTTGAAACAACACCCTGAAGTGCTCCTTTTATCTGTTGTACTTCCTGCCCAATCTGCCTCAGTATAGCCTATCAACCTGATACCTTCACCTCGAACATATCTGATCCCATACTCGACTGTACCACAAAAGTAACATAGCACATGCTTAGTTGCTATCCAATGCATTCTCTTTGGTTCAACCATGAACTGACTAAGAGAGTTTACTACAAATGCTATATCTGGTCTAGTGTTGACCAAATACATAAGTGAACCAATCAACTGTCTATATAAAGTGGGATCTACATCCTTCTTCTTAGTTGTATCTACCTTCCTCCAATTCGTGATCATGGGTGTAGACATGGCTTTGCAATCCTCCATCTCGAATTTCTTCAAGATTTCAATGTAATATTTCTCTTGACCAAGGAAAATCTCCCCATCTGTCTGCCACACTTCCATGCCTAGAAAGTAGTGCATAAGTCCTAAATCCTTCATCTCGAACTCTTCTGCAAGGTTCCTCTTGCAATCCACTATGAGCCCTAGTGAACCTGTAAGAAATAGGTCATCCACATAAAGAACAAGAATGAGAATCTCACCCCTAACCATCAAGTAGTAGAGGTTAGCATCTGCTTCACTCTTCACACAGCCCATTTTCTGCAAGTATGTATCAATGCGCTAATACCACGCTCTAGGAGCCTGCTTGAGTCCGTATAATGCTTTCTTCAATCTGCACACGTGAGTATCTTTGTTGTGTGCTACAAAGCCTTCTGGTTGTTCTATGTATACCTCTTCCTTCAACTCACCATTAAGGAATGTTGTCTTGACATCCATTTGATGGATCTGCCATCCCATCTGTGCTGCAAGTGAGATTACAGCTCATATAGAAGTATACCTGGCAACTAGAGCAAATGTCTCCTCATAGTCCATTCCCTCCTTCTGAGAGAACCCCTTTGCCACAAACTTAGCCTTGTATTTCTCGATGCTACCATCTGCACTGTGCATTATCTTATAGATCTAGTGTGATCCAACTACAGCCCTATCTGTCAGTCTAGGTACTACCTCCCACAAATCATTCTACATTATTGAAGAATATTCCTTAACCATAGCATCTCACCATATCTGATGTTCTGCAGCTTCCTGATAGCTAGAAGGCTCACTATCTACCAACTGACTAACTAATGCCACATAGTCATTGAACTTGGTTGGTTGTCTTCGCTGTCTAGTACTCTTCCTAGGAGTTCCCACAAAATCCTGAGTATCCCTTTGTGTATCTGGAACCACATGGTTCCTGTTGCCAACTATAGAGGATGAAATGTCAACCTCTAAGTCTTCTAGATGCATTTCCTGTTGCACATGTTGCTCCATACTCTATGAATCTTCACTAACTGAGTCTACACTCGTACTAGTAACTATACTTGGGCTTTGCTGCCCTTGACTTGGTCTTAGAGCTTTTGTTGGCTACTCACTCTAATCATCTACTGGCAAATCTCTAGATCTCTTGAATGCCTTGTCCTCCATGAACTTGACATCCCGTCTGACAATAATTCTTTTAGTCCTCGGAATGAAAATCCTATATGCCTTTGAGGTCTCACTGTACCCAACAAAGTACCCCCTCTCTGCAGTCTAATCTAGCTTTGTACATGTATCTCCAGGAATATGACAATATGCCAAACTCCTGAATATCCTAAAGTGACTAACATCTGGCTTCTTTCCTGTGAAAGCCTCCTCTTGTGTCATCTTCCCTAGCACCTTTTGTGGAACTCTATTCTGAATGTAGACTGCTTTATTACATGCCTCTGCCCATAAGTAACGGGGCATGTCCTGGTCATGTAGCATAGCTCTTGCTACCTCCGATATAGAACAGTTCTTCCTCTCAGCAACTCCATTTTGCTGTGGATTGTAAGGAATAGTCCATTCTCTCTTGATTCCTTCTCTGGTACAGAACTCCTGGAAGACATTTTTTTTGTACTCGCCTCCATTGTCTGACCGAAGAACCTTTATCTTCTTTCCTGTCGAGTTCTCTACAAGAGCCTTGAACTCTTGGAATCGACTGAAAACCTCATCCTTAGTCTTCAAGAAGAATATCCAGGTCTTTCTAGAGAAATCATCAATAAAAGTAACATAGTACTCATATCCTCTAAGAGATTTCGTCGACATTGGTCCACAAACATCTGAATGTACTAGATCAAGAACACCCTTAGATCTGGTGTCACTCCTTGGAAAAGATGCTTTCGCAAACTTCTCCAACACACATCCCTTACATACATCGTCATGCTCTGTGCTCACCTCTGGAACACCTATCACAGTCTCATGAAGCAATCTAAGTGCTCCATGATGAATATGGCCCATCCTCCTATGCCATAGCTCTCCAAGATCTCTAGGATTATTGTTTCTCATAAGTGCCTTAGGAGTATCAAACTGCAATCTATAAAGGCGACCACTCCTAACTCCAATAGTTATGGGTGATTTCCAATCCTTGTGCTTAATCAACACATGTGTCCCTCTAAAGAGTACATTATACCCCCTATCCTGAAGAACAGATACCGAAATCAAATTCATACCTAAGCCTGGCACATATAACACATCATGAAGAGGAATTATCTTTCCATTCTCCCTCTGAAACTTAATAGTCCCTTTCCCAACAGGGTTGAGTTTGGACAAGTTTCCCATAGAAATCTGGATGTTGGTGTCCTCCTCCTTGTAACTAGAGAAGTACTCTCTAACTCCTGTCATATGAAATGATGCCCCACTATCTATATACCAAACACACTGTGAGGTTGAGCTAACCATACAAGCTATGAGTACAAACTCATCTTCCATTCTGCTGGAGAGTTCTTCTGCACTTGCTGAAGCTGCCACCTGCTTCTTACCCTTTTTCCTCTCTGAAAAATCACTGACATAGTGGCCAAACTCGTGACATCCAAAGCACTTGACCTTAGAAAGGTCCTTCTTCTTCTTTTCACTTTGTGAATTTGATCCTTTGCTAGATCCCTTCTTTGCTTTCCCTTTACCCGCCAGGGCAACGTTTTCTTGTTCCACCTCATTTTTCTGACTCTTGTTGGCCCCATTGACAAGACTTAGTCTAAACTCCTCCTGAGTGAAATCAGTCCATCGTCGATCCCAACTCGGTAAAGTCTCTCGTCCACTGACAACTTGAACAAAGACACTCCATTGTTTAGTAAACCCATTTAGGGCTATTCTCACTAGCTTGTCATCACTAGGGCTATCTCGAATAGCTGCTAACTCATCCTTGACAAGTCTGAGCCTGGTGAGGTAACTTGTGACATCTTCTCCCTGATTCATCCGGGTATTCTTTAGATTCTCTCTGAGAATCAACTTCTTGTTGGTGGTAGCATTCTGGTACAGATTTAGAATGGCATCCCACATCTTCTTTGTTGTATCTAGCTCTGAGATATGTGGAACAATATGATCCTTGACACCATCAAGGATAATCCTCCTCGCTTTGGTATCGTCCTTCCTATATGTTGCAAGCTGTGTTGCATCTATTGGTACAGGTACAACATTGGTAGCATAATCCTTGATACCATTCTCTTCCAACAATAAAGAAATTTTGGCCTTCCAGACACCAAAATTTGAAGCACAATCTAATCTGTCCTGATCTCTCAAACCAGCTGAAGCCATCTCAAGGGTTTAAAGCAATAATAAATCTAAAGAGATCAAAATTTCTTTCCTAGGGAAAAACTCTTCTACCCTTAACAATGCTCTGATACCATGTGAAAAATCTAACTATTGCAGTCACTGATTATTAATCTCCTATCATAAACGATTATTAAACTACTGAAAACAAATTCCCAGCTAATATCGAAAAATAACACAACTACAACTTCACTTATAAAATACGGAAAGAAATGCGCAACACAATGAACACAATATTTTCGGACAAATTGTCCCTGGAAAAACCCCTAAGGAAAAACTAGTTCTACAGATGAGAAATTATATTAAACTTCAGCAAATCAAGAGATACAAAATTCCTTGCCTCACACTGGCAGAACTCTGACAACCTCCTAATTTCTCTCGCTGATATTCCTCACTGCTATCCCTGCGCTAACACTGCACCCTTGCTAACATTGCAAGACTGTTTGCTAACACTGCTAACTGCTTCTCCAAAGATTCTTCTATATCCAAATGACCCAATAACCCCTTTCTATACTACTCCTGTTGGTAAACCAATGATCGAGATTAAATCTAACCAACGACTGAGATTAAGACAACTCGACAGCCAATAATAGAATTGGTTGCAAAGTGTCCAAAAGGAATCACTAAAATTAGTAAATAATAACCATTTACTAATTTTTGGCAAGTGGACAAACAGCTGTCCAAACCACCCATAAATACAACCGCTATTCATAGATAAGGACGAACGTCTGTCCAAGCTACCCATAAATAGTGCTGCTATTTCCGGGTCAGAAATAACAGCTGTCCAACTAACAATAATTAACAGTATCTAAGTGGCACTGAATGGCAGTTTTTTCATTTGCAACAGTGGTATATCACAGATTGCTCAACTTGCCAAAATTATTGGATAGCGATTGCATTTTACCTCCATATATTGCCATTTGTTCTAGATATTGGAGAAAACCAATGGAGCTAAAACCAGTTTTCACACTACTTTACCCATCACTTATTGAAAGAATCTCTTCTAATCACAAAATATTTTAGTCCCAATAATTTTATTAGTGAAATGAAAATTAATTATAAAGACTCTCTTCTAATCACGAAATATTTACTTCTACCACAGTTTCGGTTAATATAAATTATGGTACCCAGTTTACAATGTTCTTTTCTTTATTCAGAACTGAATAGTGTTGGCACGGGACTATACCAAGGCAATGACAAATGATAGACACAATTATTGGTCCCTGACTTATAAAGGAACTATAAGAGCCCTTCTAATTAATTTGAAAATCAAAAAGATTTTTAAGTCTTAAAATTGGAAAAAGATACAACGATAATCACGAATTAATTAAAATGTCAAAATGTCATTCTTTTGTCATTTATTACTTTACGTTGGCCCTTGTTTGATCTTTTCCTATATATTTAACACAAACCAACACAATCTATAAAAACAACAATTAAATGGTTTTGATGATAACAATTGAAGAATTCAATGAGCCTCTCATGCAGGAGGTCTTGGGTTCAAATCTACCTTCGCTTAACATATAATAATAAATTAATTCCAACAAATAATAATAATTAATCTAGACTTTCACCGTTTTAATTCTTTCAAATTGAATTAGAATTAAAGTCACAAAAGGAAATAATTATAGAACATAATGAAAAAGATTAAATAAATTATATTTAGATATTTTAAGTATAATACTAATTTTATATCTTTTTTAGTTTTAATTTAAGTTGTTCAATTTTTATTTTTTGAAGTATAACTCGTCTCATTTAGGATCTAAAGGCTAAAACAATGGTAGTTACTTCATTTTTCTTACTACTTTTATGCATTGAAAATCATTATTTAAAAATAACATAATATTTCAAAAAAATGTGATACAAAAAATATATAAACTCTAAATGACAATAGATGGGAAAACTTATTGTACAAAATTTACAAATAAAATAGTTTCCAATTAAACATCAAAATAATATTAGTACTAATAACAATAATAATTTTGAATTAAGCACCATATTTATCAACCTATTTTCCAACTTGACAAAAACACTAACCATTAACTTATTGTATAAATAGAGGCCCAATGGTTAGACTTATAGTGAGATATAGTATGAGTAACATATTAGAATGTAAGATAATCATAAATATACTTCTCGACTTTGCCAACTAGCTTCTTGAATTGTCTCACTACAATTGCTCAAAGTTGCTTGAGTATACTTCAATGTTGCTTTCATTTCTTGTCAATCTATTGATGTTGAGTTGTGTTCTAGTACTATTGTATCATTTTCCTTCAATGGAGTTTTACGGATACATCGATGCATTGTTTGAAATACTAATAACCTCTCTAGATATTTCTAAATTTTCCATGACCTAGAAGTATAACCCACGATTTTTTTTTTGAATTTATAAATTCATAATCACATCACTTTCTATAATGAAATCATTTCAATAAGGTAAGTCCTCCTTTCCAAGAGAGCCCTGACAACCACCATGTGAGGAGCTTGTGATTCTTTATCAAAAGCATCTGCAATGAAACCCTCACTTTTCCTATTGTTGGTTGAAAAGAAATCACCAATGGGTTTTACAGTGACAAGTGTGGCATAGTGCATTACAATGTCAAGGAGAGCCAAATTATGCGAATAATGCAACTTCACATAAGATGTAAGGATTCAAAGGATATTATGCCAATGATTACAACATTTTTCTTCCTATCAATGGCATAAAGAAAAGTGAATGACAAAGTGTAGAACAAATATAGATTGTTTACTTGGACCATTTTGGTGGTAGCCGAGATGCAAATGGTTAGAAAGTGGAGTAAATTTACTAGGCCAAGTCTCAAATTTCACTGAAAAAGAAATATACATAGAGAAGTGTAAGTTTTTCAACTAGTGTTAGTTTATATAGTCAGATTTCAAGTAACACTAAAAAGGAATATACTTCAAGAGGTTTGGGAAAGAGAAAGAGACCTACCTATAATGATTGTGACCACAATAATTAGACTACTACAACAAAATCAATTTTTGAGCCAGCAACTCCAAGAGATGTAGTGAAGAGGAGAGTTAGTGTCAATGGTTTGTGATATACAAACTAGCCAGATAGAAAGATTTATATTACAAGATGTGACTAGAAAAAAAAAAAATATTTAGATGCCATCACTTGATCTATCTATTTTGGGAATAACTTGGCCTCACCTCATCTGATCCCAATTCCACCTACAAATTAGAGTTGCACATATTGTGAAAACAAAAAATACACATAAACCATGAGAATTAATTGAGGTTTAAGTATAGCATGAGCCTCCTAAACATGAAGATGTTTTCTTCATTAGAGCTCAGGGATGAATTCAACTTATCACTTCTAGGCATCGGGCATAGATTTGCGCAAGAATTTTTTTCGCACACAACTATGAAATCTGTTGGGTGCAAAAATAAAATTGCGTAGCTATTATTAAATTCGTAGAAAGGAATGGGGCAGTGGCTTGAAGTTGTTATTTCTTGTGGAACCAAATCACCTAGCTTGAAGGCCACAATGCAATAATGATAAATGTCCAAGATTTTATGTCGAAGAGCTTTGTCTGTCGATGGGTCTATGTAAGGATTTGAGGGTAGAGTAGATTCAAAAAAATGGTGTAGGATTCTAGGAATATGGTCCTCACTATTCCACCAGACCAACGATGGTGTAATTGAAGCTAGCATGCAGGGCATTCCGATCTGCACCTCTCTATCGATGATCATGTTGTTCATACCCCTATTTTTATGTCATAGGTGTTTCGTTATGAAAGAGGGCAAGCTAAAAATTTCAATCAATGGTGTAAAACTATTTAGAAGCATGGACGACCATTAAAAACATCACAACCATTAAATAATTTTTGTCTATTCGTTGTTTATTTTTTCACTTGAACAAATATTTGTAATAGTATATAGAACTTTTGAAATGATGAACCACTGAGATTTGAAGCTTTGCCTCGCCTTTGTACAAGTAGGTTAGCTATTTTTACACACAACAAGAAACACAACAACCCTATTTACACTAATGAGGGACTAAAAAGATTTTTAAAAATCATTCTTTAATCCTCACTTTTCCCATCCCGCGGTCTAAGAGTATGCACTTGACATTTTTTCCATATTTTTTCTTTATTTTCTATTTCAATGTTTTGTTTATTGTTTTTGATTAAGTAAAATAGGTTTTAACAGGTACATGAAATCCAATAGTAAACAAAATAAAACTGACTACAAGTCTAGAGCATGAAGCAAATCAACAAGAAACAACAAGCCATAGAAGGCCAATAGAACCTATCATAAGAAAACACAGCCTCTTAAGGAGCCCACCTTTTGTACATATTCGATACATATTCGGCATACCTATTGCACACTAAGGTGCAATTGCTAGTTTATACAATCTTTTGTTTATGCTCAATCATTATTATGTCCCTTATAAAGGTCTTCAAAGAAAAAATACATCCTATTAATATGATGGCTTCCTTGTCGATGAGGCAACATACCATTCAATTATCATAAGGTTGGGATCCAAGATGAGTTCATGTTTAAGTTTAGGACATAAGACTAAGTAAAATCGCAGTTAGCATTTGATTAAAACGAAATCACAATTATATAGGGGTGGGTGTGCTGAAAAAGGATAATAATATTGATAATAAAATAATAATTTATAATTAATTTAATCTGCAATATTAATAATATTGGCATGATAATACATGTAAATATTTATATACATCTATAATATTCTAACTCAAATCACATGATAATAAATAAATAATTGATTAATCATGGTCAAACACCTTTCTCATAACTAATAACTTTTATACAGATGTGCATTAATATAGATAAATAAGTATTATGGATGTATGTAAATGCTTACTTATATTTTATATGCATAAATAATCAAAATTTGAGGTGAGCTAGGATCAAGAAATTTAAAAGGGTTAATGTAAACAATTTAAAGTGTAACAAGCAAGTTTTTGAGCTAGGTGAAAGTATTATATTATCCTTATGATTGAGAGGCATATGATTGTTAAAATGTTTAGAATAACTAAGAGGGGTGAGGGGGTGAATCAATTATCCTTGGGTCCAGATATACCAATTCAACATTTAAGAACTTGAAACAAATTATTCAAAATCATAAACCCACTGGGCCAATATAGAAACTTAAAAAGTTCAACTAATTCATTCATCACTAGCTCTCTATTTAGTATATGTCAATTAACAAAGATATAAACAATAAATCACATGCATTATGAAAACAAAATTCACACAACCAAGATTTAATGTGGAAACCCGATTTGAGAAAAACTACCAATAAACATGATACTACTTTTTACACTTTTGAGGTAAACTCAATTAAGAGCCAACCCTGTTAAAGATTACAAAATATGTTTTTAGGTGTTACCCTATTAAAGGATTTCATCACCCTATTATAAGTGGCCTTTTTAGAGGACTTTGAATCATTCTAATAGAATGTCACCCTGATGAAAGGATTTACAAATGATCGTTAGATGAACCTTGATTAAAGGATCTTATTGCCACAATGGTTAGAAAGTATCAACTACATTTGATCTATTAAGATGCAGCTCACTTTGCAAATATAGATCTCTGTTCGGCTCAATTATTGTTCATTTTATGGACTTTATCATGTTCTCCATCTTAGATCTTCTTGACAACCATTCAAGAAATCACACTTGACCACCCTTCTTACTTATCCTCTACTACATTATTCTTCACAAGTCCTACAAAAATTCACCAGTCAACAACCATAAAGCATCTCTGTCCCTCCTTAAATAGGTAGCTTTGATCTTTTTCCAATTAAACATCACCATAGATCTTAGGGTTTGATCAGATTCATTAAATTTGTTCATCATTTGGTCCTTCTACTCCCTCCTTGAAACTTTTGGAAACTTCTCCTTGAATCATCACCTTAGATCACTTAACAAACTCAATTCTTGCATTAAATATGCCAACTCTTTGATCTATATCATCTACTCATTTTGACCAATTTGAAAATTCAACTATGTCAGCCTCAAAACTCAAATCCTTCACAAACAATTATTTTGATGACACTCAGTCATCACTGTGTAGCTCGATCACTACTGATTTTGTCTTTCTTGGCTTACACTGACTTGCTTGGTCTTCACTATGCTCGATCACTAGTACATTTTCTTCTTCATCTTTCTCGGACATAATTGTCACTTGACCAATACTATTTTATCTGCTATCCCTTAAGTTCCTTAATCTTCAACTTCAACTTCTTTATTGACCTCGTAAACTAGTTCTTGGTCAAACTTAGTGTTTTACTCAACAAGTCCACTAGACTTCGACTTAATTGTCATATTCATGTCATAAGTGTTGGAAATATAATAGGAGTAACTAAGAGGGGAGAAGTGAATTAGTTACCACAAAAAAAATCCAAGATCCCTTAAGATGTCAACACAATACAAATCTAATACTCTAGTGAAACTGAAATATTATTGTAACTCAGTTAATATAAGAACACTTGGTTACATTAAGAATTACTATCACTTGACAAATGCTGAAATAATCACTTCTTAAGATGTTTAGTGTGTTTAACCTTAATAAACATAGTTATAGAATCATAAAGAAAATAACATAAACACAACAGACACCAAGATTTAATGTGGAAACCCAATTTGGAAAAACCACCAATTACAAATAGTTATTGTTTTTCACTTTTTTGAAGTGAGCCCTATTAGGAACCAACACTGTTAAAGGTTATAAAACACACTGTTAGGTGTAACCATGTTAAAGGATTTAGTTCATCTTTCTAGGAGTGGCCTTGTTAGAGGTCTTCACACACTTCAATCTAGAAATGCCACCTTGTTATAAGATTTGGAAAATAGTTTTTAGGCTAACTCTGTTAGGAGATTTGATTCACTACTACAATTATTAGAGATTAACAATGACTTGACCTGATTTCTAATGCAACTATCTGTAATGGGCACCCCTGAATGTCCCAAAACTAAACCAAATTGCTGAAAGGAATTATGTCAAACAGTTTGCATTCAACCTCTTATTTCTCCATTTAATGTTTTAAACCCCTTATAACTCTAGAAATCAAACGTTTATTTGTTTGTTGTGTTTTGTGCATGGAATTGGTATCATAAAAAATAAACGAGAAAGAAACTACAATAATATGAAAAGTGGAAATGCACTGTTGCCAATAAAATGTTATTTTCAGAATTCATAAAACCAAATACATGGCAGATTTATCAACTCACTAATTACTTCAGCATTATTGACATAATACTCCAGCCCATGCTTTCGAACTTGCTGCTACAGTGTCACATGAATAGTGCCGCATGAATAGTGTTGTGTGAATAGTACCGCATGAACAGTGCTGCTACAATACTTTGTCGTTCAATCAGTCCACTACCTTCGTAATATCATTCCCTCAAAGAGGCATAAGCATCAGACAAGTAGTGAAGAAGACATGAGCAAAATACCAAATCTTCCTGTAGCTAGAAATGCAACTAAACTGCCTGATAATGAAGCCGATAACAAAGAATTCCAAAGGCCAAAACCCAAGGGAATGACATCTAGAATGTTACAAGAGAGGATAAATGTCCTCAAATGCCAAGAACAGAGCTGCAACTCACACACCAATTTCTTCTCATATTCAACCTGTGTAATGAAGCCACAAATGCTTCCTTTTATTCTATTTCCAAGGGTCTGCTCAACTCATATGGGCAATGTGGGATAAAAGATGTGTAATATATAAAACATATATTAAAATACCCCTTATGTCTCCCTTGGGTACATATCCCCATAAAATAAATATTAAAGTAACACTTTAATAGTTTACAATTAAATTAGACGTTACTTTAATAAAACTTCAAGCATTAAAAGGTATTAGCAATCGGACTCTGAATAATGCGAGTGATAGCTCATCGAAAAGCTCTCACTAAGGAGTATCAAATCCAATCACCAAGATTGACCTGTATTGTGTCCTACCGACTTACTAAAAATAGTAAGTATGCCTAAAACTGAGTAAATCAACTTCGTTTTGGCCCAAACTGGAAATGACTAGGCCAAAACACTCTAGGATCCCATTAAACCCTTCGTTAGCCCTCGGGACCATGTAGAACAAGGATAACGCACACACACTTGGTCAACTACTAAAATGGGGACATTACAGTCCACCCCCCTTGAAATTGCTTGTCCTCAAGCAATCTCAGTCTAGCCTACTGAATAACCTGCTCACTCTCCCATGTAGAATCCTCCTCTGGCAGGTCTTTCCATCTGACCAAATACTCCTTCACTATCCTATTTCTAAGCTTCCTCTCTCTAGTGTCCAGAATAGCCTCGAGTACTAACACAAGTTTCCCCTCCTCATCCAAAGGGGGTAAATCTACAGAAGGCACTACACTCTGACTAAAGGCTTTCTTAAACTTAGACACATGAAATACATTGTGCACTCAATTGCCCTCTGGAAGCTCAAGCTCATAGACGACTTTTCCCACTTTGCAAATCACCCTGTAAGGACCATAAAATCTAGGTTTCAACTTTTCAGCTCCACTCTTCTTGAGCAATGACTGCCTATATGGTTGTAGCCTCAAGTAAACCATATCTCCTACCTCGAAGCTACACTCTATTTGGTGTTGATCAGCATACAATTTATGTTGATTCTGAGCCTGTTGTATATTATCTTTGAGCACTTTCAGGATGTCCTAACTATCCTACAATAAGTTTTTGGCTTTGGGCACTCTACTGTCCCCCAAAACTAAATCCATGAAGCTAGGTGCTTCATAACCATAGAGTTCCATGAAAGGAGTCATCTTGATGGACATATGATAAGTGGTGTTATAACAATACTCTCTCATATGCAACCATCTGATCTAAGCCTTTTGTTGTGCAGTTACATAGTTCCTCAAATATCCTTCCACCCATTTATTCACAATCTCTGTTTGCCCATCTGTTTGCAGATGATAACTAGTGCTAGGTGTAAGATTTGTACCAAACAACCTAAACAACTCTTGCCAAAAAACACTCATAAACTTACTATCCCGATTGCTGACAATGAATCTGGGCAGCCCATGTAACCTAAATATCTCTCTAAAGAAAAGATCTTCCACCTGTGCTGCTGTGTAAGTGGACGGAATAGCAAAGAAGTGAGAAAACTTCGTCAAGCAGTCCACCACCACATAGATGCAATCCCTTCCCTGCACTCGTGGTAAACCAGTGATGAAGTCCATCGAAATACTTTTCCATTTCCTATCAGGAATGGGCAAGGGCTGTAATAAACCTACAGGAAATGTGTGCTCTCCCTTATTCTGTTGACAAACCACACACTCCCTGACATACCTCTGAACATCATCCTTGAGCCCTTTCCATGAAAACCACTCTCAGATTTGCCTGTAGGTCTTGAAGACCCCCAGATGTCCAACTGAGGGTGCATCATGAAATGCCTTCAGTATTGCCTCTCTCAAATGTGATGACGGAATCAAATAAACCCTATCCTGAACTCTAATCAATCCATCTATCACCTCATAGCGATCATCCTGTATGGTACCTAAAATCAATCCAGAAGCCCAAGCATCTCCAACATACTCTGCTATAATCTGATCTCTCCAATCTCCTGAAATCTCTACCAGAGCACATAAGTGAGGTCTCCGAGATAAGGCATCTGCCACCACATTTTTCTTACCTTTGACAAACTCTATGTCAAAGTCATAAGCCTGCAATTTAGTCACCCATTTTTGTTGCCGGTCATTAAGATCATGCTGGCTCATGAAGTATTTAATACTGTTGTGATCAGTCTTGATCAAAAAATGTCCACCTACCAAATATGATCGAAATTTGGCCAATGCATGCATTATGGCCAACATCTCCTGGTCATAGACAGAATAACTCTTCTCAACTCTCTGAAGCTTCCTACTCTAGAATGCAATGGGATGCTTCTCCTGCATCAATACTGCTCCAATCCCATCACCTGATGCATCACAATGAAGCTCAAAAGACTTCATGAAATTTGGTAGAGCTAGAACTGGACATGAAGACATTACCTGCTTGAAATGCTCAAAACACCTCTATGCTACCCCTGTCCACACGAAGGCTCCTTTCCTATTAAGATCTGTCAAGGGTGTAGCAATCTATGAGAATCCCTTAACAAACCTCCTATAAAAACCACATAAACCAAAGAATCCCTTAAGCTGTGTAAGGTTTGTGGGAGTAGGCCACTCTACAATAGCTCTAATCTTTTCGGGATCAACCCAAACATCATCTAAACTAATGATATGCCCAAGGTAAAGGAGCTCTGTCATGCCAAACTCACATTTAGATTCCTTGGCATACAATGACTCTCTCTCCAGAATAGATAACACCTCCTCCAAATGATGTAAGTGCTCCTCCCAGGTCTTACTGAAGACCAAGATGTCATCAAAGAAGATCAAGAAAAATCTCCTCAGCTGCTTCTTGAATACCTGGTTCATACAACTCTAAAATGTAGCAGGTGCATTAGTCAGACCAAATGGCATAACCATGAACTCAAAGTGGCCATAGTGACATCGGAAGGCTATTTTCTCAATGTCCTTTGCTCTCATCCTAATCTGATGGTATCCGGATCGCAAATCAATTTTGGTGAAGAAGCATGCCCCATGCAACTCATCAATCCTAGGAAAGGGATACCTGTTTTTAATTGTTTTCTTATTCAATGCCCTATAATTGATGCACATGTGCATCGTCCCATCCTTCTTCTTTACGAATACTACTGCTGAAGGAAAGGGGCTCTTACTGGGCCTAATATACCCCATCTCCAACAAATCCTTAATCGCCTTCTCTATCTCATCCTTGTGTTTCTTAGGATGATGATAAGGAGTAATCATAACTGGTTTGGCTCCCTCCTTGAGCTCAATAACATGTTCCATCCCTCTATCAAGAGGAACCCCATGAGGAATATTGCTAAATACTTTAGCGTGTCTGTCAAGTATCTTCTGGATATCTAGTGGATGACTCTTTTCTTGTGGCTCTGGTGAAGTTGGCATAATGTAGCACTCTGCCGCCCACTCTATTTCATCATGACGAAAAAGTCTCTGCATTCTCCTCAAGGACACTACTCTGCAACCTCCATCTGAATGTCTTCTAAGTACCACAGTTTTGCCCTCATGCTGGAATCTCATCTCCAATTTCTCTAGGTTGAGTGTGAACTCAACTAGTGAAGCCATCCATGTCATGCCGAGGATGACATCATAATCTCCCATGTCCACAACATAGAACTCATCCTCCAACTCGTAGCCATCTCCAAACCTGATGCAAAGATTAGATATCTTCCGAGTGCATAATAATTTATCACCGTTAGCCACCATGACTCTAAACCCATCATGCTCCTCTGTTTGTAACCCTCTCCTAGCTACCAACTATGCATCTATGAAGTTATGTGTAGCCCTAGTGTCAATAAGAGATATCACTTTTTGCCCCTGGATAGTACCCCTGACCTTAAATGTGATTTCCTTTTGGGCCCTGTCAAGCATGCCAACAATCTATCATCCTTAGGAATGCTGCTCTCCTCTATAGTGTTACCCTCATCTGAATCAGAGTGATGATCCTCCCCCTCTGATTCTGACTCTTCTGCTAAAGAATACTCCATTTGATTTGCCTTAGCTTTGAGAGAACATTTATGAGATAAGTCCCAAGGCTCTCTACAATGGAAGCACAACTTCTTCTTTTGAAGTTCATTCAAGGTTTCATTGTCTAGTCCTTTTGATCCTTCTTTGGGTTTGCTATACTCTTTCTGAAATGGTTTTTTGTCTTTGTCCTTGTGGTAGGAAGAATCTGTTGAATGGTTTTTTCCTTTGTATACTGAAGGGGCTAAATCTCGTGCCTTTTTAGTTGCTTCAGCTAAGGTGAGTGGATCATGTCCCTTCACCCAACCTCATAATGGATCAGCAAGACCATCACAAAATAACACCACCAATCTCCTAGGAGAGATATTAGTAACAAGTATAGACAAGTGCTGAAACTCAACAATGTAAGCATCCACAGAACTTGACTGTTTTAACTGTGCTAGCTCCTTGAAATGTAACTCGGGATCCCTAGTGTCAAATCTCTCAATCAATGTTTCGATGAATTCCTCATAGGATGTAATCTGATTATGCCCCAAAGTCACCATGCCATGATGCCACCATTCATGTGCAACGCCATCCAAGTGCATAGCCACATACTTGATAGCCTCCTCCTCAGGAATAGGATTTAGTTGCAAGTATGTATCTACCTTCTGCACCCAAGCTCGTGCAGTCATCTTCCCTGAAGCATCATAATAAGGTAAAGAAAGTTTCCCAACTTTCTTCCTCAGCTCAAAGTTTTGATTCCTCCCTCCTTCTCTAGGCATGTGTCTCATCCTCAAGTCCATATAATCTTTGAGGGAAATATCCGCCTGAAACTCCGGTCCACTAGCCTCCCAGTCCCTCCTGAACTGATCCTGTAACTTGATAATCTGCGGTTCGTTTACTGGTTGAACTAGATCTCTGGGTGGGAAAGTGGGTAGAAGAGGTCTCGAGCTCGTAGTCCATGCTGGGTGTGGCACGTGTCTAAAGTTATTAGCCTCATTCCCATTGTTGCCGTGTCCATTATTACTATTAATGTTATTCTCAGGACCATTGTTGTTGCCTTGGCCTCCATGGTTATTGTTTCCCCCATTGTTATTGTTTCCCTCATTGTTATTGTTTCTGTTGTTGGCATCACTTGGATTAATATTGACACCCATCTGTCTAGCCATGAGCTACAACATCATGTCCATTCGCCTATTTTGCTCCTGCTACATACGCTGCCCTTGCTCTAATGTATCTAGTAACTGTCTGAATATTACCTCCCCCTGATCTGGACCGGCATTCCCGCCTCAAAGAATATTGTTGTCCTAATCAAAGAATATATCCTCTATGTCTGTATGGCTGGATTCAATGTCCACCTGCATGGATGTACTAGACTATTTGCCTTGCAAGTCTGAAATCCTATTTTGTCTTGCTCTGGTATCGCGAAAATTATAATGCCCCTGTCGCATGCTCAAACATAAATGCTTAGCCTGTGTTTTTTTTTCTTTCTGATTTTAGTGTTTTGACATTTCATCAAACACTTTTCCCTCTATCTGGCTATTCCAAATTCTCTATAAGACCTCCATAGGATGGCAGGACTTATAGCTCTGATACCACTATAAAGTGCACCCCTGAATGTCCCAAAAACTAAACCAAATTGTTGAAAGGAATTATGTCAAACAGTTTGCATTCAACCTCTTATTTCTCCGTTTAATGTTTAAACCCCTTATAACTTCGAAAATCAAACGTTTATTTTTTTGTTGTGTTTTGTGCATGGAATTGGTATCATACAACATAAACGAGAAAGAAACTACAATAATATGCAAAGTGGAAATGAACTGCTGCCAATAAAATGTTATTTTCAGAATTCATAAAACCAAATACATGGCAGATTTATCAACTCACTAATTACTTCAGCATTATTGACATAATACTCCAGCCAATGCTTTCGAACTTGCTGCTACAGTGCCGCATGAATAGTGCCACGTGAATAGTGTCGCATGAATAGTGCCGCGTGAATAGTGTTGCGTGAATAGTGTTGCTATAGTACTTTGTCCTTCAAAGAGTCCATTGCCTTCATAATATCATTCCCTCAAACTGGCATAAGCGTCGGACAAGTAGTGAAGAAGACATGAGCAAAATACCAAATCTACCTGTAGTTGGAAATGCAACTAAACTGCCTAATAATGAAGCCGATAACAAAGAATTTCAAAGGCCAAACCCCAAGAGAATGACATGTAGAATGTTACAAGAGAGGATAAATGTCCTCAAATGCCAAGAACGGAGCTGCAACTCACACACCAATTTCTTCTCATATTCAACCTATCTAATGAAGCCACAAATGCTTCCTTTTATTCTATTTCCAAGGGTCCGCTCAACTCATATGGGCAATGTGGGATAAAAGATGTGTAATATATAAAACATATATTAAAATACCCCTTATGTCTCCCTTGGGTACACATCCCCATAAAATAAATATTAAAGTAACACTTTAATATTTTACAATTAAATTAGATGTTACTTTAATAAAACTTAAAGCATTAAAATGTATTAGCAATCGGACTTTGAATAATGCGAGTGATAGCTCATCGGAAAGCTCTCACCGAGGAGTATCAAATCCAATCACCAAAATTGACCTGCATTGTGTCTTGCTGACTTACTAAAAATAGTAAGTATGCCTAAAACTGAGTAAATCAACTTTGTTTTGGCCCAAACTAGAAATGACTAGGCCAAAACACTCCAGGATCCCATGAAACCCTTCGTTAGCCCTCGGGACCATGTAGAACAAGGCTAACACACACAAACACTTGGTCAACTGCTAAAATGGGGACATTACACTATCTTTTCTAATTTTAGATATCTATTCTAGCTTGAATACTTGATCCTCCTTGATCAAAATGTTCTTTGCATCTCAGTCAACTTGGATACTCTGATATCCCTCTAATATATTTCCTTAATTTATGTTTTCAATCCCATGCTTCTTACAATTCAATCCTCAACTCGAACTTATATTTGTATGATTTACCTTGTCAAGTCATCTTGAATACACTTTCAAACAAACAAAATTCATCCCATGAGTTAGCTAGAAGTAATCAACAAAAATGTCAAATCAAATATACTGATATAGGAAAATCCTTCATTAGCTGGCCCTACTCAGTCAACACTAACTGAAAAAAGACTTTCCTTCAAACTTCCTTTGGTAACTGAGTGAGATCGGTTAACACTGATTCCATGCCAACTTCCTTTGGTAACTAAGTGAAATCGATTAACATTGGTTCTGTGTTGTCTTTCCTAGAATGCTCGGCATACACAAGAAACTTCCTTCAATTCCTAAGTGAGCTTCATTGACACTGATTTCTCGATAAAGACTTAACATTTGTGTAACATCAAAGACAACATATAATTAAATGATTATATCCAACAATCTCCCTCTTCGACATTGATGGAAACACAACATGTCATGATACAAAAAAATTTTAGAGACAAAATAGAAGGATAATATCCTTATTTCCATTACGTTTCTCATCCATGAGAACTCTCTCTATCAGTGTGAACTCCCATTGAAATCAATCTCTCCAATTGCAATGACTACAATTTCTCCCTCTAATAGAAAACTCTCTTCTTTGACATCTGACACAAAAAATTTTGATTTATGAAACTCTACCTCTTTATTGATACAAAAAATTTCTTTTATATGACAAACTCTCCCTCTTTGATATCTCATGTCAAAGAAAACAATCAATTTATTTTTCATATACCTGATGTACTGATTCATATGCAATTTTATCTATCAATACTACATCAACTTGTTTGATGTTCAAAATGCTTGGTTGATGCATCACTAAATATTTTAGCTTCAGATAGGGGAATGACACCTAGCTTACCTCTTAGATACAAAAATTCATCCTTAGGTAATGTCTTTGTGAATATGTCTATAATTTTCTCTTTTATATTCACATATTCCAATCTCACCTACTTTTCTGGCACCAATTCCCTTAAGAAATGATATTTTATTACAATGTGCTTGGTCTTGGTATGCATCACTGGATTCTTGGATATGTTGATTGCAATGGTGTTAGGTAGCACAATTTTCCTAGTCTCAGGGTTGTAGTGATGAATGCATTCATAAATGAACTTAGGGGACTTGACTACAACTTGGAAGCGAACAACCTCGACTAAACCACATCCTCAAAGATTCTTAGTGATGGGATGAATTAGTTTGGATCTCGCCCTTTTCTAGAAGTCTTCCATGTCAAAGAAGTGAAGAGAAGTATCTGTGAAGTTATGCAAATGGGACTTTATCCCAATTAGCCCATCAAAACCTATGAACTTGGTTGCCATGAGTTCATGAACAAGATTTTGAATTGAGAAAGTGAATGAGACAAAGAATGCAATAGTCACAAGTTTTTCAAAAGTTATGTGTATTGATAGAATGAAACATCAAAGAAAAGTAGTAAATTATTCAATTGTTTGTCCATGTTTATATGAGAGCTTTAATTCATCTATTGATCTTCAGAACTCACACCACACAAATGAAACTTTAAGAAAATACCCATTCGATTGTAAATGCAAGAGCTCAATGGATATCTAAGGGTGTTTTCACAATTATGTTGAACTCAATGGTAACTTTCTATATGACTACCACTTACTTTTTTGTTTTCCTTTAAGTTTCAGAAAGTTACCATTAGTGTACCCTATTGAGGAAAATCCACCAAATGAGATGCTTGTTATGTTTCCTCTTCCTTAATGATTGAATCCATTCCAATATCATCCTAACATTCTTTGCACCCAATACAGGGGCTAGATTTAATCATTAAGTTGATTTCCTTGAAAAATTGAAAAACTATCTTCATGGGTTGAAAATCTATCGAGGAGAAGATATTTTCCATTTTTCTGTCATTGCTTCCTTCTAGATCAAATCTTTGAAAACAAAATTTATGTAAGCTATGAATTCTTGGTTAAGGTGTGAGGACCTATTTAAGTGTCATTAAACATATTTTTTTTCACCTCAAGTCATCCTATGAAAAACTATCTTCATGGGTTGAAAACCCACTGAGGCGAAGACAACTTCAAATTTTCTACGAGGGCTTAAATATTTGAGTAACACCAAATCTGAATAATGCTTGGACATATTAACTTAGATTTAAACATTAACTTATCTAAGGGACCTTCACATTTTGCATGTTTTTATTCTATATGTGCCTTCAAGTGGTCATTACGAAAAATCACCTTCATGGGTGCGAAACCCGCCAAGGAGAAGATGATTTTCAAATTTGTGCCAATGCCTACTTACCAATCAGAAGGTAAAACAAACAACCATCCAACAAGAGGGAAAAAGAAGGTGAAATGGGAAAAAATCAATAGAGATCAACTAACCTTAGGGACTTAGACATAGACATAAACCCAATTAAGGATTATGAGCACTTCTCCTACTACAAAAACCTCACTTTTTCTAATTGGTTTGAAAATAAAAAGAGGGGCAACATTTAGCAGATATTAGGTTGAGTATTTACAAGATACATGAAGGACACAATTATCTATCTATATAAGGTGGGATCAACTAGTCTATATTTAGCACTTGCTTCATTTAGCTTATGAAGGTTGTTTTCCATAGGTGTAGACATAGGTCGATAGTCCCACATTCCAAACCTTTTCAAAATATGAATAGTATAATTCTTTTGATGTAGAAAGATATTGCCAGACTTTTGATAAACTTCTAAACCAAGAAAGTAATGAAGAATTCCTAAATCCTTCATTTTGAATTTAGAAGCAAAATCTTTCTTACACTGATTAATGAGATGTTCTTCCTCTTTAATTAGAAGATCATTAATGTAAAAAATTATAATTAGCATATCACCTTTAGTTACCTTGAAGTAGAGATATGGATCAACCACATTCTTGGTGAATCCAAGACTTAAAAGGTATTTTTCAATCCTTTCATACTAGGCCAGGGGAGCTTGTTTGAGTCTATATAGAGCCCTCTTCAATTTAAAAACATGAGGGGCAACATCATGAGTTACAAACCCTTCTGGTTGTTCTAGGCATACTTCTTCATCAAGAAAAGCACTTTTTACATCCATTTGATGGATTTTCCAACCCCTGGCTATTGCAATGGCTATTAAAACTCTAACAAAAGTGTACCTAGAAATTGGTACAAAGGTTTCTTCATAATAAATTCCTTCCTTTTGAGTAAAACCTCTAGCCACAAATTAAGCTTTATGTCTTTCAATGCTGCCATCTGCAACATACTTAACTTTGAGAAGCCATTTTGAAGACACACCATGTTTTTCCTTAGGTGTCAAAACTATGTCCCAAACATCATTTATAGTATAGATTGGTCATCTTCCACCATGGAATCTCTCCAAGATTGATGTTTAAGTGCTTCAAAAGTACTAGAAGGTTCAAAATTTGAGCTCTCACACAAGAAAGCGTTATATGTCAATTTTCTAGGTCTATTGTTTTCTCATAAGGTTCCTGAAGGGGCTATGAATCCATCTCCTTCCTGTATTATTTTTCTTACCCAAAGTGGCCTTTTAGAGTGATCAAGACTATCTTCTTGAGTCTCTAGAAGGATTTTAGTTTTAGTCAAAGTCTCTTTAGGGAACTCTCTCTAAATCTTAGGAGCAGGAGTCTCTTATAGAGATACATCAAATGTATCTAGTTCATCATAGATTTTGGCTCTTTTGAAAGAAAAGTCCTTCTCAAAGATGACATCTCTGACTAGTTCTATTTTTTTTGTCCAAGTATGTAGACTCTATATCCTTTTACTATTTCACTAAAACCAATGATAATACCCTTTCTTCCAAAAGGTTCCAACTTATTCCTCTTCTCCTTAGGTACATGAACATACACAAGACATCCAAATATCCTTAAGTGATTAATGTCAAGTTTCTTTTGCAAAAAATGCTTCTTTAGGAGTCTTACTATCCAAATGTGAGTGAGGCCATCTGTTCTGAATATGGACTGTTGTGTTGGTGCTTCAACCCAGAAGGACATACTCACATTTTGATAATAAAAATTATAGCCCAAGTAGCTTTTACAATAGTTATGTTCTTCCATTCAGCAACCCCATTTTGTTAAGGATTGTAAGGGACTGTGAACTACCTCTTAATCCCAGTGAGTTTGTAGAACTATTTAAATATCTTAGAAGTATACTCCTTCCCATTATCTATTCTCAGAACTTTAATGTTCTTACCAAAGGAGTTCTTAGTGATAGTTTTGAATTATTTAAACTTAGAGAGAATCTCTTCAAATTCTTTACATTTAAGGAAGTGTATCCATGTCTTACTTGTAAAATCATCAAAAAATATCAAATAGTATAGCAATCCTCCTATAGAAGGTATAGACATGGGCCCACATAGTATAGAATGTACTAGTTCCAACACTTCTTTAGTTTTTCTCAAACTATGAGGAAATGGATTTTTAGTGTTTTCCCTAAGGCACAACCTTTACATGATTCATTGTGAATATGGTTTAACTTGGGCACTCTAGTTATTGCCTTCTCCATTGATGTTAGGGCATGGAAGTTGATATGACCTAGTCTTCTATGCCATATTTCATTTGAATCTAAGGTCTCATGTACAAGTGCAAGGTTTTTTTTAGCACATAGCTCATATAAAAGTCCTTGTCTTACTCCAATTGTTAGAGCCTTTTTAATGGTTGAATTTTTAGCCCATGCTAGTACTTCCCTCCCATGAATGCAATTCTAAAACCATCATCTTCAAGTGTGTATATAGATATTAAATTCTTATTAATACCTATTAAATAAAGAAATCCATAAATTTGAATAGAATTTCCAAATTTCAATTTTATGGTGCATGTCCCAATTCCTTTTACAGAGTGTGTAGAATCATCACCAATTGTAACTTCTTCATATGTTTTATTTGCATGCTTTCTAGGTTACCCTGATATCCAATGATGTGTCTAGAAGACCCACTATCAACTATCCATGTATTCCTTTTGGTTGATAGATGGCTGAATAATGTTGAATAGAAGGCATATTTCTCATATTCATTGCCTTCATTTGACTCTCCAATTTTTCAAAAGATGCTTGAGGTTTAGATCTATCGAGACAACTTTTTGCATAATGTTCATATAGATCACATGTAAAACATTGGATTTTGGACAAGTCTTTCTTCTGTTTTGATTGTCCTTTTCCATGAATTTTTTTTTTCCTTTTATTTTTTTTCTTCTTTCCCTTTTTATGAGAATTTGTATTAATAACTTGAGCATCTTCATCTAGGGTTTTGTGTTTTCCCTTAATCATTAATCTTGATTCTTCTTAAAGACAATCTAATCTTAAAATGATCTAGTTTAGGGATTTCAGACTTGACACTTATACCTTGTACAAAGGATTCCCAAGAGTTTGGAAGTCCTCCTACTATTGAGGATAATTCTTGATTTTCAATCTCATAACCAAGTGCAAATAAATTGATCTCTTAAATCTATGATTCTCATAAAGAAAGAATTTATAGTTTCTCTTTTATTCATGCTTACATTATTCATCTATCTTTTACGAGAAAGTTTTATGCCTGTATTATTTATTATAAATGCATTAGAATTCGAGTAGAGTTTTGTGGTTTTACTTATGTTATTTCCGCATCTTGCACTTCCTGTCTTCTTCGTGTCTTCCATATGTTTTCTGAGTTTTTTCCTATTTTATTTGTATGTATTCTCAATATGGGTAGATAAAATTCATTTGACAAAAATTTATTTGCATAAATCTGAAAAAAACACCAGGCTAGCGTTTAAATTGTAGCCAAATCCATTAGAAAGTTATTGAGAAAATTTAGAGAGTGAATATTTTATAGGAAACTCATAAAATTGTATATATATATATATATAAACGCATTTTCATATTTAAATGCTTCTAAATTCTGCATATATTTATATATATATATACACACACACATATATATATATATATACATATATACATATATATATATCTACATATATATATATATATATATATATATATATATATATATATATATATATATATATATATATATATATATATATATATATATATATATATATATATATATATATATATATATATATATATATATAAATATTTAAATGCATTTTCATATTTAAATGCTTCTAAATTTTGCATATATATATATATATATATGTATATATATATATATATATATATATATATATATATATATATATACATATATATATACATATATACATATATATATACATATATACATATATATATATATATATTTAAATGGAAAATTGAGTGAATTACCACAGTGGAAACTCGTCAAATCGCATTGCAATTTGTATTTGCATTTTCAGAAAATGCTATAAAAAAAATGTTATATATAATATGTCTTTTTGTGCCCAGACCCTTGCGGACAACACCTGCACCTGGCAATGTGTCGACGCTGTAGGCCACACGGCCTATGAAAGGTGACAGTGATTTAATCACTGAGAAATGGTCACCACCGTTTGTATATATACAAAGCATATGTTTTATATAATGCTTCTTTACATATTATATGACATCAATCGAATTTCTGTAATTTGATTTTATATTTCGTTTTATTAAAATGCAATATTTTATATATTTATATATGTATGTATATATATTTATATTTAAATATAAATATATGTATATGTATATATGTAAGTATGTAAATATGTTATTAATAAATTTAAATTATTATATAATTGATAAATGATTTATATCAAAGGTTCATTTTTATAATGGTGAATTTTTTTATGATGTTCAACTATTAAGATTTAATTAATTGATTTAAATAATTAAATAAATAAATAAAAATATGAAATTGGTAGTTTGATGGGGGACATTTTCAAACCAAATATTATAACTGGAACATAGGTTTTTTTTAGACTTATGGGGAAAAAACCATTATCCATCAATACAATACATGGGTTGCAGAAAACATACAAAATGTTCCTCCATTCATTATCCAACTTGGAAACATAAACTGAGACCTCTACATTTCAATTCAAGTATGTAAATTTAGCAAAACCAAACAAGTGTTTGCATTGTGTATTCTTTATGCTATTGTTTTGGGTTTTGGGTTGACTAGTGTTGACCAGTTATCGAACATCTACCAGAGCCTTGGGGGTTATGTGATTGTGATGTCATGATGATGTTTTAATCTCGATCTTTACAAACCCAACCATGGTTATGTGATGGAATGCTCTATGTAATGTTTGTAATTACTAATTCTTATAGTTGAGATTCTTATGTATGAGACACTTGACTTAACCATTTTTGGTTCATCGATCAATTATCCTTGGTTTATTTTCTAGTTGCCATGATGGGACTGAAATGTGTTTTATGATGTCATGTTGTGACATGTATGACTCAACCATTTTGGAGTCTTCGATTAGTATGATTGAGATATACTTTGGTTATTGAGAACCAGTGGATACCTTTGATTATCAGTGATGCTTCAGTTGCCAATAGAGAGTTGTTGTGGTCATGATTTTCTATGGATGCTTGCTCATGGAGATGTGATGCTTTTATGAATATTTGATGATTTTATTATGGATCATCTTTTGTGATTTTGAGATTTATGATTCCATGAGCTTAGGGTAGGTTATCTACTCGTAGTGTTGGGAAGTGGCTTGCAATGGGGGCTGGGGCCCTAAGAGGCTGCCAGGGTAACTCATTGTAAGTTGGTTTAAAAGTGAAAACATTCACACCTAAGACTAACTAAATGAACCTAAAAAGATAATTGTTTGGTTCTTGCCCATGACTCGAGTGCTTGTACAGACTAGGATGGGAGTAGAGAGAACACATGGTTGCGACCTTGCATTCCATAGTATGCCTCGTTAGTATGAGAGGATACTAGTGGCCGCATGAGGATCAGTATGGACCCGTGGAGTTTAGCTAACTACCAGGTTAACTTGTACATGATATATGCGATAACACTTTCCCACTTGCATAGTAGGTTCCTACATGTCTTTGTGTGCCTCTGGGAATTAGATGTCAGTTTTGTGTGATGAAACCTTTGAGTTACTATGCTTTTAGGATTCCTAGACTTATAGAAATTTATGCTATTTTTTTTGGATAGCTTGTTTGGGACATGAGATTATCTCCTCAGCACGGGTGGAGTGGACCACTTAGGTACCATGTGATCAGGTGGTAGTGTTTTTCTACTCTTATCATTTGAGATTCATTGAGACATCGTGGTTGATGTGTCCTTCATGATGGTGGATATGTATCCTTTCATTGATGGTTAGCATATGTTAGATGATGTTATCTTATGCTTATATTTGCATGTTAGATTACCTTTTGCATATGATGTAGTATATGTTAGGAGTGACATTCCTAGTATGTTAATACCGATGATCTCGTCAGTGATTTGGAATGTTAAGCACGGAGGGATGGCTAGGGCCCACGATGGTCTAATGATGCTATTAATGGTTGGGAGGAACCATGCACTTAGTTTATTATGTTTGATCTTTATGATGGATGTATATATCTTCTATGATGATGTATCATGTGTATCATTTGATTATCTTTACTTTGATCTATCTTGGATTAGAATAGGAAGATGTACCTTATTTCACATATGTATATTCTTTTAAGCTTTTCATACCCTGTGATGTGTACAGTGGATGATTGAGCATTTAGAAATGTAATCTATAAACATTGGACTTATCATTATTATTTCATGTGGATGTTGTATTAGATGGATTCAATAATGTTAGTTGATTTAGATGTAATTCAATTTTAAGGGATCCTTAAAGAATGTAATCTGTTATGTATGTTATGTTTATTTTTAGATGGACATTTCTATTGCTTCCATTATGATGCTTAAGTTATTTGTGGTATTTACTTTTATTGAAAAAAAAATGCTACCAAACTTAGTGAAATTGTAGGTTAATTCTTTGGATCCTTTGACGGGGCATTACAATAAGTTTGTCATGGCCAAACTATGAGTGCAAAAACACACAATTTTTTTTTTTTCAATTATAATTATTAATTTAAGTTCTCTAAGTTTGAAATGATTGTGATAACAATTTAAGTCCAATTTCTGTACATTACATCTTAAGTTTATAAACTCTTGAGGATGATTACATTGTTAAGATTTTGAAAAATTTGTTATAAGATTTATATCAATAAGTTATGATCTTAACCATACAAAACTAACATTATCAAAAAACAAAAAAAATTGATCAAAGAGATTCTATAAAAATAGAACTAATCTCTAACTTTTTCTTACAATCTAAGCATTAATAGTAAAGTTTCATTAACCTTTTCATACTTTATTTAATGTAGGATGAACTAAACAATTTATATTAATTAAAACAAACACTAATACCAATGTTTAAGTTTAAATGTTATTAACATGACTTTTAAACTAGACATAAATTCAATAAACTATCAACTAACTAATTTAACTTAAAACTAACTAAATAAACATGTTATTAAATTAATACTACTAAAAAGAAATATATATTTACTAAAGTTTAAAAACATGACTTTACACAATATCACAATTTATATCTAACTTAAAAAAATAACTTAAACTAACTACTAAGCAAAAATAAATCAACTAATTCAATAAATTTATTTCTAAACTAACTAAAAACAAAAAAAAAAACATAATTTTAAACTAATCTAAATACTAACATGCTAAATCTAAAACAACTTACAAATTAAATTAATTAATAAACAAATTAATCAAAACTAACTATCATTACTAACTAACACCTAAACTAACCTAAACTAACCCCTACAACACCTAGCCCCTACACCCCCCCTCTTCCCCATGCCACCCTAGGCTTGCGTGTTGTCCCACACAGCTGGCCTACGTCATTTTTGTCCCCCAAGGAAAAAGACACGTAGGTTTCAAATAAAACTTTTCATGCCCAAGTCCCAAGCCTTTACAAGGAAAGGGGTGAGCGCTTAAAGAGGGAAGGAAGGAATGGGGTGATGGGATGGGGGACATGTGATGTTACCCTCCCATCACCAATTACTTTTCAAAAAGAAACTTTTTCTCATGAATCCTCCAAAAAATGACGTGCAAGGGGGGAAATAAAAGCCAAAAAGTTAGTTTGGTAAGGGTAGATAGAGACCATGGGGTAAGCAATAAGTTAAAAAGTTTATTTGGTAAGAATAGGATATTTAGAATGTTAGATAATTTTTTTTAAAAATGTTAAAAGTCTATTTTGGAGTTTTACACCTATTTAAAAATTTATTAAACTATATTTATATTTCTCAAACAGAATATAAAAGGAATCTTTAAAAGATTCTTTGTTGCCCAAAACCAATTAATTTGCTTCTCCCATACAAAAGACAGAGAGTTTTCACTCTCTTGGAACAATTTTTTTTTTTTTGAAAATTTTCTAAGGTTAGAATTACAAGGCAATGCAAATATATTTTTTCTTTGGTCTAAATTTTTAATTGATTAATAACCAAGGGGGGGATTAAATTTTTCTTTTCAAAGCAAATCCATAAGGACTTGTTACAACTTAATATACCAAGAATTTGAATTATCCGTTTTAATCAATAATGCAAGAATTGTTTGATTCAAATAATCATTCAACCTGAATCTACATCCATGATCATAATTTTCATTTTCAACATATATGAAACTTGAAATTTTTCCAAATTGAATATCATCATTATTTCCATCTAATTGAAAAATTACGATTACTCACACAATAACCAATTATACTCAATCACCACTTTTATTGGCAAACCTGATTCAAAGGCTCAGCCGGGAAAGAACCAAGGAGAAAACTTAGCATCATTGCCATTACAAAAAAGTTTGAAAAGCAAATTACATAGGATTTCAATCCTAAATTACAACAATTCAATTGAATTTTCTTCATGACCCTCATCAAGGGATTCATAACAATTTGTGCAACACATTTCTAGAACCATGGGGGGAACAAAATCTAATCAAGAAACAAATCAAACATGCATATTCATACAAGATTTTCACAATAGGATTCACAATGAATCAAAACTAGGAAAAGGTGAATTTTTCCAATAGGATACGTGAGACACAACACCAAACTAGGTGCCCAATCAGGGCTATAAATCAAGAACTTTCGTTCTTCCATTCTTACATGCTAAAACTCATATGTGGTTTGTGCTGACAGGTAGGGGCCCATAACGCCCTACCCTCTCTCCCTATTCTCATCCTAAGAAGAGACTCTACACTGGTGGAGTCCAACTAAAATGCCCTTTCCCAAAATTGGCCACTTCTACCCTCTCCAAGGGTGAGTAATGCCAAAACACCCATGTAAGAACATCTCAAAATTCAACAAAAATATGAAATGAAATCATTCAAAATAACATTATTTTCAAAGCTTCCCAACATAACCACAAACATACAAAAATTTAAACAACAACAAGGTAGCAAAAGCATGAAACAAACATGAAATCTAAACAAGGGAGATGAGAATTCCTACCTTTACAAAGAGGTAATGGCAAATGAACGAATTTGAGTAGAGCTTTTCCCTTCCTTGCTCCAATCTTCCAAGACTCCTCTCTAAATGTAGAGATTGGGTAACAACCTCCACTAGCCCAAGAAGGGCCTCTAACTAAGCCTCAAACTCAACCACTAAGGGATCAATAACTTCTCCCACCCACCTACAAATCTAGAAGCTCCTAACTCAACCCATTCTATGGTTAAACACTAAGTGGAGGTGAGGTGAGACAACTCATGGTAGCAATAGTCCATTTTCGCACAAAGGAAAAAAGAGACTTTTTGAGTGGCCTCAAAAGTCAATAAAAGGGCCTTAGGGGTTGGAAAAGACCCCTAACCCATACCCATACCCCTTGGGTACAAAAATTTCATGTTTTAAAGCCTAAGGAATAGGTTTAGAGCCAAACAAAAGCTAGAAATTAAATAAGACCATCCAACAACTCTAACAATGCAGATAAGCACTAATCTAGATTAGGGATGACTAAACTCGATTAAGAACCAGATTAGCAAAAGACACTAACTTAATCTGACTTAGGTCCATGGGTTACATAGCTAACCCTAACTAACACGCTAAAGAGCACAAACATTTCACAAGTGTCAAGTGACACTAAAAGAACATAGTTATGAACATTAACATTTACTAATCACATAAGGATACATACATACATCTCAATATAAAAATACTTGAATTATGAATAACAAGGTTTCCCAAAATTAGCACATATGGATCAGTTTTGTTCCTCCGTCAGTTTGCTCGGCTAAAATATCTACACACTCATTGCACACATTAGTAGTCCTGAAAATCACATGTACATATGTATATACATATCAGAATTTCACATAATTTGGAACATACATCACTCAGGGTTTCTTTCATCCTACTTAATTCTTAACCATTTAAAATCTCTTAAATCAAAGTATCAATCCTACATTTACTGATTTCATCAACATACATATACATAAAACATTAAATGAAAAACATCAAATATTTGAAAATAACATCACACAACATAAAATAATATAATATGTTCAAGTATCTAATAATATCTCGACATCCTGAGTCATAAATATCAAAATGATAAAGTACTAACTAAGGCTACAAAGGGTCAGGGTGAGGCCTCACAAAGTTTGACACTAGTGGAAGTAAGATTATTAAATTTGTGATTTCATTTAGACTTTGGAAGAGCAGGTCTATAGTTTGAAGAAGAGTCTTTTATAAAGAATAAATATATCATGATATAAATATTCAAGGAATTTTTTAATTTTTTATGTTTCAGTGGATGCCACTATTAAGTAGTCTTTAAATAATTTATTAAAATTAAAATATAATAGTATTATTAATTTGTGATATCATTTGGAAGTTGGAAGAGAAAGTTTAATACAATTATAGCTTGAAGACCACCTCTAAAGAGAGGATAAGTATCAAGACAAGTCATTTGAGAATTATGACATTTAGAAAATTTCAACATCCAATGAAATTTTATTTTATTTTTTATGTTCTAGTGGATGTCCATATTGAGTAAAGTTCAAATTATCTAATCAAATCAAAATAAATTATAATTATTTAATTTGTGACTTCTTTCAAAATTTGGAATTTGGTAGATGAGAGCACCCATTGTAATTATTGCTCAAAACTAGTGTCTCAAAGAAAGGGTAAATTCCAAGTCAAGTCATTCATGAATTATATTTTACATTGTAGTGGATGTCCATATTAAATAATTCTCAAATAATATAATCAAATAAAAAACTACAATGATTATTGAACTATAATTTCTTTTGAAATTTAGAATTTAATAGAAGAGAGAGTCCATTATAATTATCATTGTTGTTAATTATATAGTAGGCATTTCCCATATGAAAGAAGCTTTACTAACCTTTACAATCAACTATGTAGTTTTGCTAAGTCACCTTCAATGACCATAAAATTGATCATTGGTGTTCATTATTTGAAAGGTAAAAGTTCGCTAAGAAATGCATTAATAAGGAGCCATTGTAAAGACCGCCTTTTCTAACAAATAGCCATGTCATCAAATAAGGCACATAAAGATAAAAGTCAACAAGAGTCAAATCAAATCTTAGTCGGTCAATTGCTAAGGCTTAGTCAAAGAATAATAGTACACTGACTTTCAAGATTTCCAACATATTCAATTACATCGTTCTATGAGAAGAACATTTTTAAGTACATGACTTATGACAAAAACAATTTTTAGATCGATCATTAGTCAATTTCAAATACATCAAGTTGAAAGTCAAAAATATTCATGGAAATTTAATGTCTCATTCCGTCAAGACCATCATGGTCATAGTAAAAATCATGGCAACACACTGTCTGCATCCTTGTCTCCTAAGCCTTGGGACTATACATCCAACTGCAAATCTAAAGATGGGAGTGTGGCCTAGGCACTTTTTCTATCCAACCATCGAAGTGGATAGCTCCATTGGGGCTCTTCTTAAAATGAAAAGCATGTCAACCCTACTCAAGAAACTTAGCAACTCAGCATTGATCGATCAGTTGAAAGGGGTGCAACTGTGAACCTAAACTACTTAACAGTTAGTTGTAAATAGAAAATTATAGACATAGGGTGGTAGAGAAAATGAAATAGCTAATGAAGCATATACCTACACATGCTGCCAAAAAATATTGGTGCAATGGTGCAATGTTGTCAAAAAGGTTGGAAATTAAGTCAGTAAGTGTAGGTATAAAGTAAACAATTTCTATCACAACCATTGGAACCCATTCACGTACTGGGTCCTCTCCCCTACCACCTTAAAAATCAATAAAATTTATTTGAAAAAGAAAATGTTTTAATAATAAATGAATTATTTTAGTTTGTTTAATCTTACTAAATTCTAACCTTACAATAAACAAGATTTTTAATTATTCTTTAAAGTAATGAAAGAAATTTATACAACGTAAAGATTATTTTAGTTTGTTTAATCTTACTTCCACCTACACATGCTGCCAAAAAATATGAACTGCCACCTACGCATGCTGCCAAGGAACATGGTCGGTAGAAGTTAGGTTTGTGACAGCCACAAAGCTAAAAGAGACGGGCAAGGGAGATCAGAAAATGCAAGAAAGTAGAAGCAGCTGCCATTAATGCTAATCACAAAGTATTTGCTTTGTCTCTTCTTTCACAGCAACATAGGTACTTATATGTTTATCAATTCACAATGCAATCTGTTCACCAGATGGTTTCTCAGTGTTGGTTTGTGCGCCTTGAAATTCAATTTCTGTAAAAATGCACAACTCTCATGAAATGTAGGCCTCTGTTGGAAGTCCTGAATACTCACACAAATGATTTTGTTGGAATATAGATACAACCTTTGCCATCTTATGGAAAGTGTCGATGGTCTCCTAATGGGCATTGTCTTCTCCATAATGAATAGATTTCATTTATCATGTAATTACTTCTCTTAAATTTGATTATAAGGGTGGCTTTCATGGCGAGTGCATAACCAACCTTTCAAATCATCTTTACTATCATTTTTTATTAAATTAAAAACTAAAAAGATATTGTGAAATAATTTTAAAATTAATTAGTCGATATGCTTTTAGTATGGAATTGCCCTACAAAACTGTGAAACTATCTTGGAGTAGTCATAAAATCTGTTCATGCCAAAAAAATGATGTCTAACATTATATATTTCTATTTTTCATTAATTATCTTTTTTATTAATTAAAAATTTCAAAAAAGAACACAATATTCTGATGTGAAAAAATATAAATATATTGTAATATCTTCCTATTTTAAAAAATCATATAACAATAATATCTTCAAAAAATAAATATAATAAATTTAAGATTGTTTTTAATATTAAAAATTAAACAATTTTTCTTAATGTTAATTTTGATACTAAAATATAAATTATCTTTTTAATTTTTATAATAGAATACAAATTATATATTTAAAAATAATAAAATATTTACATAAAAATTAACGATAATAATTTTTCTAAATCTCAATAATAATACATAAAATAGAGTTGTATAAATTGAAAAAATATTAATTTTTTTTAGTTTTAACAATAAAACTAAAAATATGTTATTATCTATTTTTTATTAATACAAATATTTAATAGAAATTTTTATTTTTAATTAAATAAAAATATCAAAATTAAAATAAACAAGAATAATATTCCTAAATCTCTAGAATATTCAATATAAAAGATGCACGTATTAATTTAAAAAGTATTAAAAGTATAAATAAAATGATAATCTAAAAAATTGTCGACTTTTTGTTAACAAAATACAGTTGTAGTGAGTGAGAAAATTATGAAAACTATACATAAAATGATAACATAAAAAGTTTATTTCTTTGTAATTTTTTATTTTATTTTTGCAATTAAACAAAAAATTATCTTTTTATAGAGTTTATAATTAAGTAATAATCATAACAAATTACCTTTTTTATTAATTAGAAATACTCAAAGGAAAAACATTCTTAAGTTAATTAAATATTAAAAAACTAACAATAAATCTTCAAAAAGTTTATATAATAAATTTAAGATTACTTTTATATTAAAAATAAAATTAATATTTTCTCAAACTTTTTATTTTGATAATAAAATAAATGTCATCTACTTAATTAATTAAAAATACTTACATAAAAATTAACAATAATAAGTCCCAAATCTATAACATTATTATGAAAATGGCAAACTCCAAGGCAAAATATGTGAATCTCAATGCAATGAACACAAATTGCACTATAAAAAAAAACAAAGAACATATTTTGGAAAAACCAAATATACCGAACTAGAGCCACTTCCTATCATGAATAGATATGCAATCGTAAGCTCTATTTCAAAACCCTCATATCAAAGTAATTTCAAAAATAGAATACAATCATTGGCTATGTCAAGTAGTACATTCCCAGAAAACGTGAACTCAAGGAGGTTAAAAGAACTAAAGATTCAATTACAATAGCAAGGAGGAGTGATGAAAGAAATTGGAAGATATCCATAGAAAAGAAATGAGGATCACAAATATTAGTAGGAATGAAAAGGTATTGGCTCAAAATGGGGATGAAAGAACTAAAGTGTACATGAAAGTAGGAGTCAAATCCCAAAAATAAGCACTATAAAAAAATCACAAGTGAGTATCAATACAATTTAGAATATCAATGATAATACTCTTATCATCATAAATGTATATAGTGAAGAATTGTTGGCATGAATGCAAAGTATTGGGCCTTTTCACTTAATTGTGTTAAGACCAAAGAACCAAACTTGGAGAAATGGATTAAGGAGTTTTTCCAAAACTAGGTAAGTATCTCCCTCCTCTCTGATAACTTCCTCTATTTATAGTGTAGAGGTAAAAGAACTAGGGATGAATTAATTTATGGGCCCCTATGCTTTTACAAAGGATATAAAATGAGCTTTCTAAAGTGGACACCTATATTTAATGAGGATAGCATGAAACAATTATGTTTACCAACATGGCTAGAATTTAAAGGTCTACCTATAGAATTTATTTACATTTAAATTAATAAATGTATAGAGAGCTCAATAAGAGAGTTTCTAGGTATATTATCTAAGCACATAGATTCTATTGAAACTAAGACCTTGGTCAACATAAGAATAGACTCACAACAAACTACATTTATTAATATTATTACCAAGAAATCAATATACAACCTTGAATACATGTGATTTAATGGACACATTCATAACATAACCATTTTTTATTCAAATCTAAATAGTGACTATAATGTAGATTCTTTTAGACACATTCATAGAAATTCAAATATAAATAAGTTATTCTTGTTAACTGCGAGTTCAAACAAGGAAGTAGAGCATATCAAATTGTACCCACAATACCAAATTAGAGTTCCAATAGAAACCCTCAATTAGAATGGATATATCATTTCAAAACCTTTGTTAGCATGAAAATTAGCATTCGAATGGGCAAGTTGAAGAAGGGGAAATTGAAGAAGGGGAGACTATGGAAAAAGATTTTTTTAGGACTATTGACACAAATTGCATAAGTAGCATTGAAGGAGAAGAGGCTCAAGAGAAGAAACATCCATCACATCAATAATATACATCAGAGCCAATAAAAGACCTAATCAAGGAACTTGAGATCATTCTCAAAGAGAATATAAATAGATTGGAGCAATGTAACCTTTGCAGACAACATAGCTTGTACATAGATGATATCAAAGAAAACATAAGAACATATAGTCATTTGATTAAGGAAATCATTCTAGTCCATTATGTTATTTGTGATCAACTAACTTAAAGGGAAATTTCTCATAAATATCATCTAGTAAACAATCAACATATCACAGAGGACTCAAGGGAGGATATTCATCTAGTAAACAACAAAACTATCAATAGTGACAACTCCTATTCACCAACACATGCCTTAGCAGGAAACAAAGAGAATATTGAACTTAATGCTTTAACCATCCCACAAAATAAATTTTTCAAATGAGACTATAAAAAAATGGGAGAAATACATAGATCATACAAGAAAAAGGGAATAATTCTCTAATGGAGCTAATGAAGATCAAGAAACAAGCAAGCACACCTAATTCATGATAGAAATGTACACAAATCACTACTTAAAAGAATAACAAGATTCTAGAATTAGGAAAGGATGTGAATCATAATATAAATCCCAAAAACACTAGCAAAGGAACTGAAAGGGTAGATTCAACATTAAAAGACTACATAGAAGAAGAGAAACTATGAAATACTCTCAAAAAATTAACAAAGAAATAGTCTAACAAAGAAGCAAATAGAAAAAGGGAAATCAAGAACAAAAAGGCTGGAAAGATAAGTCTAAATTTATATAAATTCTAGAAAAATCCAATGGGAAACTGATGCTCAAATAAGTATTTCAACTTGGTATATTAAGAAATATTAGTATATAATGACACAAACTTTTGGACATATGAAGAATCTACAATGGGCATAAAGGAGTCTGAGTAAAAATTTGTAAAATAAGACTCAAATATGCATAAAAAGGGGAATGAGGGAAACTTTTTATTTTTATTTTTAAATGGAGGAAGGCATAGGATCTCAATCAAGGACTCAAGAAGTAGGCATAGGGTTGGTCTATACAACCACTAGTCAATAACATTCTTACAAGGATACTAATCAGGAGTCTAGACAAGAAGAAGAAATAAACAAGACCGAGGATGGCATATTAACCTTTAATATGTCAATGGAAAAATCTATGACGAATAAAATGGAAGAAGAAGAGCATGCAAAGAGAGACAAGGTATATTATATTTAGAATAAAAGTGTAAAAGGTACACTAGGTCTGGCAGCTTCTAAAGAAGGCTTGGTAAAATCAAGGGTTAGCAAAAAATAGAAAAAAGACAGGCAAAATCCCTTTTGGAACTTAGAAATAAGGTTGGCAACAAAGAAAACCAAACCAAGATAACAAAACTATTTGATGAAAGGAAGGGAGAGAACCTTCTCAATGAATAGTGAAGGTCACAACATGGAATTTTATGAGCATTAATGTCCCTCACAAAAAACTACTAATTAAAAGATAATACTTTTCAATTTAGATATAATCTATAGGAAACCAAACTAATTCTAGAAGAGGCAGATAAATTAAATAATAAGCTAGTCATTTGGCATGAAGAATGGGAAGAGTCTATAGGAGCATCAAGGGACCTATCAATATTATGGGACCCTAGGAGAATCAATTTTAATCTAGTATCCAAGCATAATAACTTTATTTTTAGAATAATAAGGAGTACTAATTCCAATCTAAGGTTTATATTAACTAATGTCTATGGCCAAATCCAAAACAATAAGAAATTAGCATTATGGTCAAAATTAAGCAACCACTTGAATATGTACATTATGAAGATCATATAATAGGAGGAGATTCCAATGCTATTCTCAGTATAGACATGAAAAATTAGGGATCCACGTTTATATCACAATCAAAAAAATAATTTAATCAATGGGTAAGAAAAACTATTATGCTTGATATGAAGAATACAAATGATTATTATACATGTAGTAATTAGAGAGAAGGTTTCAATCAAATAGCTAAAAAATTAGATCATTTTTTAAATTGATAAGAGGTTGAAGCTAAGATTAATTATTATTGGGTGTGTGCACTAAGTTGGTGTACAAATTAGTGGACACCCCATCAAAAAAGAAACTCACAATAACCCGATCTGGTTTCCAATAACAGGATCAGGTTATTCAAAAAGTTAAATGTCAGCAAGGCTTGGTATCTAAGCTTGGCCATATTAATATAAAAATAATCTAATCGGGTTTCATAAAACTTGATTGGGTTATTTAAATTTATAGTTCTTAAACACTCAATCAGGATTTTAAGAATTATTTGAACTTGTTGTTGTCAACATTTGAGGACATTATTATACCATCAAACCATGGAAGAAGGCAACATAAACTATGGAAGCCAGATACTTGATCAAGTTTATAAAGAAAACATTGTTTTGTTTTTTCTTTTTCCTCCATAACACCCCATAAAAAAGGTATGTATTCATTTTATTTGTTGTTTATGTATTTTTTTCATCATAGTTTGTAATTTCTTTTACAATTTATAAGATTTGTAAATTTTTTTCATAATTTGTAAGATTTATAAAATAAATAAATTTAATATCAAATGCATGAAAGAATCCAAGAAAACAAGGTAGGGTTGAAAGACCACCTCTGACATAAATAACACAATCAAACCCTCCACCCACTGCAACATAGGCACATAACCCTCCACTTAGTGTTCTTGTTCAACAACCACTTTCACCTATGAAATCATCATGTATGCCATAACATCACGTAAATAATATGAAAGAGGACCTCATAAACTGCCTTACCCAAAATAATACTTACATTGTCCAAATGGTCAATAGGTTGCAATCATCCATTCTTTCTCACTACTCAATGCTAGTCAATACACTTGAACAAATGGCTCAATGAGAAGAACCTCCTTATAGAAATATCGTGAGAATGCTCGAAATAACAGAATACAAAGTGATAGCAGAACTCAAAATAAATCTACTGATCGCAGGCCACTTCGAGGGGGTAACCTCCTTTGAGCAAGCTCAATACAATAAATTCGTCCGTACCCATCAAGGGCCTCAACCTATTCTTATATACTGGGTACGATCTAGAAAAGTAATACTACCTATGCATGTGGGATAATAAAATAAACTCACGGGACGACTTACAAAGCATATGCGTCCAACAACTCTACTCTAACAAAATAAACAGAAGGAACACACAGGTTCCTAACATCCCCTCTCCCTTAGAAAAAAGCTTTGTCCTCAAAGCTTAAGGTGTGGAAATTGTTGTTGAATCTGAAGAAGGGGTTCCCAGGTAGCATCCTCTGGTTGCATGCCATGCCACTGAATCAAGACCTCAGAGATGGAGCGAGAGCGAAGCTGGCGAGTGCGCTGGTCAATGATTGCTACCGGCTCCAGGATAATGGATCCTTCCGTATCCATTTCAGGGAGAGTAGTTTGTGCTCTGACAGTGGTACCCAGAACTTTCTTTAGACAAGAAACATGAAAAACTGGATGAATGCGGGAAGAAGGAGGAAGTTCCAGTTTATAAGCAACTGAACCAATCTTCTGCAGAACCTGATAAGGCCCATAAAATTTTGGGGCCAGCTTATGACGCCCTTTCAGCTTTAGGGAGGATTGTTTGTATGGCTGTAGACGAAGAAAAACCATATCCCCAACTTGAAATGAGCGCTCAGAACGGTGTTGATATGCTTGCTGTTTCATCCGATTACGGGCCATGTGAAGATTATCCTGTAAGGTACAAAGAATCTGATCCCTGCTGCGGAGAACTATGTCAACTGCCTGGACTGGTGAGCTGTTGGGAGTGTAGGGAAGGAGCACTAGAGGTGCCTGACCATAGACTGCTTCATATGGAGTCATTTTAGAGGCAGTGTGGTAAGAGGTATTGTACCACCATTCAGCTAAAGGGAGCCACTTGGCCCACTGATGTTGCTGTTCGGAAGTGAAGCAACGAAGATAAGTTTCCAAGCATTTATTGACAATTTCCGTTTGACCATCAGTTTGTGGGTGATAGCCCGAACTCATCTTCAGTTTGGTGCCAGTTTTCTGAGACAGTTCAGTCCAAAAATGACTGGTAAAAGTTGCATCACGATCAGAGACAATGGAAGAAGGGAGTCCATGAAGATGAAATATCTGGTCCATGAAGATTTGTGCAACAGAGGAGGTAGTATAGGGGTGGCTGAGGGCACAAAAATGACTATATTTCGAGAGACGATCAACCACAACCAAGATCACTGTCTTGCCACCGGATTTAGGAAGCCCTTCAATGAAATCCATAGAAATATCAGTCCAAATCCGTGTAGGGATGGGCAATGGTTCGAGCAAGCCAGGAAGGAGGGTCGTTTCACCCTTGTGGCGTTGGCAAGTATCACATTCAGCCACCATCTGTTGAATCGTCTGTTTCATTCCTTTCCAAAAGTAGTTTCTCCTTGCTCGCTCATAAGTTTTGAGGAAGCCTGAGTGCCCTGCTGAAGGAGAAGCATGGAGTTCATAAAAAATAGCCTGATGTAGAGCTGGGTTCTGAGGAAGCACTAGCCGACCCTTGTATCGAAGAGAAGCACCATCCCAAGAGTAATGTGGTATAGCAGAAGGATTATTGGCTAGCTGGTGAATGATTTGAGATAAAGAAGAGTCACTATCATAGCCCTGCTGAACAGACGCTAACCAATTGGGAATGGGCTTAGAAATAGCGGAAAGGGAAGCTTGATTATCAAATGTGCGAGAAAGAGCATCTGCCACAATATTCTCCTTACCCTTCTTGTAGGTGATCTCATAATCATACCCCATGAGTTTGCTGACCCATTTCTGTTGTGTAGGAGAGGATACCCGTTGTTCCAGGAAGTATTTCAGACTTTGGTGATCGGTTCTGATGCAAAAATGACTCCCTAAGAGGTATGGCCGCCACTTCTGTACAGCATGCAAAATAGCCATCATTTCTTTTTCATAAGTAGAGAGGGCTAGATTCTTACCAGAGAGGGCTTTGCTAGTGAACGCAATAGGATGGTCATCTTGCAGGAGAACAGCACCCAATCCATTGCCGCAAGCATCACTCTCAATAGTGAAGGGTTTGGAAAAATCTGGCATCACGAGAACAGGTGTACTGCACATAGCCTGTTTCGAACAACTGAAAAGAGTTATTGCAATAACAAGAGATATTAGAAGTGAGAGGAACCTGAAGGCCACGACAGAAAAAAATTTGATGTAATTTCCACCCAGCGAGCCCAAGAGAGTGCTCTGATACCAGATGAGAAGAACCTCCTTATAGCAATATCGTGAGAATGCTCGAAATAACAGAATACAAAGTGATAGCAGAACTCAAAATAAATCTACTGATCGCAAGCCACTTCGAGGGGGTAACCTCCTTTGAGCAAGCTCAATACAATAAATTCGTCCGTACCCATCAAGGGCCTCAACCTATTCTTATATACTGGGTACGATCTAGAAAAGTAATACTACCTATGCATGTGGGATAATAAAATAAACTCACGGAATGACTTACAAAGCATATGCGTCCAACAACTCTACTCTAACAAAATAAACAGAAGGAACACACAGGTTCCTAACACTCAAAATGTGAATGAGGTGTCTAGGGAGGTTACAAAATGGGGTTCATGGAGGGATATGTGTCATGCACTATATGTCGATGGATTATCATATTAGCAAGTGAAAGATAAGGACATAAAGAAAGGTAGTATGTGTGCAGTTTTTACTTATCCTATATCTGGACCAAAACTTTTCCTTTTTACACATGCTAGGAAGAGATCATATTTTTAGGATATGTGGTATATGGTATTTGATATACCACCACTTTAATAATTATGAGGCACCTCTATATTTTTTGAGAAATATATACTCTGAGTTTGTCCTTGGCAAGAAGCCAAATTACTTTGACATTTGTGAGTTCCAGGGTAGAGGGAGAGGCTTTGCAAAGGATAGAAATAGGGCCCATAGGGTGGTAGTACAACATGAGTGGAGATGTACAACATGAAAAACCATGCCTCATGTTGTGATCCCAACAATCAAAAAGAGTCTATTGATTTACAAATTCTTCCTACAACTACATCATTGACATATGTCATCATTGGACATGGTTCATATTTAGGTGGTATTAATTCACCTATTGCATCTTGAAAATCACCATATGTTCCTTTAGGGTCATCACAATTTTTCGAAGCTCCATCACCATCACTTGCACCACCACTGTCATCCCTGCTTGTGACACTTGCATCGTCATCATGTATATCATTACAATATTTAGGGCTCGATCAACCTTTTTATTTTATTTGTCAATCCATATGTAATGGGGTGGATAGTGAGGAAACTTAGGATGGAGTGTCATCTCAAAAATGTGTACATTGTGTGAAGAGTTGTTAAGCATATAGAGGTGGGTATTTCACACTCATGGATGATTTGATGATGATGGTCTTCAATGGAGAGGAGACATAGTTTATTTTTTACTTTTGATATATTATTATTTAATCACATAAATATCATAAAAGTAATTTTTTATTTAATTTTATAGAACACTCTAGATTTATATGTGAAAAATATGCAATGTAGAGTGTAGCAAGTGATATGAGAATACTACAGAGTACTCATTCTACTAGAGGTGCAAGGCTAGGAGCAAGAACACCCAAGGTAAAGTTGTTTTAAATATTATTAGAAGTACAATAATACATTGGTTTAAAAAAAAAATTTCTTTATTTCTATAAAACTAAAAATATAAAGTTCCCTAAATGTTGTTTCTTATTTACTTTACAAGGAGGACCTAGTCTCTGAGGAGTTTTACAAGGAAGCCGATAGAATATCTATGTTCAAGTTAAGTTAACAAGTTATGTCATCTAATTACATCATGTGAAGTTTCTAGTGCTAAACCTTTCCATCTGCCACACCCATCAATCTTCTTCCATCACCTATAGTGATCATCCCTCTTTCATCCACTGCACTTATAGATCCTCCTCCATTTCCTAACATTATAGAAATCATTCTTATAAATCCCCTTCCATCTCCTAGCATCATTGAAACCCTCCCATTAATCAAATCCATCCAATTCCCATCCACATCTCCTACTCTTAGCATTACCCAAACCCCATCTAATGAACCTCATGAGCCCATCCTCCACATACCCATCCCCATGAAAGAGCCTATCAACCTCCATATTACCTAGGGTGTCTTGCAAGGGTGTAGATGTCATGAATTTACACTTTTATTTCTTGAAAAAGTGCCAAAAGCTCATTCATATCTCTCTTTTCCTTCTTGATCTATTTTTTTTCAATTTAGGCCTTGTAACCTTTTTGAGCCCCAATTTTTTGTATCTTTCAACTATCCTTCCAATCTTGTCCTTCTTGTGTCTTATTTCCATCCTATGATCTTCATTTTTTTCTTGTGCATTCTTTCCATTTACAACATTATCTCATATTTATAACAATAGTATTATTTTATAGGGCTTGTTGGGGGCTGAAATTTCTCAAGTTGATGATGCCACATTTTCTGCCATTAACTTTTGCCTTGATAGCTATGTGGTATCATAACTTGCACACCTATCAAGTTTATAATCTAAGTTGAACTCATGATGTATCTTATTGATTCCTCTTATGTTATATTTGTTTCTACTTTAGGGTACTCCACATAGCTCAAGGTTAGGAGAAGAGAAATAAATTAGCAAGAACATGTAAATGCAAAAAGGTATTAAATACAAGTCAAGTTTATATTTTGAATCCTTTTATGAATGAATGTATATACACATACTCAATAGTAATGAATATGTGTTGACTTATTTATTGAATATATGTAGAAAAATTTGAGTTTTATAGAGTTGATGAATGCACCTAACACTACTGATGTTCAAGAAAGGGAAGAGCTAAAATTTCTATTTTCCTTCTATTAAATTTTATCACTATGTCATAACATGTTATGTTTTTTCATCTAAGAAATTGTCAAAGTTTCCTCGATAATAGTATTTCCTTCTACGAGTACAGGACATGCATTTGAGGTTATGGTATGCATTTGTTCTATATACATATTAAACAATTACATTTACAAATGAATAAATGTTTTTTTTACTCAATTTTATTGTAATTATCAGCAATTTTAGGTTTTTAACATGTGTTATTTATCTTTTAGCTATTGCAAAACCCTTTGATACTTTATACAAATCCTTTCTCATTTTATTATGTTAGGAGTCTCAAGCATGAAAGATGGGGTCAAACATGATAGAGGCCAGATATATACATGTAGATTCTTATTTGAACCCCTCATGTGATCTCAATTTGAATTAGTTGTGTCTATGATATAAATCCTTAACACCTACTCTATAATTCTAACATTTTATTGCTTACCATATAGGTTATACCTCATACTAGCATTAATTCATCAATGGTTGTGCATCCTGATAGGATGGGAGATCCAACTCAAGCTATAGTATATATTTCTCTCTTTACTCTATTTAGAATCCCTCACATCTACTCTATAATTCTAACATTTTATTTCTTACTATATAGGTTGTGCCTTGTACTAGTATTGATTCATCAATGGTTGTGCTTCCTACTAGCATAGGAGATCCAACTCAGGTTGCAATATGCATTTTTTTAAAAATCTATTTGGAATCCCTAACACCACTCTACAATTCTACAATTTTATCACATACCATATAGGCTGTGTTTCATACCAATACTTTTCCATCAATGGTTGTTCCTCCCACTAGGATGGCAGATCCATCTCAGGCTTCAGTGTGTATTTTTTTAAACACTATTTAGAAATCCCTAACACCTATCTCTATAAATCTAACATTTTGTCACTTACCATACAATTTTTGCCCCATACTAGCATCATTTCATTACTTGTTGCACCTCCCATGAGCATCGATTCATCACTAGTTGTTTCTTGCATTATCACTCTACCTTATCACAATTATCAGTCAATCCAAGTGTGGGACAAAGTGATGAGGTAATCAACAACTCAACTATTGACAATTTAGAACTCAATTTTTAGTTATTTTGATATTATTTATAGATAAGATATTTTATATAGCATTTTAATTTTTTCTTGTCCAGACACCTAGCGAGCCACAAACCAGATCAAAGAGGCTCAATTTTGATGATCTAGCATAGTCATAGATATTGATAGAGATATAGATATATAGTTGTGGTCATTACATGACATTGACATATATTCAAATTTTGTATTGTATATATTGAATATTAGTATTGTGCACATTTGACATTTCTATTGTACACATTCAAATTTTATATTGTACCTATGAGACATGGTATCATTTTTTAACTATATGATTGATATGGCACAATATTGTTCATTTTGATACACTTCACTTCAATTTTCATCCAACTTCTTCATTGTGTGCATACAAATTTGTATTTCATCTTACTTTCTTGCAATTAATCAAACACACGAATGTTCATTATTTGATACAAAAAATGTAACATGTTTATCAAATTCACTATAACATGTAATCAAACTCATATGTGAATTGTTTTAATGTAATAAGATATGAACACTAAAAATATGTCATGATTTTTGTATTTGTGTCAAATTATTAAAATTGCATACTTATTTTGATATTTTTTCGAAAGCCCTTATCACTACCCGATAGTGCTTAGAGACCCTTAGGGATACATCCATTCAGTGTGGTCAAGAGCATCTGAAGGAATTTGTCGCTTAAATAAGGTTGCCCTAGCCTAAACTTGTCTAACCCAAGCTAATGGAGAAAATGATTCAATTTTATGATGAATAGTTTGAAACATACACAACCTTGCTCATTTGAACTCAACAACACTACAACGTTTGGATTATGCAAGAAAGGGATGCCAAATCCAAATAAAGTTAAATCTCTTAAAAATGATATAGGTTATTGTAGGCATTAAAAAAATGACCATGTAGTACCTAATAGTAGGTAAATACCTTACATGTGCTCAAAGATTGTTTCCCAATAGTGCTTAGAGACCCTTAGGGATGCTTCCATTTAATGTGGTCAATAAAATCTGAGGGACACTATGGCTAAAGTGATGTTGACCCTAGCCTAAACATGGAAAACTAGAGTAATAGAGAAGATGATTCAATCTTAGGATGAACAATTTGAAATATACACAACCTTCCTCATTTTAATCGAGAAACACTGCAACTTTTGGCATCAGATGAGAAACAGATGCAAAATCAAAACAAAGCCAAGTATCTTAAAATTGAGATAGGTTATTGTAGGGCTTGGAAACTTGATCATGTAGCACCTAAGAGTAAGTCAATACCTCACACAAGTTCAGAGATATGATCTCTCAAAGATCATTTTCCAATAGTGCTTAGAGAACCTCAGGGATGCTTTTGTTGAATGTGATCGATAGCGTCTGAGGGACTTTGGGGCTGAAACAAGGTTGAACCTAGCCTAAACCTATCCACCTAGAGCTATCAAAGTAAATAAATATACACAAATATATACAACCTTGATCATTTGATTGAGCAACACTACAACCTTTTTGCATTATGTGACAAAGGGATGCTGAATAAAAACAAAGTTGAACCTCTTAAAATTGAGATAGATTATTATATGTCTTGACAATGGATTCATGTAGCAGCTGCCATTTTATCAATACTTTACATGAGCTTAAAGATAAGCTTGATCAAATAGCATTACCTAGTAGTACTTAAAGATCCACAGGGATGCTTCCATTCAGTGTGGTTGATAGTGTTGATATATGTATGTATATATATATATGCATATATATATATACATATGTATATACATACATACATACATACATACATACATACATACATACATACATACATACATACATACATACATACATATATATATATATATATATATATATATATATATATATATATATATATATATATATGTATGTATGTATGTATGTATGTATGTATGTATGTATGTATGTATGTATGTATGTATGTATATCTATGTATATGTATGTATACATATATATACATATATATATGTACATATATGTATATGTATGTATATATATGTGTGTGTATATATATATATATATATATATCTATGTGTGTGCATGTGTGTGTACACATATGTATAGATATATGCCTATATATACACATATACATATATATGTATGTGTGTATATATGTATACATACATATATAGATATATACACACACAATTCCCATTTTATTAATCACTCAGACATAGCCTCGTATGTACATGACAACCATATATTATAATTATTACTTATATATAAATATATATATATAAAGAATGTACAATATGTATGTATGTACCTTAAAATGTTAAGTCAAAACTATCTTACAATCACCAGTAACCTTATTTACTTAAAATATTACTATCTATTTACTAACATTATCTACTATCTAAATAGTGCTACACTATATACTAGTAAACAACACACTGCTAATAATATTATTTATAAACTATCCTTTTATGAACAACTACACTAATACTAATGTCAGTTTCTAAATATTTTAGTAAGATAGTCTACAACTATTATTTGTACTCATTAACCACAACATATAAATTATCTTACCTTCTAATTTCCCCTAAAATATCTACCTACCTATGGCCACTTTGCCTCTTTGTTCGCCATTTCCCAAGGCCCATGTGAGCATCTCCTAAGTCAGAGTGCTCCGGCCAAAGCAGACCACACACTCTCCACTACAGTGGGCACTTATGAAGAAGGGCTTGATATTGATTGGAGGGTGGAGTTGTACTTTGCATGCCTTCCAACCTAGGACTAGATCAACCATACATGCACTCCTAGACTAGCGTGAAGATAGAGTGCATGTACATTAATCACAACCCAAGCACATGAATTGTCTCCATCATGTGGGGAACAAGTAGAATGGCACTAGGAAAAGGTGAGGGTAGGGAAGTGTCTATGTAGAAAACAAAATGGTCATGGTCAAATATTTATTTATTATTTAATATTAATTTTAAAATATAAGACAAGTGTTTTAAAAAATTTAAATGATTAATAAATTATGATAAATAGACATTATGTCGGCTGTATAGTCCATTATAGCAGACAAAATGGTCATGATTAAATATTTATTTATTATTTAATATTAATTTAAAATTACAATACAATTTTTTTACAAATTTTAAATGATTAATAAATTATGGTAAACAAGTATTTTGTCAACTATATAGCCAATATGTTAATGGGTGTGGACAAGTGGAGAGTAGGAGGTGGGTAGTATGGGGGTTTAAATAGTGTAGTTTAATTTATTTATTTATTTAATTTTACCAACATGTTCATGGGAGGTAAAGGGGGATGGGTGGTGTGGGAACTGCTCATCCCTCTCAAATATCTCTTTTAGATTATATAGCATGTACTTCTTGTAGAAAGGGTACCTTATTTTATATTTATTTTGAATAAGGGTGTTTCTTAGTATTATTATTATTTTATTGACTATGTGGGTGATGATATATTATTATCTTAATATTAATCTATTATTTTGTTGACATAGGGGAATTGTACTATTTTTCCCATACACAATCCAAAGAGAAAATTTCTCTCTTCCAGATTTACATTCAATTGAGCGTATCAAAATGTTAGTTCTATTGATACTCGTGAAATAATTGAGATACACCTTGAAAGTAAAAAATTGTTCATACTAATCACTTGCTACACTTAATTGTCTTCATATCTTACACTTGAACAATATCAATAATGATATCAACTAATTCAATTCTTCTAATGAAACCTTAAATGAAATTTCTTACCCACTAAATAAAATAGGGAATTCTTTTCGATGAGCAACTATATTTGAAATGCATTTCCCATGTATTATTTCATGATTCTAAAAATGTAAGATTCACATAAGCCTAACTAATCTTATGAACATTAAGTATAAAGAACTATCGAACTTAAATGATTTCTTCTATAATCTGACTATATCATCAAAGGTATCCATCTCTTCATTTCATTAAAAATGATTACACATCTCTAACAATGATTCAATTGACATTTATAAAACTTTATATTGCTAATATGAAATCATGCTTCACAATAATACAAATAAGGTGGAGGTCCCTCCATACAATGAAATGCACAAATGACAAGTTCTTCTTCATGTTACATCATAACAATGAGCATCTTAAAGTTTCTTCTAGGAAACCATTGAGCACAAAACCTACAATGCATTTTAACAAGAACCATAGAGGCTTACCTCTCATCCTAGGCCTTGTGGAGGCCACTCACTAAGCTAGGAGAACCAAGACTCAAATGGGGGTTAATCAAACAAGCTTACTAATGCATGAACAACACACAAGAATAACATTTAACAGCTTAGTGTAGGGGCACTTCGAAAGATAGGGCCCTCATCATTTTAAATTTTCTTGTGATGTGCTCCAAGAGAGCCTTTGTAAGTAGAATAAAGGTCTAAGGACCTAGGTTTGTTTTTGCAAAAATAACTAGGGGATAGGAAGTAGAGAAAGTCACTAAAATATCCTTAGAATCAAGGAATTCCTTATGATGAAGCAATAAGTGAGTATAGGCATCTATCCTAGGGAAGGGTCCCTAGCATGGAAATGCTAAGGGATTGACAAACTCGCAAGTAGGAGATGTTAAAAATTGCAAACAAGGAAAATTACAAAAGTTGCCATGCAAGAAAAGTTGCAATTCTGCAAAAGTTGTTGATCACCTTACCAGAACCCTTCCAAACTTGATGAAAGACAATGGAATCCCTAAATGGGAAGGAGAAATACCTATTGGGACATATTTAAACTCCTAAAACCCTGAAAGTTTGGTTGTGTTAGTGTATGGACTCTATACTAGAATGTTGGTTTTTTTAGCTGTAAGAAGGCAAATTTGATAGTAATGCAATATTTTGAGAGTTAGTTTTGTTACTGTACCACTTAAGATTGTAGATATAATTTTTTAGGAAATTTTTGGTTCATTAGAGTAGGTATGTTTGTTTCATCTTTCATTGTTTGTAAAATCTTTTCTTTATTGCCAATCTGTTGTCCTATTCTAGGCAGTTTGCATTGTAAATGATGTAACTCACTAGCACACCATAGGAATATTACAACTTCTTGAGGATAGTGAGTGTACATAATATAATTCCTCTTGGTATAAGGAAGGGCCCTCAAAATCCTAGGAATAATTTTTAAACTCTTTCCCTAGGCGAGCCAAAGCATGCCCAACTTGGGAATAATGAGATTACAGAGCTTGTTATTTGCAAGATTGTGGAGATTTCCAGAAAAGTGAACATGGAGGTTGAAAGGGAGTAAGAGAAGACCCTTTGGGTAGACTAAAAAGGTGTTACCAATCCATTAAGTACCTAACTAATCCAAAAAATAGGTTAACCTTGAAAACCCTCAAATTCAGCATAGGTACTATATGATAGTTATGGGGTCTAAAGCCTATAAAATCTCAAAGTAATCATGATATGAATAGGAGTCTATGAAGATAGTTTAGAATCCTTAGTGGAGAAAACTTAAGGAAATTCCTATTTTGTAGGAACAAGAGGGCTAATTGGGGCTCTTTCTTGTAGCCCTATTTTGAAGGGTAAGTGTGAAAATAGTAGGAAGCATAATCATAGTGAGTTGTTTTGCAATACAAAAGAATTTATTGCAAAGTTTTGTATTTCCTCCATGACTCTACAAGTTGGATGCAAGGAATGGTCAAAATACCTAGTTCATTTTAAAGACTTTGAGAACCCTCCATCTAGTATGGGAACCTAATAGAAGGCAAGAAGTGAAGATTGATCGAGATTGTCGAGTGGGGCTTAGGATTGGGGGATCTTAGCTTAAAAATGGGATCCTATAGGTCCATTTGGTGATCTAGTAAGACAACTTATGTCTTAGTGGCAGACTAGAAACATGAACCTATGATTGGTTCATCCCTACTCTCCCTATCACAACCCCAACCAAGGTATACACAATGATTCACCAATGAAACCATGAACATTGGGTAAAGGTGTGCTCTCCAAGAGGATAATTCCATATCAATATAAATCACATAATTTTTTAATTCCACCATGCCTCTACAAGGCTTTCTCAAAACATACTTCTCTTCACATAACTGCACTTATTCTTCCAATAAAACAATATAAATGCCTATGTCTTCAATGGGGCCCATACTCCATGAAATCTCTCTTCTCTCCAAGAGAAGAGGCTCTCAACTAAATTTTTAATCCTAACTAACCCCTTCACCCAAGGCTTCTCATCCCTCCCAAGGGTGAGCGAAGCCTTCACACCCCAAGAACAACATTCAATGCAAAAAAAGGATATACAAGAAGAAGCGAAATATAAATATTCATCCACATTCTTGCAACACAACAAAATAAATTAATATGCACATTACAAATTTACATTTCCTACATGAGTATGAACATTCAAGCTTTAATGGAAGAAAAAATCAAGTCATGAAATGCCAACCTTGGTCCGAAGAAAAGTGGAAATGAAAGTTGCTGTAGAGAGCTTCAATGGAAGAAAAACTCAAGTCATGAAACACCAACCTTGGTCCAGAGAAAAGTGGAATTGAAAGTTGTTGTAGAGCTCCCTTATCTTTCTATTCCTCTTAAAACCTTCAGTGTCTCTAAGTTTAGAGAGTGGGTGACCACCAAACTAGTTTGTCACAAACCTTTTTAAAAGGCTTAAAAATTCACTATCTCCACACACTAACCTACTTTTGGCAAAAACATAAGGCCCACTATACTTTACACTTTTATCCCTACTAAAAATAAAACATTGACCAAGTGTGAGGATGAAGGAAAAGTCATGTAACATCACCATTTTAGAATTGCATAAAGAGTAAGTTATTTAGAGGGTCTCCAAAGTTAGCTAGACACTTAAATTGTGAAGTTTAGACCCCTAACATGTTATACTATCATGTGGATAGCTTATTTCCTCTAAAATGACATATTGGAACTACTTTTAGGTCCTTTAAAGTCTCCATCAAGTTTTAATTTGAAATTCAACCTAATAGTGGCCTCTCCTAACACTCTCCCAAGTGGGTTTAACTTGGATACTTAAGGGAAATTAAATATAGGTCAAGTGACTTCATGCTCAAAACCCCTAAATTACATGTCATTCCCACATGGAAAATACAAGTGTCAAGTGACACATTAAGGCACATTACACATCATGATGACATGTCTCTAATTACACACAAGTTTACATCTACTACACACACTGAATTGAAATTTAGGAAATAAAACACATAACAATGAGGTTTCAAATCTTCAAATAGATTCACTTTGGCTTAACCATGTAAAATAAGTTTGGGCCTTGGTTCTCTGATTAAATTCCATGTTTCAATTCCCTGCATGCTAAACTCAACATTAATAGTCCAAGGAAATCATATATCCAAAATAATTTTTACATGATTAAATTCAATATTTACATACTCTAAATTTAATAAAGCTTCAGTTCCAAAAAAATTCATAATTCAATTCACATATAAGTTATTTGGCAACATTTGGAACATCAATGAAATTGCTAGTTTTCAAAACATAATCCTTATATTAGTTCCAACCTATCTAAAATCGAATTAACATAACATTATCACAACTAATATCCTTTCAATGTAATTGAACACAAGGGAAATCACTAATAGCATTCCAATGTCATCCATGTTATCACATTATAAGATAAGATCAATTATGTCAACCAATCAAGATGCATCCATAGTGAGTTCAAAAATCAATCTTTAGATAAAACTAGTACATCCTATTTGTCAATATAACCTAACCATCATAGTGATTGTCTCAACTCATTTATATCATACCTAGTCCTACTGTGTAGACTCTTATCCAATTATAATAACTACTCAAAAGGGTGAATGTTGAATCATTTTTCCATAATAACCATCTAAATCAATTATCCTAATAGAACATAAAATACCAAGAATCGATCGATATAGTTTCTAGGCTATGACATCTCCAACCTTTACTACATAAGGTCTTAACTTATCAACCTAATGTAATTGAAAAGGTTAATTATCATAGAAATAACTAAAATCCATGCCAATCTCAAATAAGATCTTATGCCTGTGCGTCTCAAAATCCTCATAAAACCACAAGATAGAATTCTTGATAGGGTACCTACATTTAATTGTAAAGATAATTTAAAGTCAAAATTGGTACATTATACATGAAAAAATTACTTAAAGAGATATTCATGCCACTAGATAGAAATATACTACCTTCTAAGCCATGTGCCTGTGATAACAATAGATCTTATTGGGTACTAATACCCTCATCATTAATGACTATAGCTATCAATTTCTTTTTGGCCGCAATCTATAGACATAGAAAGTTATTAGTTCCTTCATCATTATTCTCATGTACAATAAATCCATATAAATGACATGCATTATATAGAAGGATAATTTAATGCCAAAATTGAAAGTAATATATTTTAACCAAGTATTAAATTCATAACTTAGTACCTGATTCAACTAGGTTAGATACATACACAAAATCTATTAATGCTTCAACCTGGTTGAGCTATAGTGATGTAGGTAATTGATATGAATCAATTGGATGCAAAGCTCTACAAGACCATTGGTCAACCCACTCTCTTGATTTATATTCATCCCATAAATGATGCATACAAGAAGAGCAAAAACATCAAAGCTTTCTAGTATAAATAGGCACTACATCCGAACTTCCAAATAAATGCATCTCACCTGATCCTATAAGTGTACAACAATCTTACAAATTTTCAATGTTATGTTTGCATATCAACCAAAAATATCTAGAAATTATAGACATACATGTATAGCCTGATCCCATCATAAAATTACACCACTGCTCAATTATTTCACCATTTTATAATATTGAACTACCTTAATACTTTAATTCATCTCTACTAAGGGCTATTTTCACATATATTCTAGCACCATCATGCTCCACCTTTCCATGTCCAACCTCAATGAAATTTAAAAAATGTTGTACTCCACTCGTCACATGCATCCTACATAACTAATAAAATATCCTTGCATTCTTCAATTGTGTGATACAATTATCTGACCATATAATGTGTTGATTGTATCTTAAATCTCTTTCCCTAAAATTATCATAGAAAACTCTAAAACATCCTTGTACAACCTTTGATGAATGAGATTGACCATCATTGATATAGAAGTGATACTCTCTTAAAACCTTTATGTCCTCCTTTGTGCTATCATGTGCATGAATAAATGTTGTGTAAAGAAATGATCACTTGTATAGAGTTGTAATACATTGCTTGCACTTTATTATTTTGGTTTTAGTGTATAGTTTTCAATGAAGTCAACAAATTACACAATTGTACCGAAGGGAAAAGTGTCCTTAGCCAACTTGAATTTCTCATCTAACCATATAGCTCTTTGTGTATGACATATGTGTTTATCTCTAAGCCTATGTTGTCTATTAGTTTCCAAACACTTAGTCATTTACTAGGAAAGATTACCTAGTGATCACCGTGATCGAGTTATCTAGTAAAGGTTGAGTATACAAAGCTCATACCGAGCATGATAGTTTAAATCCACTTGATATAAGAACTAGAAATAAGAACAATACCTAGAAATAAGAACTGAAATACAAATACCATCCCATAGAAGGTTTGATGAATGTCCACAGAAAGAAACTATAAGAGTCCTAAGTTCTACTCTTATTAAGGAAGCACCAGTGGAAGGAGAAGTGGCTAAATTTGCAATCCTAAAAAGTTATCACAAAAATATGAGGAAGTGGCCATAAATCACACATATAATAGATTTTAACCAATTTTCCCAAATTAGATATAATGAAGGTATAGAATTCTTGAAGGGCATAGATCTAAAAGCCTCACTCTTAAAAGAATGTAATATGGAAATAGTTGAATAGATATCAAAAATTAGAGAGAACATATCAAGTATTAAATCTCTAAATGAGGAAATAACACTAAAAATTAATGATACTATTGACCAAATAGTATTATCTCACTAACAAACTCAAAAAAAGAATAAAATGAACACACCTAGGGAAGATATCCTTTAGAAAAATGCCATAAAAAGAAAATGAATTGGAAGGAGAGTACCCATCTAGTTGCCTCATGCAATTAAGATCTAAAAACCAAGACAACAATTACTTAGAACAAAAATGAGGAATTAGTAACTACTATTTAAGAAATTGAGAATGCAAGAATTTTTTCAGTAGCAATTCTAGAAGTTAATGAAAAGAGGTTACTAAAAGGAAGTCTAAATAAATAACCAATAGTGGTAGAGGTTAATAGGGATGAGGTAATCCCAACAAAATAAGTTTAAAAACTCATAGAATTTTGGCAAACACCAAAGTAGAGGACACTAAAGAAAAGAATAAAAGAGGACAAAAATAATATTCTAACGAAAAATGAGCTGATGGAGTTAGCAAGAGATGTCTATCCATAGAAAGATGAGATCTTAGAGGAAGTAAAAGATAAGATGGAATACTTAGACCAATTGAAAAAAGAAATCAATGAAGCATTCTATGAGGAAATAAATGAGGAAGGAATGGAAGAACAAAAATTAGTGTTGGTACAAAAACTTAGAGAACTTGGGGGTGAGAACTACACCTTTGAGGACCTTAGAAGAGATGTTGAAGCTTTCAATCTAGAATTAGATACTACAGGCATAGAACAATCAGGGTTGGCCCTTAATATCCCAAATGTTACAAATATCGATAAGAAAAGAGGGAGAAAATCTCACAAAGAACTTTGAAATAGGAGTGCGACAGCAAAGGGGCAAACAAAGCTTACTAACATTTTTTACACCAGGAAGGGGAAGATCCTTCCCAAAGAGGTATGCAGATTCTATCCTAGAATGTTAGGGGCCTTAATGTGTCTCGAAAGGAAAAAATTTTAAAAAATTGTATTAATAAATATTAACCTAATTTTTCATTGATCCAAGAGACTAAATTAAGTAACTTAGAATTAGATAAGTTCAAAGAAAAATTGGGTTGTAGGAAAGTAATAGGAGTTCCTTCAAAAGGGGCCTCCAGAGGGCTAGCTATCATCTAGAACCCGAAACCTTACCAAGTTGAAACCTTAAGGAATGAAAAGAATTGGTTTTCTTAAAGTAGTTTATTGGAATAATTCTTTAACCTTTAAAAAAATTATTTTATATGGCCCTACAACTAATTCTAAAAAGAAAATGGTATGGGCTAACATTAGTCTACATATTCAACAAGATAGAAACTTCTCCTTTCTAAGAGGGGACTTCAATGCTATTACATCCCTAAAAGTGAAGCTGGGAGGGTTGGATAACCTACCATAGGTAGAAACTAACTTCAATTATTAGATCCAAACCACTGCACTGATTGAAATCCCATCTAAAGATAATGCATTCACCTAGAACAACAAAAGACAAGGATGTTACCACGTGATAGAGAAAATTGATAGATTCTTCTATAGTGGCTACCTTCCAAAAAATATCTCTAAAATAAGCTCTGAAACCATCCCTTAATTAGGTTCTAATCACTTCCCTATTTTCCTAATAGTGAAAATGGGAGCTACACCTAAAAGGATTCATTTTAGAGTGGAACAAATGTGGTTCAAAGATGAAAATCTTTTGGACCAATTAGAACTCCGATGGAACAATACTAAAGTTGAGGCATCTAGAATGTTTAAAGTAGTCCAAAAACTTAAAATGATAAAAGTTAACTTAATACAAAGGAATGAACATCATTTTGGAAATATCTTTGAACTAAAATGAGATACTAAAGACACTTTAGAAAATATCGACCAAGTAGTAGTGAATTATGGTATGAATGAAAATATATATACCCAAGAAAAAACCTAAGAGTAAAATTGGAAGATATTTTGGAATAAGAAGAAATATACTGGAAACAAAACTCAAGTGAAGATTTGCTTAGAGAATTGGACAAGAATACCAAAAAAATTCATAACTACACCAAGGTCAAAAGATCAATCAATAGTATAACAAAAATCCATTCAAAAGGGAGCCAAATCTTAGAAGAAAAAGAGGAAATATCTAGAGATGCCCTAGATTATTGTAAAATTATTTTAAATGAAGAATCATCTTATAAAGACCAATCAAAATTTATGAAAACCACACCCAAGATTATTAGTGACAAGGAAAACAAGTTTCTAATGAATAAACTCTCTAAGGATGAAGTAATAAAGGTCCTTTTTAATATGAATCCAAGCAAATCCCTAGGACTGGATGGCTTTCCAACTTTCCTTTTTTAGAAATGTTGGAATTTCATGGGAGGTTTTGGGGGTGTGGGGGGGAATCATAGAGACTTTGGAAAGTATGAGGAATTCTGGAGGTATACTCAAAGAAATCAAACATACCTTCCTAGTGTTCATTCCAAAATCTGACCATTGTAAGAACTTTAGTGACTTTAGACCCATTTCCCTTTGGAATACCCTCTACAAACTCTTAATCAAAACTTTAGCATCAAGACTTCAAAGAATGCTCCTTTTTCTCATAAGTGAGGAACAATCTAAATTTTTCCAAGGTAGATCAATTTATGATGGTATGCTGATTACCCAAGAAACAATTCACTGACTAAAATTAAGTAAAAAGCTAGGAATTCTTATCAAACTTGACATTAGTAAGGTATATGATAAAGTAAATTGGAGATTTTTGTGTAAATGCCTATAGACCTTTGGCTTTACAAAAGCCTAGATTAACTTAAATTTTTAATGTATTTCTACACCAAAATTCTCGGTCCTCATTAACGATACCCCAAAGGGCTTCTTCTCTCCTAGAGGAATTAGATAGGGGGATCCTCTCTCCCCATTTCTTTTTATTATACTTTTAGAAGCACTTGGTAGGTCTCTTAAACAAACAAAAAATTGGAATCTTTTCTTAAAGGGCTCAAGATTGTCAATAGTAGCAAACCAAAAAACCATCAAAAATTTGTTGATGACACCTTACTCTATGGTGGAGCAATTGAAAAAGAAGATGATATAATTAATTCTATACTTATAGGTTATACAAAGGTATTTGGATAAGAAATCAATAGAGTGAAACCTAAAATTTTCCTTTTTAATACAGAGGAAGTAACTCAAAAGAGGATTAGCTATGTCCTTAACATTTTAATGGGCTCCCTTCCTTGCAAATATCTAGGTTTCCAATTAAATGATTCCTCTAATAAAGCTAAACTATGGGAACCCCTATTAGGTAGAATAAAAAAGAAGATTCAATCATGGAAAGGAAAATGGCTCTCTCTAGTAGGAAGCACTACTATGCTAAAATCAGTACTATCTAGCATACCTATCTATTAGTTATCACTACAAAAACCCCCTACCTACATAGAAAATTCATTGAACAAATCCCTTAAAGATTTTTTTTGGCAAGGAGCTAATAACAAAAATAAATTCAACCTAATGGCTTGGAAAAAAAATTGCCAAGATAAGGAGGAAGGTTGCTTTGGAATTTGAAATATAAAACTTCAAGCTCTTGCTTTAGGAGCTAAATTGATCTAGAGGATGATGCAAAATCCTAAAATTTCTTGGGTAAGGTCTCTCTTGGAAAAATATTTGTACTCCTCTAACCCCCTAAGTATCCATAGAACTAAATCTCCCACTCAAGGCTCAATAGTATGGAATTTTATGTCGAAATAAAGACATATTATTTTCAACAAAATAATAGGGCAAGTAGAAAATGGTAAGGAGGTTAGATTTTGGACAGATTCCTAGGAAGGATTTCCAACCGCATGCAAAATTGAAAAATTAACCAAGGATAGAACTATTCTATCATGAACAATTGGAATCTTCTTAGAAGATTATTGGGAAGAATATTTATCCACAACTAAAGGATGGAAATGGAAAAACCTAGACATTTATAACATTACAATAGAAGAACTCTCCATTTTAAAAGCTTCCTTATGGTGGAGGTCCTTCACCCTTTCATCGTCCAAGGATAAACTTGTATGGACCGGATCTCATAAAGAAGAATATAAGTCTAAAGATGGATACAATTATTTATCCAAACTCAAATCAAATACCTTGAAACTCTTACCAACTAATCTATGTTGAAATTCATATGCCTCCCTAAAGCAAGAACCTTTTCATGGCTAGCAATACAAAATAAAATTCTCACTACTGATAAATTCAAAAGGATGGGTTATGTAGGACCATCTAGATGTCCATAATGCAAGATGGCCGAAGAGGATCCTAACCATATCCTCTTACATTGCAATTTTTCCCATGCAATCTAGACATGGTTTTATAAAAAAATTGAACTTATCTATGGTTCCACATGAATCCATCTTAAAACACTTCTTAACATGGCCAAAATTCCACTAAAACAATATTTTCAAAGTGATCGCTCCTTTTTCCACTGATGATAAAATTTTTAATTTTGTGGTGAAAATATTTAAATTTTTAATAGGGTTGTGTTTATATTGTTCCCATTAATAGTTTAACCATAGCAAATTTTCATGGTCTACATTATTTTTAATCCCTATCCCTGGGCCCTATAAGTGAGTGGATTTTTATTTTTCCTTGCACATTGTTCCTTACAATGTTACAATGGAGGGTTAGCCAAATATTGTAAGAAAGGGTGTTAACCTTTTCTAATCTCACAATTAAGGTTGTGCTATGATATTATGGACAAAATTTTGAGCCTTCCCAATCATATGATATATTTTGTATCATATGATCATATAACCTTTTTTTTTCTTGCGTTGTGGTCTTCTCCAATTTTATGATGAAAGGCCAGTTGTGGTATCGGGAGTAGAGAAAAGGGGTAATTATGATCCTATGCTAATGTGTTCATCGTCAGACCATAAAGCAAAAGATGGAGGTCTAAAAATCACATGATGTAGTCGTATTGTAAGGAAATTTTTATTTGAAGGATAAGGTGCTATGACAATGGGTTTTTCATGTGATAATAGAACAAATAAAAAAGATGTTGGGATGGTATTATACTTTGTCATCATAAGATTATAGAAATGATAAAGGTGAATAGGGAGATGATCTATTAGATAGGTGTCTGCCTCCTGATTGGACAGAGCTAGTGTACAAGTGCTAGGTGTGTATGCTATCAGAGTTAGTGGAACCAAAATGCATTTTATAATGTAAATGGAGCATCAAATTATGGTCTCTGATCTTATGATGAATCCTTCATCATAAGATCTTAGGGTTATGAAAGAGGATCTTTAATGTTACAACTAGGGCTCAATCATAGACTCGCACAAGAAAATTAATAAGCCACTGATGTTATGAGATAAAGGTTTCAAGGTTCCCATAACATCGTAAAAGAAAATGGGATCCCCTGTGATGTTACAAAAGGGAGAGCTTAACTATGATCATATGATTGTAGGGTAAATGAAAATGACCTGCAATGCTATGAAGCCACTTGTCATGTCATTGTGGAAGGAGATAAGGTTGATGTCGATGTTGCAAAAAAGGGTGTTTGTAAGATGAAAAAGCCATTTTTGCAATAGTGTGATGTTATGAAAGGTCTTTTTAGCTACCTTTGTCATAAATATCATAGTATCTAATTTTGACAGAAACATAATGATAGGGAATGGACAATGGGCTTGTCGACCAATAAATTTTGAATGTAGTAGAAAAAGTGCATAGTTGGATATTAATGGTGATGCTCCATGAAGTTGATAGAATAGATTGACATTGTATTTTAAGAATGCTAAAATCAATGCAAGAAAAATAGTAGTCTACACATATAAACTTATAGAAATTTCCTCTTCTCATAATTACAATTTTCCATTTGCAAAGAAAGAGAATTTGAGCATTTCTTGTGCTTTTTCAGAATTCTGAATTGTTGTTTCTAGAGCTTATTAAGAATATAGTAGTATCTTTTCTAGGTGTTTTATCTTGACATTTCCAAGATATCTGACCAAAAAGTAGAAGAAATCTAGGCTTTAGATATTGAGAGACCTCAACTTCTAAGGGAGGAAAAATGAGATAGAGGAAGCCTAGCAAATTTGCAGAGGAGTGCATAAAACATTTCTCGGGTTCTACTAATGAAAACTCTATAGATGATCATGCCTTATTTGACCCATATACCAGATGCAAAGATGTCGTATACTCTGATGTTGCTAGTTCTGAGCTTTTCTATTTCTTCTATTGTAATAGGGAGAAGAAAATTCCTATGTGTAATCCATGGAAGAAGAACCTTGCTAAATTGATTTCCCTAGAAGTTTTCATGGATGTAAATTTGATGAAGGCCCTATTTCAATTTTATAACCTGACCACTAAGTCTTTTCACAAGAACGATGGAATAGTTCTCTATACTTTGGAGCAAGAGTCTTTCATTGAGGCCTTTGGATCAACTAGTGATATGGGTCAACCTATAGATTTAAAGGATTTATAGTGGAGATTTGAAGAAAACCCCAAAGCTTTCACAAGAGCCTCATTGCTGCAACATATCCTTGAGGACTTGAAGAAAGTGGGTGAGTACCCAAAGAAGATACAAAAGAAGATGTCACTGCACAAATTCAAAAGTTATTTTGTTAAAAATATATATGGTGTCCACAAGGTAGTAGGAAAGGATGAGTTTGATGAAGTCTGGGGAGCAGAATACATAATTGTAAGGGATGTATAGGATTCCTACCATGCTTGTGAATATGACTATTTGAGTCATATTTTGGATATAATGAAGGAGAACACTGCTAGGGCTCAGACTGGAAATATGAGAGATTAAACTTTCCCCTACTACTCACTACTGATGCATCTAATCCTCTATAAGAAAGTGGGATATATCAGTTCTAACTTCATTGATCAAACTTCAGACTTGAATGAAGATCTTCCTATACAACTCTGGACATGGGTATGGGGTAACACTTACCATTTTTTTGATTCTACATCATTTTAAATAATTTTAGAGCTATAATAATGAAGATGTTAGACCTAGAGTACTTTAGAGCACCTGATATTTTGAAAGGTCTTTTAAGACCAGCCTTTCTTCCTAAAGGGAAATGACTAGATCATAATTGGGGGGATATTTTCTTGTTTACCACTTTTTCTTTAATGAGATTCTGTGGTTGTCCCTAACCACCTCATTTATTACCAAAATTCCTTCCTCCTAGGCTTGGAATAATTGAGTTCATTCAAAAATTGTTCATGGTAAATAGAGAATACCTATGGCCAAAGGTACATAGGGGAACCTTTTTATGTGGATGCTTTAGAATAGGTGATTTCACAATTGGTAAAGAGTCCCTAGACTTAGTCCACTCCTATCTACACCATTATAATTTATGCATAGGCCCCTATTGAATGTATGACTCTGAGGGTTGGATGTGGGAAACACTAAAGGAAATGAGAAATTATGTGTTGCCAAATTCCAAGGAGCCACCTCATGAAGACATCATCCAGAATATGGTAATAGAAGGGGAGGCAAATAATAAGCTAGAAAAGCTTGATGATTTGCTAAGGGTAGAAGGAGAATTAAAAAGAATTGGTCCTACATATATAGGATTCTAGATGGATATCCCTTACCACAAAAGAATTAGGAAGATGCTCATGGACCATGCAGAGATTATGGCCAAGTTTCTAGAAGGTCCAATGGGGAAGAAGATAGAGTTTTCCTTGATAGCCCTAAACTGAATGTGACTCTTGAAGTAGGAGAAGATTATGCAACTTAGGCATCATGGATGGAAAAAGGAAATAAGAGGTAGAAGGTTGTTCATATCCCTCCTTAGGTCAAACAAAGGACCTTGCAAATTTTGCTAGGAAATAGTTAGTATTTTATTGAAATGAGACAAAATTACATACAAACCAGGGCTAATGTAGCTGAGAACACCCTCACTAATCTGGAATTGGTAGCAACAAGATTAGATGGCAAGATCATCCAAGCTCAAAAATTCTTAGAAGATGATGAATTCATCAAGTCTTGTTAATTCAAAAGTTTCTTATATAAGATTAAATAGAGTGAGCTTGTTCTAAAGATGAAACCAGATGAATTTGATGAATAAAGATTGCAATTGATTGAGAAATTGTAGGCCTATGATCTTGAAAGTGGAGTAATGAATTTAGAGGAGGCCATAGATCTAGTGTAGAGGATTGGTATGTTATTCGTGCTTGGATAGGACTTGGAGCAAACATTTATGCTTGATCAAATTAGGAGGCAAGAAAGTGCCATTTCCTATGAGGCAATTGGCACAGATCGATTGAAGAGAGGGATTGGTTTCAATATTGATAGTAGATCCCTAATAGTCTGGAGCATGGCCCCAGCTTCCAAAAAGTCAAAATTGATAGATGTATATAGCACCGAATAGGGTAATATGATTGTAAGGACTTTATAGCACACCTCTAGCACAGAAATATCTAAGGCACTAAAGCAATTTTCATTCATGAATGAAGCCAAAGTGGAAAAAATAGAAACAAGATTGGCCCATTCCATACTTGATTACATTGATTTTAGGAAGCTCTATGAGAATGAGATTAGGTGCAGCCATGTGTATAAAGAAAAAATTGTTGAGCTTGAGGCCAAAGTTTAGGGACTTGAAGATGAAATTACATCTCTCAAAGAGTAACTAGAACAAGTAGCACAGAGGATGGCTCCAACTCATAGAGAAGAGGGAAAAGAAGCATAAATGCCAATCAAAGACACTATTGAATCCTTGGTACAAACAAAAGATATAGAGGATAATGAGTCATCAAAATGAAGAAGAATGAGTATTGATACTCAATCATCATGGCAAGGCAGAGATGTGAGGACTGAGATCCTTAGGAATATGGTGAGCCATAGAGTTGATGTTTTGAAGAACATATCACAATAGGCTCACAATTTATATATTGCTTTATAAAATGTTGAGCAATTTTGCAATGGAGCACTTTCATGGTTAACACATACCTTCAACTTATGGGGGCTTTATATTCAATTTTTGGATATACTAATTAGATTGATGGCTAAAAAGCCAGACCTACAAGAAAAAAATTTCACTGTAAAGGAGAGCCTAGAAATGGTAAGAGAATTAAGTGGCTTCTTTATTGGTAAACTGTTGGTTATACAAGGAAAATTAAAGATTTCATCTGAGGGAGTGGAGCCTTGTATACCATCAATACTAGATACTACCAATGTAGTAAGAGAATGGTAGGAGTGGTCATCTTCTTTTGATAACATTTTCACCAAAGAAAATAAGGTAGCAATTTTTGATTCCATGCTTTTGTTGATTCTCTTTTCAAGGAAAAAATAAATTTAAATTAATCTATTGTTCAATCAAAAGCAATCATGGATGCCAAGTGGACCAAGGGTACTCAATATTTACAAGAAGTAAAGAATATCGACTAGCCCACTAAAAGGGAGATTTATGTTTGGGAAGTAGTAGGTGAAATAAAGCGTCTGCCAGTAGGAGGTAGCTGAGATATTTTTCAAGCAAGACAAATAAAGTACATGGAGAAGAAAAGATCAAAGATTCAACATTAATGCTTCTTTGTCATCTTAGCTACTTATCTTTTTTATAATTGTTTTTGGAAGATTGTTCAGTGTATTTATTATGTACATCTTCCAAAAAGTTTTACTTTCCTTTAAAATTTGAAATGTGTCCTCCTCTCATGTGTAGCTTATTGCAATCCTATATATGGATTCCCAAGATGAGAAGTAGAGGTCAGTTGTCTATATAATTTTAATTTGTGTCATGTATTATTTTGCATTTCATCTATTTTGTTTCATAATGATCTAAATGAGTTCACATGTATGCATACTTGAATATAAAAGGAGTAATCAAGACCAATGGTTTTATCTCTGTCTCATACTATGAGTTTTATTTGTAGTGTTAGGATTTAAATTGAAGGATTCATCCTTAAATATCATTATCTTTGAAGTTTTGTCTCCTTTTCATATATTTATAGTTTTGGTGCTAAATAGATAAGTTTCTTTTCAATTTAATGCAATCCAAAAGGTTGTATGTCTCTTATTGACTGCTGTCGATCCAAAGAATTGGGTAATTGCTTTCAATAATTGATAAGGTTTAGGGTTTATGGAAAGGATTAGAATTAGAATGGAACTAAAAGTTTGATGTGGACATTTTCAATCACAAGTTGATTAAAAAGGTCTAAAACTATTAATCTCTAACTCTATATCACACTGGTCCGTTATAAAGTTCAAGAGTATATTGTTGATTCACCTTGTTACTTAACAATCACAACAACAAATCAATTTACTTTCATCCATTAAAGAGCGAGAAGTGTTGGTCATGGCTTATTTTTTGTTTCTTTCTTTAGTTTTAATTGGCTACTATAGTTGAGAAGTTTGTCAGTAAACTATAGAAGAATATTGACCATTTTTGTTATAGGGGATATTCTTGCATAAAAGAATACCTAGATAATAAGATAAATTCCTTAGGTTTTCCCACCTTGGCTTAGCAGAGCCTAAAGTGAAGTGACTCTTGTTGACTCTATTAATGTTGGCCTAGAATTGAGATTTAGCCTTGCTGAATATAAGATTTAGCTCATCCTTAGGCTTGTCCCTATCTTTGTTTTTTGCTATCAAGTTTAAATCCACCTAATATGTTCTTTACTAGAAAGAACTCCAACAAAATGGGGACTCTTCTGGGGAGTTGAGGAATTACTATGAAGTCATGTTTTAGAAACATCAAAATCCCTATGTTGTTCTTCTTTGTTTCTGGCTTTATTTCATTTTCCCATCATAGGGTGGTGACTCAAGTCAATATTTTGTAGTTGGTGCTAAAAGGTTTAAGAAAATCCTAAAATAAATGGCTAAGAAAAAGAAGAATATGCACGCCTTTACTAAAAATCATTCTAAGATACCACTCTTAGTTGAGCTACCTCCTGGGTTGAAAAGGAACCAAAATAAGAAGTCTAATTTTAATTCTATGTGGATCCATAGAAGCAATATGTTAGCCTCATCATTATATCACCCTATGGAAGAGAAGGAGTTTTCCTTCAAAAGTACTAAGTCAGAGGATGTTGCACTCTTGGGGAAACTTTTTCATCCCCATTAAAGGTTTTACATGATAAAAATATGTAACCTATGGGGGATTTTCCTTGTGGATCAAACATGATTTATGAAATGAACCATAGTTGGGGTTTTAGGGAAATCATGGAGATGGGTTTTAGCCCTAGAAAAGAACCATATGTAGCAAACCATAGAGATTTTGACATGGTAGATTCTAAGGTTACTACTATAGATCATAAGGAGTTAATTCTAGAGCTTTTCCTTCTTAGAAAGAAAGTTGTAGATGAGGAAGCTAGACATATGCACTTGGAAAAGGAAAAGGAAAAAGTTAATCTGAATACAATTATTGAAAGAGATAACCTACTTAGGAGAATGGCATCCTTACAAGAGTAGAATAGGTGATTGGAAGAAAGATCTTCTAATTTACACAGGTTTAGCCTTACAAGCCTTTGGAGAATAGAGTGGAGGAGGCACATAGGAAGGGCTTAGAGAAAGGAAAGAAAAAAGCTATTGGGATACAAATCAGTGAGCCATATTTCCCTAATAAGCCCATTTCTTTAGTTATGTTAAAACTTGATTTATATCTAGAAAAGTCAAGAAAAGAAAAGGAAGATCTAACCAAGGAACTTGAAAGGGTAGAAAATGAAGCTCAAGCAATTGAGGCTAGAAGAAATATCTAGTTCATTAAATCAAACTCTACCTTTGTAGCTCAATCAAGCCAACCTTCATAGGTTTTACCTACCATATCTATTATTGGTCCTCTCATAATAGGCCAAAGTTCCTCACATCTAGTCCCTATTTCAACTTATGTTACAATTGGCCATTTTCCACTACTCCACCTTTCCTAGAAAAATTAGCTTCCTTTCCAAAGTCAGGCTATTGGGGAAAGTTCTTCAAGAATCCCAATATCCCAAAGGAAACCAATCTATATGGAAAAGTATAGGTTGATTTCTTTCTTGGGTATCCCTAGTTTTGCTCATCTTGTTTCAAATGACCTTAGGGAAAAAGTCACCAAGTTTGCTAGAAATAATGTTATTACTAGTGAAGAGAATCTCAAAAGGTTCATTGATATGCTTAATGATTATGAGGTTGAACATGAGGATGTAGTGATGAAACTTTTTGTCCATTCACTAATTGAGGATGCTAGTGATTGATTCAGAAGATTGCCTGATGACAGTATCAAATCATGGAGTGATCTTGAAAACTTATTCAAGGAATAATATGGTTACAATACTAATGTTGGTTTCATGATAAATGACCTCAATAACATCAAGAAGAACCCAAATGAATCATCTTTTTACTTTAATGTCAGGTTTCAAAAAGGTATGTATAAGCTTTTCCAAGTAATGAGATGAAATGTAGATGTGCATCTTACTTATTCAATGCCTTTAGTAAGGTGGATTATGTCCTTAGGGATAAATATCCAAAAACATTAAGGGATGCTTATACAATGGCTGTAAATATTGAAAACAATAGAAGAGCTACTAGAAAACTTTGGAAAGGGGCTGTGTTGCAAATAATCAAGACTAGCTAGGTTACTAAGAGCGGAGAGGTGAATCAATCACCTCAAAAAAATTAAATTCAATTAAGTACTTAATCCATTCATCATTCATTCATCTAATCTACTGTATGGATAAGAAAGATAAATATTTATAACATATGAACACAGAATTTTGGTGACCCAGAAACCTTCCAATTAGAAAGCAAAACTGGGGTGGGAATGATACCCACAAAACTTTACTATTGTGGTATAAATTTGGCCTGTTAGGGCATATATTGATCACTTATGATGATCTACCTTGTTAAGAGCAATTTGGACTGCTAGATCCACCTTGTTAGAGGATTTACAAACATACAATGAAGTATGCACTTTGTTAGGAGATTTATATAGAGACTATTAAGTCTACCTTGTTAAAGGATTTACAAAACTAATTCACTTGTTAGGATGAAATAGTGGATCTACTTACAGCATTATTGCTAATTAGATCCTTGAAGTATAGATCACCTCTTGTGACTAATGAATCTCTACTACTACTTGTAGACCTTGCTGAATACTCTACTTTGCTATCAATTTGCATTTACTCTTCTCAAAGCATTACATGTCCATTCCTTGATATACACACATTGAAAATGATATAATACATTACATATATACCATTCCAATAATTACAATTGCAAGGTTGGCCAAAACACAAGTGAACAAAATATTACTAAGTCAACCAAATAGTAGAAAACTTGGGTTCTTCAAGCTGACTTGGTGACCCTCTGATACTCAGTATCCAATGCATTACTCAAAATCATCATGCTCTTGGAAGAAGTAGAAGCTCGGTCCATAGTAATGACACAATGTAGCTTGGAACTCGGTAACCATTGGAGACTCAGTAGATATAGTGTCACTTAGTAAAAATTGAATCCTTTGTTTACCTTGCTTTCATTCAGTAAAAACTACACATCCATCACTTTATAAAAACTCTCTTTCATCACACAAACTGATGACTTAGTAGACACTGTGAAGCTTGGTGAACACTGTAGGTTCAATGGACACTACTAGAGTTCACACTCACTTGGTAGCTTTAGGAATGCTTGGTGTGAACTACTAGACTGCACACTCACTTGATAGCTTCAAGAATGCTCGGTGTGAACTACTTGAGTGACAAACCTACAAGGTAACCACTGAATGCTCGGTATACACTATAGACTAAATGATGAGCTTGGTAATCATTTAGAACCAAATAAGTGTTGTCACTAATGACAAATATAATATAATTCCAACAATCTCCCCCTTTGGAATTAGCGACAAAAAAAAAAAAAAACACTTATGAGCCAAACTTTGTGTACACAGACATACTGGATTTGATTTTTGAAAATTGATCTTTGTAAACTGTTGTATATACAATTCTTACGTGTCTTTACATATCTCTCCCATACATATGGCATGGTATATACATTCCTTATCATTGTACATATATCAATATATTATATTCTCCCTTATTTTCTCCATTGTCTCTTACTCCCCCTAACTTTTACTATCTCTTACTCCCTTTTTTACTATAATCCCAAAGGTACTCATACTTATACAGAGACACCAAAATGTGAGAGAAACTCAGAATGTACCTTAAGAATAAGAGCTAATGTCTTATCCCAGTTCTTTTGAAAAATTATGCAAATATGAAGTGCAACCTAGACTTCTGCTAATAGTTCAATCATATGATCTACAACTATAAAATTGTTATCATGGATCAATGTTTTTGAATAAGCAATGTGGTTCTACATTGTTTCCATGATACGAAGGATCATGTTCTAGATGTCTATTAGTGTAGATTGGATCCTTGCTTCTCCTCTCAATAGTTCTGCTTGCATGTCTAATAGGAATCTAATCTTTATGTGATGTGTGGGGCTTGAACTGGGGTCAAGCTACAACTTTTGAGCACTGGCCTTCAAATTATCATCAAATTTATTCAATTTTATCTTTATTTCTTTTGTGTACTTAGTAACATCACATAGCTTTACAAAAAGGGATGTTACATTTCTAAAAGAATTTTCAAGATTAGCCAAAATTGTAGAAAGTTCTATCTTCTTAATGGCTATTTAGTGAGCAATATGCTCAAGCACTTTATTTTCAAACTTTTTCTCTACCTTTTCTAATATAAACTTCTCTTGGCCAGAAGTGTCCTCATTGAACTTATGGACAACCTCTTCTAATTGTAACAAAATGTGTTGAGATGAATCCACATCAACACCTATTGCCTCAATAATTATATTTTTAGCACTTTCAATTATAGTGAATTCTCTATCTCTCTCATCTCTAAGTTGTTTCTACTTTGCTCTTTGCTCTAAAAGCTAACTGACTAGTCTCATTTCATCAACTCTGGTAGTATCCAGATCTATCTTAAGTATAACAATTTCCTTGTCCAAGTCTATATCCTCATCAATTGCCTTGCCAATAAGCAAAAGTTTTAGTGGATTCTTTGGTTCTACTTTAGTGCTTACTTCCTTGGATTTAGAAATAGAAACAATAGTTGATGAAGTTGGACTAGCAGAAAAAACTTGAATTGGTCTAACTAGAGGAAAACTAAGAGAGGTGCTAACTGTATCCAAAATTGATGTGCTTCCAAAAAATAAAGTATCAATAGGTAATGTACTAACTGGAATACTTACAACTGAAGAACTAACTAGAACAAAAATTGGTGCAATTGAAGCTATGGATGACAAAACTATAGAGAAAACTGGCAAACTTACTATACATGCTGTAGTAGAAGTTATCACCATTGAAGACTTGGTGGCTATACATACTGCTAAAGTAGATGACATGGGAGCTGATGAAGAGGGATATAGCTTAGTAGATGAAGTGCTTGACACTTCCATTGAAGATACTTGTAGCTAGGAGGTGATAGGTGATGATTGAGCTATTGATGTGGTAGTTGTGCTAACAGTCTCACTTGCAGAAGCTGTCTCCATAGTAGATGTAGCAGTCTTTGGTAGAGAGTGAGGAAGGGATGTAATAAATTTTCCTACAATTTTTACTCGATCTTCTTCATCCTTGTCTTCCTCTTCAACTTCATCATCATCCTTTAGTGCTTGATAGTCCTCAACATCAAAAAGTGACACATGGAGCATTATCTTCTTCATCATTATCACTGTCATCATCATCATCTTTGATTTCTATAGGATTGGTACTGGTCTTATGTAGATGATAAATGTTCTTCCACATTTCTATAGAATCCTTAACTATACAACCAATATCTTCTGTCAAAATTAAACAAGTATGAAACCTGATTGTCATCTTGTCTTCATTCTTCTTTATTGCTTCCTTTACCTTTGCATTGGTAAGGCTTGGTAGAAACTATTCTAGTTTCATCCTTTAAAGCCTTGAAGTTTGAGATGCATGTACCTTCTTCCATTTGTTTCAATCTTTCTTGGAAGGTGAGAGGGGGCTTATTGAATACAACTTCACTGCCTCCTTCTTTGATCTTCTGGTAAACATAGCTATGGAGGCTTTGAGTGGCTTGGCAATGATTAACTTTCCCTTATTTTTGATTGGCTCTACATCTTTCTCAGATTCATCTTCATCTTCTAATTCTTCTTCATCTTATCCTTTTCCTTGGGTAAGCATGAGAGGGCCAGTTGTAATTTTCAATTTGGCTTTGCTAATAGCATGGGCTAGCTTGATTTCAAGTTCAATTTTAGCCTTTGCCTCATCATAAGTTTGAAAAGTGGATTGCTTTGGATCTATTGGCTCATTCACCAATGCTTCAATAATATCCCTAGTTTTATCAATATTGACCTCATAAGGAAGAAATTTCACCCATGCAACTCAGGGTCTGACTACTTGAATGTATACTCTATCATAGTCAGCCATAAAGCATACATCATATTTGTAGTCTTCAACCAATTTTTGTGGAATTTGGAACCTATTATTCATCCTTTCCTTAAAATATTCAAAATAATTATCCATGATGCTATCAAAGTTTACACCCATTTTTGCTACAAACTCATTTATCTGATATAGAATAGGAATATGTTTTCTCCACACAACATATCCTTTGGATGGAAAGAGTTTTTGTACATATAAGAAAAGAAATGTCAAGAAAGAACCAAATTTGCAAGGGTTTTTCTTTGATGTCCTAATGTTGTCCATATTCTTGTTCAGTTGTATTAAGAATAACTTTGGCAGATCAAATTCTAGATTTTTCTTCACAACCTTGAATGCCAAATCCACGACGTCACAAGGCACACTGTTCAAATGACTAGAGCTATAAATCTTGTGAGCAATGATGTGAATGCCAAACCTTAATTCAACATCAGAAATAGTGCTAACCTTCAAACCTCTATTGTCCCATTCGGCTAGGGTTTTCTTCTAAAGTTTGTCCCAACCTAGGGTTTTGGTAGTTTTTGCTTTACTTGGTGTGGGGAGACTAGTAATCTTATGAATCATCTTCTTGGTGATTAATACTAGCTTCTCTAACCATAGTTGACCATTGTGCACATGATTGAGGATGTACCTAATCCACTTAATCTAGAAATTCCTCGACATATGTGGAATATGGGTTAATCCTCTGGTATCTAGATGCTTATGCTCAGGTTTCAGCAAACCATCAACACACATTTCTCCTAGGGCATTGTCCATCTCTAGGGTTCCAATCTCTTGAACAAGAAATTTGAAATGTGTACGAATATCATTGATAAAGATTACCTTTAGTGGAATTTGTGATTGAGCTCCATTGGGGTCAAGTGACTCTACAATTGCTAGAACTAGCTTGAAATTTGGTGCTTTTCACTCAACACCCTTAACCAACATTTATGAACCACTTTTTTCCTTGCTAGTGCTGCTACTCTTGAATGCCATTGATGCTTGGTAAAAGATAGAAATCTTTCAAAGAAATCCTTCACTCAAAAATTCCTTGAGATAGCCTAGATGCACCTAAAATCTCTTAGCTCTAAGAATTTAGAAAATGCGATGATAAATGAAATCCATTTTTTCCTATTTGATGAAAATTTTGCCATTAATGCTTGGTACAAAAGTAGCTGTGATGACATAGTGCTTGATAGGCTATCATTCACTCACTTGCTCAGTAGAAACTTGTGACTTGGTGATTGAATGGAACTTTTGTTACTTAATCTAGCTCAGTTGAGTCCATGACTAACATTTCTTAGTATGACCTAATTTCTTGTGACCCTTTGTATCTGAAATACTAATTGGATTTTTTTTTTCTTTCATTTGGAATTGCTCTAGATATAGCTTGATGATATAGTTTTAGATCCTCGTTCATGAATCTAATTGGAAATGGTGGAGTCACCCACTTCTTGAGTGACATGGCCATCATTTGAACTGTTCTACTTGGTAGATTTAGGAATCCATTGTTGTCTCATCTGCTTCTGAATGTTATCAGCTTTAGCTTTCTTTTCATCTTCAATTCTTCCTATATTCATGCAATTCTTGGCTATATGACTTAGTTTAGTGCATGTATAACATCTTACTATTGTATCTCTTTTTCTCAAGTGATGCCTTGAGCAATCTTTGCCAATGTGTCCATATTCTCCACAATAATGACATCTACACCATGTATTGTAATCCCATCCAAATATTGCTTTAACAAGTTGTTTAGCTGGATTGAATGAATTGGATTTGCATTGGAATGCCTTGTGACCATGCTTCTTGCATTTGTGACATTTACCTTCAAATTTTGGTTTTTCCTTGCATTCATTAGCTTTGTGATTGTAGTTGTAGTATTTTCCATTGAATTTTTCTTTTCCATTGCTCCAAAATTTGTTTAATGTATGACCTAACTTACCACAGTGATTGCAAGTAGGTCTTTGATTCCTTTGGGCACCTTGTTTGGAAGATTCACCTTCTTCATTATATCCAAGTCTTGCTTTAAATTTTTTTCTATGAAGATTCTACTCATTTCGTTGATTTAATTGATTCATATCTTCTTAAGACTTCATCATTCTCTCATTGATTTTCTTTTCAACATTTAGGCCATTTTCCAAACTTTAAATGATTTGTCTTTTAGTGATTTAATCAATCCTTAGGCTTTCATTTTAAGATCTCAGATTCATGATTTCTTCATTTTCATTCGGTAGTTGATTGATAAGACTTTGACTTGCATTGATCCTTTCATTTGTCTCTTTTTTCAATTTGTTTCTTTGTTCCAAGATTTCACATAACCTTGTTGACTAAATTTCTTGTTCTCTTCTTATCATTCTTACTTCTTTTTGTAGAGATCCATTCCTTTCTAGGAGTTCTTTGATTGCCTCATTAGCTTCATCCAAATTGCTTGATGGGAAAATGTCTTCAATCTTCTCTTCAACATACTGATGGTCATCCATTTGTCTTGCAAGTTCCTTCCTTCTTTTTAGGGATTGTGAAAGGTGTTCTTTTTCATCCTTGATTTGAATTATGGTCATCTTGAGATCTAGCTTTTCATTTTCAATTTTTTTATCAAGTATGAATATCTCCATTTTAGATCTTTGCTCAAGCTATCAAACTTTATCCTGAGAACCACAATGCTCTGATACAAATTGTTGGAGATAATCAACACTAGCTAGGTTACTGAGAGGGAGTAACCTCAAAAACTTTAAATCAATTCAGTACTTAATCCATTCATCATTGATTCATCTAATCTACTATATGCATGAGAAAGATAAACATTTATAACACATGAACATAGAATTTTGGTGACCCAGAAACCTTCCAATTAGAAAGTAAAACTAGGGTGGGGATGCTACCCACAAAAGTTTGCTACTAGAGTATAAAGTTGGCCTATTAGGGCTTACATTGATCACTCCTGATGATCTGCCTTGTTAAGAGCAATTTGGACTGCTAGATCCACCTTGTTAGAGGGTTTACAAAGATACAATGAAGTATGCACTTAGTTAGGAGATTTATACAAAGACTGTTAAGACTACTCTGTTAAATGATTTACAAAACTTATTTACCTATTAGGATGAAATAGTGGATCTACTTGCAACTTGATTAATGATTAGATCCTTGAAGTAAAAATCACCTTTTATAATTGATGAATCTTTACTACTCCTTGTAGACCTTGCTGAATACTCTGCTCTGCTGTTGATTCACATTTACTCTTCTCAAAGAATTACATGTCAATTCCTTGATATACACATATTGCAAATGATATAATACATTACATATATACCATTCCAATAATTACAATTGCAAGGTTGACCAAAACACAAGTGAACAAAATATTACTAAGTCGGCGAACCAGTAGAAAACTTAGGTTCTTCAAGCTGACTTGGTGACCTTTTGATACTCGACATCCACTACATTACTCGTCATCATCATGCTCTTAATAGAAGTAGAAGCTCAGTCCATACTAATCACACAACATAGCTTGGGACTTGGTAACCATTGGAGACTCGGTAGATATAGTGTCACTCAGTAAAAATTGAATCCTTCGTTTACCTTGCTTTCAATCGGTAAACACTACACATCTATCACTTGGTAAAAATTGGCTTCCATCACACAAAATTATGACTCAGTGGAAACTATGAAGCTCGATGAACAATGTAGGCTTGGTAGACACTGTTGGACTGCACACTCACTCGGTAGCTTTAGGAATGCTTGGTGTGAACTACTGGACTACACACTCACTCGGTAACTTTAGGAATGCTCAGTGTGAACTACTTGAATGATGAACCTACAAGGTAACCACTAAATGCTTGGTATACACTATAGATTGAGTGATGAGCTCAGTATCATTTAGAATCAAATAAGTGTTGTCACTAATGAAAAATACAATATAATGCAAACAAGATGACCCTAAATTTTTCAATCCTAGAGGTAAGAAAGATACTATAAAGCCCATTATAGGAAAGAATGGGACAAGTTCTAAGTTTACTTAAAAAATTAAGTCCCCAAGCTTACCAAGCAAACAAAACAAATGTTGCAAAACAGGCTCCTTTTAATAACAATTTTTAAAAGCAACCTAGGATGCAAAATTATTCTTATACTACTTAGTGGAAGGATAGAAAGCTAGTCCCTAGTCCCACAGAAGGAAATATGGGCAAAGGAACACTATACCCTTTGCAAAGAAGCTCTATAGATATGATTGAGGATGTCCCTTTGTGTCTTGTTTGTCAATCATCACATTCCCCTGATTTTTGTGTTGTGGCTTAATCTCTTATGGCAAATCATCTGGTGCAAAATGTTGAAGATGTAAATGATAAAGATCAAGAGCGTGTTACATGTAATATGATTAATCTTTGTGAAAATGATGGAGAATTAGACATTAATGAATCTAACCATGATGTTACAAACCAAAGAGATTTATATCACACATATCACCAATAAGTATTTTATGATTGTGAGGGCCAAGATGAAAATGTCATATGTAACACTTTAGATATGACTGATCATATCAATTTGAGAAAACCTTTAAATGAAGAAATTGATCAAATCACTTCAAAATTAGTTACACAAGTCCAATGTACTTACAATCTAAGAATAGAGTTGTAAACAGTGCCCCTGTGAAGTCATCTGACATTTTCATCAAAGATAATATAGAAAAAATTGCTCATGAAAATAAGAAGAATCCTCCTGAGGTTCCTAAGATTAAGGAAAATAAGAATAAGAAGTGGGAGCCAAATAAAAAGGTGCATTTCTAGAATGAAGAAATTAGTAAGCCAACTACCTCAGAAAAGGAATCAAGATTTGAAGTTGTTGAGCAAAAGGAATTATCTATTGTCTAAACTCCTATACCCTTAGGTGTTGGTGTCAAAAATATTTCTTATGATCCAATTGATATGATTTCAATGCTATCACAAATCATTGTCAAATTTCCTTTGTTAGAAACGTTTATGATAGAGGAACATAAGATAAAACCTCTGTCTTGGATAGGAGAAATACAAGATAATAACATTGTCACACAAGAACCAACAAATATACTACAGAACTTAGTTCTAGAAAAAGAAAAAGAAGAGAATGGATTCATGTCTCAAATACGCTAAATGTATTTTGACAATTAATTAGTTGCATACTTGCACGATATTGACCCCTTTTTCTTGAGTTTGATCATAAAAGACAGGACATTAAAAAATTGTTTGAATGATTCTGGTGCTTCAAATAATATAATTCCTTTCAAGGTTATGGAGGCTCTTGGTCTAAGAGTTGACACTAGATAAGATAGATGCAAGACAATGGATGCTAGAGAGGTACCTATCATAGGTACTATTAATTTGTTACCCTTCAAACTTGTTGCATATCATGATGAAGAACTAACTATGTCAATTTTTGTAGTAGATGTCCCCCCCACTATAGGATGTTACTTTCAAGGAAGTGGAGTGTTGCAATGGGAGGTAGTATGCAATGTTATTTGTGATATGCCACTTTCCGAGTAAGGGAAAATGCTATCAAGGTCAATAGAGAACCAAGAGTAACTCATATCTTTGAGGAAAATATTGACAAGGATACAACTTGTTTCATAGACACAGACGTGAATGCATTCAAAGCTGAATTGATCATCCAAGAAGTTGAAAATTTGTCTGCACTAATTGAACATGAGGTCACATGTTGCTTGGATTCTCCAAACTTGTGGAACATGTACTTTTATGGAGAAAGCTCAAAGAAAGGATTAGGAGCTAGAATTGTTTCTGTCTCCCTAGATAAAAATACATTTAGGTATTCCTTTTCTCTAAATTTTACATGTACCAATAATATTGCAGAATATGAGGCTTTTTTGTTAGGATTTAAAGTTGAAGTACATCATGGAATCAAGAAAATACATGTTATTAGTGATTCTGAATTGACTATCTCTCATATTAGAGGTATATATGTGTCAAAAAATTAGAGTTTGAAGCAATATAGGAATGTTTTTTGGGACATGATTGAGTCTTTTGATGCAACGAGGAGAAATATCATGGATAGGAACTTGATTGGAGTGCCTGGGTAGAAACAATTGATGGGAGAGAAACAATTTTTGGGCAATAGATCCTACAATTAAAAGGTAACAAGGTACCCAAAGTTTTGGTTGTATTAGAAAGTGCTTTTGATAATCAAGACAAAGTGCACTCAAATGCACAAGATGAAAAACCACAAGAATTAGAGAAAAATAATTTGGGCATAGCTAATTCCCCAAAGAAGGTATACATTGGAAAGAACTTAACCCCTAAGATTAGAATGTCTTTGATTGATTTATTAAGAAAATTTAGACATGTCTTTGCATGGTCTTATGATGACCTCAAAGCTTATAGGAAATATTTGTTCCAACATGTTATACCTCTTAAAGAAGGTGTAAAACCTTTCAGATAGAAACAAAGACATGTTAATCCTACTCTAGCCCCTAAGATGTAGGAAGAACTATTAAAGCTTAGAGATGGGTAAATAATTAAGCCTATTAGGCATTCTTCATGGGTCTCTAATTTGGTATCTATCAGAACAAAGAATGGTGGTATCAAGCTCTATTCTAATTTTAGAAACCTAAATGTTGCATCTTTAAAAAATAATTATGGATTGCTCAATATGGAGGGTATGCTTCAACAAGTAATTGGTTTAGAATTGATGTCCATGATGGATGGTTTTTAAGGATATAACCAAGTTCTTGTTGATGAAAAAGAATAGTTCAAAATAGCCTTTACCACTCCATGGTAACTTATGTGTATGTAAGAATGCCCTTTGGCCTCATAAGTGTAGGAGGAACTTTCCAAAGAGCTATGGATGTGGCTTCTAAATAATATATTGATAAATTCATGGTGGTATATCAAGATGACTTGAATGGTTATTCTAAGAAAGCTAAGGATCAATGCAGGCATCTTAAGAAGACTTCATTAAGGCTTTGGAGTATGGAGTATCTTTGAACCCAATAAAATGTACCTTTGTGGTCATGGAGGGAAAATTTTTAGGGCATATAGTTTCAAAAGAAGGGGTAAAAATTGATCCTGAAAGGGTAGTAGCGATTGACAAGGTCCAAAAGCCAAAAAATGTTAAAGGTATATAGTCTTTCTTTGGACAGGTTAATTTTTTAAGGATATTTGTGACTAACTTTGTTTAGTAAGCCAATTTCAAAAATGCTCAAGAAAAGTGCTACAATAAATTGGGAAGGTGAGCCTACTATTTCTTTAGAAGAAATAAAAAATTCTATTAAGAATGCTCTAGTTCTTACGACCCTTGATTATGGAAAGCCCATGCATATTTTCTCCTGTGCATCTTTTCATAAGATTGTAGTAGTTTTACTTCAAAAAAATGAAAATGGACATGAAAAACCTATAGAATTTTTTAGTAAATCCCTACAACTTGCAGAGTTGAAGTATGACATAAATGAGAAGCAAGCCTATGCTCCATTCAAAGTTGTTAAGGCTTTTAGGTGTTACCTAGTTGGTGCTATTGTTATTACTTTTGTGCCAAATGCAACAGTCAAGGATATTTTATCTTAGCAAGAAGTATTTGACAAAAGATGTAGATGGATTAATAGAATCCAAGAGTTTAATGTAGGTATTTAGATTACTAAGCTAGTAAGAGCTCACGGATTGGTAAAGCTCATGGCACAAACAAATTTGGATGCCAATCAAATAAATGTTGAAGATCAAAATCCTAGCCTTGGCATATGTGATATAGACTAGTGTGATTGGTATAAAGATGTAACATATTACTTGCAACATATACAATGTCCACCTCATCTAACAGAAAATGAAAGGAAGGCTATAAAATTGCATTTAGTTAGATATATTAATGTGAATGGAATTTTATAGTGGAGAAATTTTGAAGGTGTATTGCTGAAATGCATTGATCAACAGAAATCTTTAAAAAAATTGAACAAAGTGCATTCAAGAATATGTGGTGGGAATTATATGGAAAATCCTATAGCCCACAAGGTTATGAGGGAAAGATTTTGGTGACCTAGTTTATTTAAAGATGCTCAAATCTTAGTAAGAAAATGTGATTCATGCTAGAGGTTTGTAGGAAAGTTAAAATTTTTTGGAAATACATCTTTGAAATTAGTTGAAGTCCAAGAACCTTTTTAGAAATGGGGAATGGATTTTGTAGGTGAGATTTCACCTAGATCTAGTAGTGTTTTTTCTTAGATACTAGTTGCAATTGATTATTTCACAAAATGGGTTGAGGCAATGCCTACTAGAAATTCAACCAACAAAGTGCTGAATAATTTCTTACTCAATAACATCATTACAAGGTTTCGATGCCCTAAAATACTAGTAATTGATAATGCTATGTGCTTTAGATCCAAAGAATTTATAAAATTTTGTGAAAAATATGGCATCAGTAGGTCAATTTCCTCACCCTATCATCCACAAGGGAATGGACAAGGATAACCTACAAATATGAGTTTATTAAAGGTCATCAAGAGGACCTTGGATGATAACAAAAGGACTTGGGATTCAAAATTATATTTAGTTGTCTGGGCTGATAGAGTGATAGTAAAGAAGGCAATAGCTGTATCACCTTTTGACCTTTTATATGGAATTTAGGCCAGAATGCCCTAGAATAATCTGATGGGTTTGTATAACTATAATTAGATGTATGATGATGATATGCACAAAATAATTAATGAATTGGTTGGATGAGTTGAAATAAGAAAAGAGGCCTTTGTAATAAATTTGAAATTATAGTTGTAGATTAAGCATGTGTATGAGAGGAAGGTAGTGGCTGAAAAATTTGAATCTGGTGATATTGTTTTGATGTGGAATGTAAGGCTAGAAGATAAAGGTAAACATGGAAAATTTGATCCGATTTGGCTAGGACCTTATTTAGTTGAATCTTCATGGGGAGAAGATTCATATTTCATTAAAGAATTGTCAAGAAGCTTTTTATAATTGCCAGTTCATGGGCAATTTTTGAAGAGATACTTCTGTTGAAGGTATTTTACTTCCGAAGAATAATATATCTCTATAAATACCTATGAAAATGTATATAAACTTTTTCTATATGTACATTTTGATGTATAGTCTCTAGTTCTTGCTCATATTTCTAGGTATGTGGTTAGCTCAAACCAAAAATTCCAAATTCTTGTATGGATACAAGTTATCCATTATCACCAACTAGAGCCACTGATAGCTCCTTTTTCAACTGACGATAAAATTTTTAATTTTCTAGTGCAAATATTTAAATTTTTGATAGGGTTGTGTTTATATTATTCACATTCACAGTTTAACCCTTACAAATTTTCATTGTCTCCATTATTTTTATCCCTAACCCTAGGCCCTATAAGTGAGTGTGTTTTTATTTTTCCTTGCACATTGTTCCTTAGAATGTTATGAGGGAGGGTTAGCAGCATATTGCAAGCAAATGTGTTAAACTTTTCAAATCTCATGATTAATTTTGTGTCATGATATCATGGAAATTTTTTTGAGCCTTCCCAATCAAACGATATCTTTTGTATTGTATGATTGTATAAACTTTTATTTTGTTTGCATTGTGGTCTTCTCCAATGTTACAATGAAAAGGTTGTTGTGGTATTGGGAGTAGAGAAAGGGGCAATTATGATAATACACTAAGGTGTTCCTTGTTAGATCGTGAAGGAAAAGATGGAGGTCTACAATCCCATGATTTAGTCGTATGGTTAGGAAAATTTTATTTGAAGGCTAAGATACTACAAAAATGGGTTTTTCATGTGATCATAGAAGAAATATGAAGGCATTGTAATGACATGATACTCTATCATCGTAAGATATTAGAAATGATAAAGGCAAATAGGGAGATGAGTTGTCAAATAGGTGTCTACTTCTTGATTGGATAGAGCCAGTGTACAAATACCAAATGTTTGTGCTATTAGAGCTAATGGGACCAAAAAGCATTTTGTAATGTAAATGGAGCATCAAATTATTGTCTCCAATTTTAAGATGAATCCTTCATTGTAAGATCTTAGGGTTATTGAAGGGACTCTCTGATGTCATGATTAGGCTCAATCATAGAATTGCACAAGAAAATTAATAAGCCACTGATGTTACAAGATAAAGGTTTCAAGGTTGTCGCAACATTGTAAAAGAAAATGGGATCCCCTACAATGTTACAAAAGGGTGAGCTTAACTATGATTGTATGATCGCAGGGTAAATGAAAATGACCCACGATGTTATGAAGCCACTTTCCATGTGATCATGGAAGGAGATAAGGTTGATTCCGATGCTAGGACAAAGGGTGTTCATAAGATTGAAAAGCCATTTTTGCAATAGTGTGATGTTACAAAAGGTCTTTTCAGCTACCTTTTTCATAATATCATAGAATCTAATTTTGATAGAAACATAATGATAGGAAATGAAAAATGGGCTTCTTGACCAATAAGTTTTTGATGCAATACAAAAAGTGCATAGTTGGATATTAATGGTGATGCTCCATGAAGTTGAAAGAATTGATTGATATCATATTTCAAGCATGGTGAAATCAAGCAAGATAAATGGTAATCTACACATATAAACTTATAGAGATTTCCTCTTCTCATAATCATAGTTCTCCATTTGCAAAGAAAGAGAATTTGAGCATTTCCTATGCTTTTGAGCATTCTGAATTATCATTTCTAGAGCTTATTAAGAACAGAGTAATTTCTTTTCTAGGTGTTTTATCTTCACATTTCCAAAATGTTTGACCAAGAAGTAGAAGAAATCTAGACCTCAAATATGGCAGTTTCAGAGACCTCAACTTCTAAGGGAAGCATAACTAGATAGAGGCAACCTAGCAAATTTGCAGAGGAGTGGATAAAAATTTTCTTGGATTCTACTAATGCATACTCTATAGATTTTCATGCCTTCTTCAGCCCATATTCTAGATGCAAAGATGCCATATGCCCTGATGTTACTTTTTTTGAGCTTTACTATTTCTTCTATTGTAATAGGGAGAAGAAAATTCCTGTGTGTAATCCATGGAAGAAGAACCTTGCTAAATTGATTTTCCCAGAAGTTTTTGTGGATGTAGATTTGATGAAGACCTTATTTCAATATTATAACCTAGCCACTAAGTTTCTCATAGGACAGATGGAATAGTTCTCTGTACTTTGGATCGATAGTCTTTCATTGAGGCCTTTGGATTAATTGGTGAGATGGGTCAACCTATAGATTTAAAGGATTTACAAAATAGATTTGAAGCAAACCCAAATGCTTTCACATGAGCCTCATTGCTGCAATATATCCTTGGGGATTCAAAGAAAGTGGGTGACTACCCAAAGAAGATTAAGAAGAAGATGTCACTAGACAAATTCAAAAGTTATTTTTTCAAAACTATATATGGTGTCCACAAGGTAGTAGGAAAGGACAAGTCTGATGAAGTATGGGGAGAAAAATACATAATTGCAAGGGATGTACAAGCTTCCTACCATGTCTATGAATATGACTATGTTAGTCATATTTTGGATATAATGGAGGAGAACATTTTTAGGGCTTAGATTGGAAATATGAGAGGTTTCACTTTCCCCTACTAATCACTACTAATACATTTAATCCTCTATAAGAATGTGGGATATATTAGTTTTGACTTCTTTGATCAAACTTTAGACTTGAATGGAGATTTTCCTGTATGACTTTAGACATGGGTATGGGATAGCACTTATCATTTTTCTAATTCTATGTCATTTTTCAATAATTTTAGTGATGTAATAATGAATATGTTAGACCAAAGGTACTTTAGAGCACCTAAGATTTTGAAAGATCTTTTAAGACCAAACCTACTAATTGATGGGAAAAGACTAGATCATAACTACAAGGATAGTTTGTTGTTTCACACTTTTTATTTAATGAGAGTCTATGGTTGTCCCAAACCACCCCATATATTGCCAAAATTCATTCCTCCTAGGCTTGGAATAATTGAGTTCATTTGGCAATTGTTCATGGTAAATAGAGAATACCTAGGGCCAAAGTTACATAGCGAAACCTTTTTATGTAGATGCTTTAGAATTGGTGATTTCGTTATTGGTAAAGAGGCCCTAGATTCAATCCACTCCTATCTACACCATTATAATTTATGGATAGGCCCCTACTAAATGTATGAGTTTGAGGGGTGGATGAGAGCAACACTCAAGAAAATGAGAAATTATGTGTTGAAAATTTTGAAGGAGCTGCCCCATGAAGACATCATCCCGAATATAGTAGCAGAAGGGGAGGCAACTGATAAGCTTGCAAAGTTTGATGATGTGTTGAGGGTGGAAGGAAAATTAAAAAGAATTGATCCTACATTTACATGATTCTACATGGATATCCATTGCCACCAAATAATTAGGAAGATGTTCATGGTGTAGAATAAGATCTTAGTGTGCAAGGAACATTAACATTAAAGAAAGCATTCAAAAACCAAAACTAAGTTCACATATATGCTTAGACAAAGAAAGCAAACAAGAAATGAAAACCTCAAAAAAGAAAACACTCCATGCTTCCTTGATTTTGTAGATGTGTCCTTTGATGTGGATGTATGCTCAATTGCTCAAAGTTGCTTCAATGGTGGAGATAGATAATAGAAAATTGGTAGCTTTGTGAGCTCTCAATTTGGAATTATAAGGGTATGGGTATGGATTTTGGCTCTCAAAAGGGCATGATAACTTTAGCTCAAAGATTGTTGATGAAATGGCTCGGGATGGGATTCAATTTATAGGCCAAGGGGTAGAGGGATGGAGGGTTTAGATGCAAGGATGGGAAGATGGTTAAGGAGGGCTAGGATGCCCTCAAAAGAGAGCACATGGATTGTGCTTGTTTAGAACCAATGGGAAGGTGACACTTGTCACAAGGAGGATGAGTGTGAGAAGGTAGGGTAAAGGGTTGGTTAAAGGCATGATGAGTGGGGTTGAGTATGTAAGAGGGATGTAAGAGGAATGAGTGTGGAAGAGGGAAGAGTGTGGAAGATGGATGTAAGAGTCATGAGTGGGCTTGTAAGAGTCTTTTATGGTTTGTAAGAGCACTCATGACTTGGTGGTTGGGATTTTTGAGGGGAGACTTTGATTTGGTTTAGGAAAGTCTTAAACTTGTTTAGGGAATGTGACAACATTAGGGAGTGGATTAGGCTTGGGTTTAGGATTAGATTAGGAATGTTAGAGATGTGTAAGTGGATGACATTAATGAGGGTGGGTGAGTTAGTGGCTAAGCTTGGTTAGTATGGGTGGATGGAGTGGATTAGGCTAAATGGAGGATTAGAGATAGGTTAGGGGTTTTCGGATTTGAGGATTTTATTTATCAAATAGATTTATTTAATAAATGGGGATTTTTGGAATTAGATAGAAGAATAGGATTTAATTAATAAATAATAGGTTATTTGATTTATCAATTAGGACTATAGATGATTAATTAAATTAATTAGCTAGGGATGGTAAAGGATTAAATAAATAAGAATTTAATTAATGATGCCTTTAGAGATAACTAAATAGGATTACTAAAGCGGTGTAATCAAATTTAGGTGTCTACACATGGACCATGCAAAGGTTATGGAAAAGTTACCAAAAGGTCCAATGGAGGAAGAAGATAGAGTTTTCCCTGATAGCCCTAAATTGGATGGGACTCTTGAAGTAGGAGAAGATGATGTATCTCAGGCATCATGGATGGCCAAAGGAAATAAGAGGTAGAAGGTTGTTCATATCCCTCCTTAGGTTAGACAAAGGACCTTGCAAATTTTGCGACGAAATAGTTAGTATTTCACTAACATGAGACAAAATTGGTAGTAGCAAGATTAGATGATAGGATCATCTAGGCTCAACAATTCTTAGAAGATGATGAATTCATCAAGTCTATTGAATTCAAAAGTTTCTTAGATAAGATTAAACAGAGTGAGCTTGTTTTGAAGATGAAACTAGATGAATATGATGAACAAATATTGGAATTGACTGATCCTAAAAGTGAAGTAATCACTGTAGAGGAGGCCAAAGATCTAGTGTACTGGAGTGGTATGTTATTGGTGTCTAGATGGGACTTGGACCAAGCATTTATGCTTGATCAGATCAAGAGGCAAGAAAGTGCCCTTTATTTTGAGGCAATCGGTGTAGATGGATTGAAGAGAGGGTTTGGTTTCAATATTGATAGCAAATCCCTTGCATTCTAGAGCATGGCCCGTACTTCCAACAAGCCAAAATTGATGGATGTACAGAGCGCAAAATATGGTAATATGATTGTATGGACTTCACAAGGCACCTCTAGCACAGAAATATCCAAGGTACTAAAATATTTTTCATTCATGAATGAAGCCAAGCTGGAGGAAATAGAAACAAGACTAGCCCAGTTCATACATGATTACATTGATGTTAGGAAGCTCAATAAGAATGAGCTTAGGTGTAGCCATGTGTATAAAGAAAATATTGCTAAGCTTGAGGCCAAAATCTAGGGACTTGAGGATGAAATTATGTATCTTAGAGAGAAACTAGGAAAAGTAGAATAGAGGATGGCTCCAGCTCAGAGAGAAGAGGGACAAGTAACATCAATGCCAATCAAAGACACTGTTCAAGCCCTAATTCAAATAAAAGATACAGAGGAGGATGAATCATCATAGCCAAGAAGAATGAGTATTGATACTCAATCAAATTAGCAAGGAGGAGATGTGAGGACAGAGATGCTTAGGAATATGGTGAGCCATAGAGTTGATATTTTGAAGAACATATCACAACAGGCTCAAAATTTATATATTGGTTTACAAAATGCTGAGCAATTTTGGAATGAAGCACTTTCATGGTTAACACCTACCTTCAGGCTATGGGGGCATTCTGTTAAATTTTTGGATAGACTAATTGTATTGATGGCTAAAAAGCTAGACCTTCCAAACAAATTTTTCATCATAAAAGAGAACCTAGAAATGGCAAGAGAATTAAGTGGCTTTTTGACTAGTAAACTGTAGGTTATATAAGGATAATTAAAGATTTATTTGAGGGAGTGCAGCCTTGTATACCATAAATACTAGATGCTACTAATGTGGTAAGAGAGTGGTAGGAATGATCATCTTCTTTTGATAACATTTTGACCAAAGAAACTAGGGTAGTCATTTTTGAAGATGTGTCTGATCCCTCATTCCATGCTTTTGTTAATTCTCTTTTCAAGGAAGAAATAAATTTAAATAAATTTATTTTTGAATAAAAATAAATCATGGATGCTAGGAGGACCAAGGCTACTCAAGATTTATAAGAAGTAAAGAATACTGATTGGCCCACTAAAAGGGAAATTTATGTTTGGGAAGCAGTAGGTGAAATAAAGGCTCTATTGAGATAGTTTGCAAGCAAGGAAAATAAAGTACATGGAGAAGAAAAGATCAAAGATTCAACATTAATGCTTGTTTTTCATCTTAGCCACTTATCTTTTTTATCAATATTTTTGGAAGATTGTTCTATGTATTTATTATGTATATCTTTCAAAAAGTTTTGCTTTCCATTAAAATTTTTACGTGTGTCCTCCTCTCATATGTAGCTTGTTGCAATCCTATATATGGATTCCCAAGATGAGAAGTAGAGGATGGTTGTCTGTAGAGTTTTTATATGTGTCATGTATTATTTTGCAATCTATCCATTTTTTTCTGTGATGATTTGAATGATTTCACATGTATGCATACTTGAATACAAAAGAAATATTTGGGACCAATGGTTTTATCTCTGTGTCATACTATGAGTTTTATTTTCAATGTTAAGATTTAAATTGAATTATTCATCTTTAAATATCATTATCTTTGAATTTTTGTCTCTTTTCTATATATCTACAGGTTTGGGACTGAATAGACAAGTTTCTTTTTAGTTTATTGCAATCCAAAAGGTTGTATGTCTCTTATTGATTGTTGTTGATTCAAAGAATTGGGTAATTGCTTTCAACAATTGATAAGGTTTAGGGTTTATGTAGAGGATGAGAATTAGAATGAAACTAAAAGTTTAATGTTAAAATTTTCAATTACAAGTTGAATACAAATGTCTAAATCTCCTAATCTCTGGCTCTATATCCCACTGGATACAACACTGATCCATTCTAAAGTTCAAGATTATATTGTTGATTCACCTTGTTACATAACAATCACAACAAAAAATCAATTTAATTTCATGCATTAAAGAGCTAGAAGTGTTAGTCATGGCTTATTTTATATTGCTTTATTTATTTTTAATTGGCTATTGTAGTTGAGAAGTTTGTTAGCAAACTATAGAAGAATACTGACCATTTCTGCTATAGGGGACAATCTTGCATAGAAGAATACCCAAATAATAAGATAAATCCATTATGTTTTCCCACCTTGGCTTAGCACAACCTAAAGTGAAGTGTGTCCTATTGACTCTATTAATGTTGGTCTAGAACTGAGATTTAGCCTTACTAAATTTAGGATTTAGCTCATCCTTAGGGTTGTCCTTGTCTTTGTTTTCTAATATCAAGTTTAAATCCACCTGATATGTTCTTTACCAAAAAGAAGTCCAACACAAAGGACTTTGGATAATCTCACCTTCAATCATAATTTGGGAAATATGGAAAGAGAGAAAATATACATTTTTAAGAATCAAGAGATGTCAACTGGTATAGCTATCCTTAAAACATAAACTTCAATAATTGAAACTTTGAATAGAAAATTCAATCAAACCAATGAAAGTATGACATCATGGGATAGATCTATGAGAAATAGATGAGTAGGCCTCAAGATCCCTCCCTTTAATGGAAAAGGTGGGAATTCTAGTCAAATATTAAGAAAAACTTGTGTTTGGACACCCCTCAAATGATGGGTAGGTTAAACTTAATTTTGACAGGGTCTCTAGAGGCAATCCTGACCTAACTAGAATTGGTTGTTGTAATAGGAATAGTTAAAGAAGAACATTAGTAGAAAGATCAAAGAAAATTGAGCCAACCACAAACAATGTTGCAAAATTTAAAGCTTTAATAGAGGGCTTATGGCCTTTTTCTCCACTCAATTTCAAAAATGTTTCCATTGAAGGAGACTCTACCATTGTTATCAATGCCCCACTTAATAGATACACCCCTAATTGGAAGTTGAGTATCTTTCTTAACCTTGGCCTTGACCTTATTTCAAAACTTGAAAGGATCACTGTTAACCACATATATAGGGAAAGAAACACCTTAGCAGATGATCTTGCCAATAAAGGTACTAATGGTTCTGAGACCTTGTATTGTTCTGACATTTAGAGATTTCCTAGCAAAAGATTGTCAGACTTACCTATGATAAAATGATAGTATTAGTTGGCAAATCAAGGAATTGAAGCTAAAAAATTATACTCATAACAGAATTAAAACAAATTAAGATAGTTTAATATTTAGGCTTAATTATATGGCTAGTTTAAAGGATGGCCATTTTGGTTTGTTGTTGCATTAATCCTTATTAGGAAATATGGTTAGTTTAGTGGTAGCCTGAAAATGGTGTGGATGGAACCCTATGTTAAGGTATTTTAGGTAGGAGCCAAATTATTGTTAGCATGAATAATATAAATGGTTTAATGAATATATGGCTTATAAATATACAAATGATTCTATTAATGCACAAATGGTTAGTTCAAATTGAAAAGAATTGAACGTTTAGGTCTACAACTTTTTTCTTGCCAATTTATAGATTAAAATAGACCAAGTTAAAGAATCAAGAGGATCTATAGTTATGAGGAATCCATATATAAATTAGGATCTGTATGCCTATGTCTTGATTATAAACCTAATATTTATGTGTTATCTATTTGCCTCTCACTAGTTTAGATATCCACTTCATATTATTTTGGGTAGAGTAGTTGTAAAATTCGCAATATGAAATAATTTTAGTTGGCAAATAGTAATTTTGATAGTTTAGTATTTTCCTTAGATTGACAATTTAACTGATAAACAACAAATGAAATAATGAGTATTTTAGCCTATTAATCTAGTTAATTTTAATAAGATTACATCTTCAGTTAAGCTAAGTAGAGACTCTGAATTTTTGATACATCCTTAGGGTAAAACAACAATTTGAGAAGGTTGAGGATTATAATACCATTAAAACATTATACCATGCTCCCTTGTTAAATCTTGGAATAGATCAGGAAACTTATTTATTAATGCTTAGTATACTGATGATTAATAACAATCATTTGATTAAGGCAATGTATGAAATTTACTTGTATATATGTAATGCTTTATCTTTGAAATATACTTTGAAGAGTGGTTAAATTAAACTTGTTTTGAATAATAATGATTTACTAAGAGCTTTGTTATGAAGAGTTTTACTGTTAGTTGTTAGTTGTTAGTACTCAATTTTCCTTATTGTTGGAACTTTCTTTGTAATCAATAGTTTCAACACCATGTATAAACCTGATGAATAAAGCTTCATATACAGTAGGGAATGCTCTTTTAAATCTATATAATTTAGGACTTTGGTCCTAAGCTAGACTTGTGGTTTTCTTTCTCCATTCTTTCCTATCAATGCCCGTTTGAATAGAATAATCTATAATATCTTATTTATTCATATAGTATAATACAAAGGCTTCGACCATTTACCGATCAAAAAAAAAATCATCAAAAAATTAATATAATAAATTTGAGGTTGTTTTTTATTTTAAAAATTAGACAAATTTTCTTAATCTTTTAATTTTGATAGTAAAATATAAATTATCTTTTTAAATATTGATAATAAAATAGAAATTATATATTTAATTAATTAAAAAATTTTACATAAAAATTAAAAATAATAATATTTTGAAATCTCAATAATAATAAATAAAATAGATTTGTATTAATTGAAAAAAAATATATTTTATTTTAGTTTTAACAATAAAATTAATAATGACCTATTTACTCACAATATTTTTAATAATGACCTCCCAAGAGGATCTAAAATTTGGATGAATATTATCAAAAGCAGAGGTATACTTAGGGAAGGGGTGAGATGGATTATAGGCAATGAGAAAAACATTAAGTTGTGGGAGGATAATTGGACTAGGGGGAAACCAATGGCTTACAATAAATTTAGAAAACAAATGGAAATATTGAAGGTAGAGGTGGGGCTAAGAGTGGTGGATAATATTGACCTTAGAAGGAAGTGGAAACAATTATGAAAAGATATTTTTCGTCTAGAAGATATTCAACTACTTAAAGAACTTGAAGAGTTGATGGAAGCTCAAAGGCGCCCACTTCTAATATAGGAGGATAAAGTTGTGTGCGATATAACTTCTAGTGGCCATTTTGCTATCAAATTTTCTTACAAACTTATATTTAGTAAGGATCTCTCTGCCAAAACATGGCATAAATTCTGGATTAGCAATCTTCTGCTCAAAATCAACTTCTTCTCGTGGACTATTCAACATGGTAAAATATTATCATTGGACAATCTGAAAAAAAAGGGGTTTCTTTATCACAAACAGATGTTATCTCTATGTAAAAAAGAGGAGAGAATCTCTCACCTATTCCTTCAATTCTCATATACTCTAAAAATCTAGTTGCTAGTGTGGGAAAAACTTGGACTGTATTGGGTGCTAAAGGAAAATTTGAGTGAATTTGTTGAAAATTGGGATTGTCCTTTTTATCACCCCAAGCTGATATTCCTATGTAGAATTGTCCCACCATACATTTGCTGGCACATATGAAAGAAAAGAAACAATAGAATCTTTTGGGAAGGGGAAAGGCTTGTGGAGGTATTTATGGTAATTATGGAGAAATTTCTAAAGGAAAATATAATGATTACCAAATGTAAGACATCGAAGGAAGAACCAGGAATGAAAGAATACCAAATAACAAATAGATGGGGTATCCACTAGAACTTTATTCATTTTAATAAATTGAGGGAAATAAAGAGACAACAAAAAAGATGGAAACCACCAACAATAACTCAGGTTAAATTAAACTTTGATGGTGCAACAAGAGAGGGTGTTGGGGCAATGAGTAGAGTGCTGAGGAATGAAAATGGTGAAGTGTTGCTAGTCTATTCTGGGAAAGTGGGTGGAGGAAGTAATGATATGGCTGACGCAATGGATCTACTTTGGGGTATACTATTGATTAATTATATTATAATAAAGGAAATAACTATAGAAGGTGATTCTAAATTAATAATTGACATTATCATGAATATTAGACATATCCTAAGTGAGAATGAAAAAGTCCAATTATAGCACATATATAGGGAAAGTAATATGGTTGTGGATGCTGCTACTACCATGGGGCTTGAGTTAAAAACAATGGCATGTTGGAGAAGCATTGATATCATAAAGGAGGAAATTAAGTCCTTGATTTGCAAGGAAAGGGGGGTGACAAAAAATTGAGCCTGGCTAAACAAATAAAGATTAGTGCCAAATTTGATAGTATCATCTCTAGGAAGGTGAAGCTTGCTAAAATTAAGATGTATAAAGGAAAGATGATGAGAAACCTTCATACAAGTTTGATGATAAATAGATGCAATTTGAGGGTAGATTTGTTTCACAATTATGGTAACATAATGTTAAATTTTAAACTTTTTCTTTTTGAGAGCATGAAAAACATCATTAAGGAGATTGTCATAGATTATAGGGACATTAAAGTTATTATTCAAAGTGTGCATGAATCCCATAATGAAAAGGTATGGGATTTTGAAGCACCTCAAAACCATTCTTTTAGGATGATTAAAGATCCTAGAGATGTTATTTTCAATTTTGCAATGTTTTTATTGATTAAAAATATCTCTATTGTCAAGAAGCTTGAGAGTAACAAGGCTTAGATGTAAATTACTAAGGTTGGGGAGTCATGGATTAGCAAAAAAGAAATGGGTGGTAATCTTAATTAATTAGAGCCAACAAAGATAGAAAATTTTAAGGAGAGGATGGAAACCTAGTTCTTGCTAAAAGAAGGGAGCTTTATTCCTTATATGTTGGCAATGGCGAGTTATGATGAAAATTATGCTCTTTAGTTTGTGAATGGGTGAAATGTCCAAAGAGTTACCATAAATGGTAACACATTCCGAGTAAATGAGGAGGTTATTCCTATAGCCACTGGTTTGTCCTTAAAGGGGAAAAAATGGAAGAAGGTTACAAAAATGGCAGACAAGGCCAACAAAAATAGCTTTTTCACTAAGGATGAAGAACCAATTTTCTATAGGAGAGGATTCTAGAGGGATAAGCTACCAACACCTTAGGATGATGTCTTTTTGGTGATCATGATGTACCTCATGCTCAAAGGCAGGTTCGAAGTCTATTATTATTATCAGTTTCCTCTCCTAAACCATTTTAGAAATAGAGACTTTATTTATATTCCATTCTTTCTATTACATTCCCTTGAGGACATGATTAGTGATGTTAGGGAGAAGAGAATTGCGGGAAATAATTTCACTATCATTCACCAGGGTCTAATTTTTAGACTTTACTACTTTCACCTTGACTAGTTTCATCTTGCCCTCTATCCTCCTAGGGTAATTGTTGTTAATAATCAATGCCACCAACAAAATTCCCCTACAAGTACTAGCACTGGAACTAGAGACCACACGCTACACCCTTCCCCTAGTAAGGATAATAAGAAAAAGAAAAACCCAAACTTGGTAATTGAATAGAAGGGCAGTAAAAAATCAAAATTGAAAAGCTAGTGGAGGTGGACCTTGGGGATTTGGAGGAGGAGGAGGGAGGAAATGGTAGGACAAGAACTAGGAGGCTAGCCAAGTCACAAGAAAGGTATAAACAAAAGGAAAATAGATTTAGGGTTGAGGAGGCAGAGGAGGAGAATTCTAAGAATGATGGGAGAGAGTTGGAGGAGAAGAAATATTCTAACTCTAAGAGAGAAAAGGTGAACGAGGAGAAATTAAAAAGTGAAAACTCTATTGATAACACTCAGGTGTCTTCTGTCAATGTCAAAACCACTAAGACTGCTCATGTGTTAGCTAGTTTTACCTTGCTACCTATCACCTTCTATGAGGACAACAATAAAGTGGATATGTCCCCTATCACCATCTCCTCTCTAGCAAAGGAAAAGACCAATGTTTTTACTAACCCCTAGGTTTTTCTAGATGAGAACCAACCATTGACAAAGATAATGGAGGTGTCTAAGAATGTAGCAAAATGAAACAAGGAGAAGGAGGAGGAACAGAATGAGAAGAATGCCTAGATGGAGAATAGGATCAAATTTTTAGAGGATGGGTTTTACTCCTCTAAATTTTCCTTAAAGGTTACCCACGCTACTGCAACTACTCTTCAATTATTGGCATAGGAGAAGGATGAGGCAAGGTTGGACATGGAGGACACAGAACTCTTGTATAAGTTTCTTGCTGAGGATTGGGCTAGGGTGCTTATTCCTTGAAATGGAAAAGATAAGGATGAGAAATAATGTGGAGGTCTCTAAGGGTTATTAGTCCTAGTTTGTTTATTTGTTTTTGCAGTTGTCTTGTTGCTAGTATACAACTTATTCTCATACTTGGGTTGGCTTGTTTATGCCAATAGTTATTATGTTCTAAAGATTCATAGTATGTTTAGTACTGTAGTTTTTAGAATTAGTGTAGATGATACTTTGGTAGTTGTGAATGATCATGTGTTGTTTTTTGGTTGGGTTTGCTTGTTTATGCCAATAGTTATTATGTTCTGAACAATCATTGATTGTTTAGTACTATAGTTTTTAGAATTAGTATAGATACTACTCTAATAGTTGTGATGTTCATGTGTTGTTTTTTGGTTACTAGTTGTTCCCTATAGTAGTGGTTACTCTCTGCTTGTTTCTGTTGACAGTGTGCTAGTTGTCAGCTTTTTCATTGCAAGGGTCGATCCCCTTGTTTTGGTCACTTTTTATTTCAAAAACAATAAAATTAAACATATGTTATTATATTTTTTTTATTAATACAATATTCAATTTAAATTACTATTTTTAATAGATGTAGATACATGATATTTTGGTCTTATCATATTTTTTATTTCATAACTCGAATATATAGTTAATATCAAATAGTTTGGTATGTTACATTATCCCTTTGATTGTTGTGGTGTGGATGCCCTTGTGGATTTTGATATTTAGTAAATTAGTTCCACTCTGGTTTGATTTAATGATTCATGTATTCAGATTTAGATGTCAATTCTGGAGCTATTAAAGGAAGTTTGGCTCTAGTTTAGCTATAATTTTATCATATAAATGTATTAGAGAATTGACCTAGAAATTGATGTTATATGTTATGGAATTGGCATATTATTTTGATTATGGCCTTTTACTACATGATGCTGATATGAGAATCTATTTTAGATTTTTTTGTAAGGAGACATGTATCTTATCAATTCTGGCGTATATCTTATCTATGTAGCTAATTACTTATAGTTTGATTTTATATTTTTTGAGGAATTAGGGATTGGATTTCCTTGTGGCTTATGGTTCTTAGAATATGTTTTTATAAGCTATTCATATGGGTAGCATGATCTCATTTGGGTAGGCTATAGAATCAATGGATTGTTAGGGTTTTTAATGTGTTTATTTTAATTTGATCATGACTAATTGGTGCTGCCTGATCTTTGGTAATATTTTATCTTACTATTGGATGGTTGTTATGGTCTAGATTAATGGATTATGATTTTCGTGTGCTCCTTGATCTTATTAGAGGGATGGTTCTGTCACTTTTTTGTTAATACAATTCAGACTAACTCATTTGTTCCTCAGCTTCATTAAATTTCATAGAATGGGAAAATCCAATGATTGGTTAGAATGTTTACACTGATGGTTTTCCAAACTATTTTCCCCTTTTTGATAGTTCCTTTAGTTAAGTCTCAACTTGTATTTACTTTATCTGAGTTTCGGTTTTGATTAAAATGAGTGTCTCATATTAATAAGTTTAGGCAAGCATATAATTTATCGTGATATAGATTAAAGATTTGTATTAAGAGAGGTTTAGGTATTAATCTAGTTATTTATAGTCTCTAAGTTTAAAGTATCTATGATTTGTATGATTCACTATTTGTTTGATAAGCTATTTAGATAGGGATGTACATTTCGACAACTTGGGAAGAACGTAAAGAAAGTGATGGAATCCTACAATTCATCAAGGAGCCTACACTCAAATTATTTTGTTTAAACATGATTTTGTAATGTAATATTTGAAACATGAATATTTTGAGTGGGGTATGCCCCTTTTATGCTGTAATAATAAAGGACCATGGTCTCGGGCTAGATTGGAGGTTTTCTTTCCTCGTTCTTTCCTACTAGTGCCCTTTTGTATGGAGGAATGCCATTGTAATTATTTACTTAATTTTATTTAATATAATTATGGCCATTGGTTGTTTACTAATTTAAAAAATATATAATATTTTTAATTAAATTAAAAATTTAAAATTAAAATAAACAATAATAATATTCCTAAAACTCTAGAATATTCAATATAAAAGATGTGTATTAATTGAAAAATTATTAAAAGTATAAACACAATGATAGCTTGAAAAAATTATTGACCTTTTGTAAAGAAAATATAGTTGTACTAAGTTAGAAAATTATGACAACTATACGTAGAATGATAACATAAAAAGATTATTTCTTTCTAATTTTTATTAAGTGATAATCATAACAAATTATCTTTTTTATTAATTAAAAATATTAAAAAGAAAAATATTTCGTGACTTAAATATTAAAAAACTAACAATAATAACTTCAAAAAATTTATAGAATAAATTTGAGATTACCTTTTATATTAAAAATAAAATTAATATTTTCTCAAAATTTTTATTTTGATAATAAAATAAATGTCATCTATTTAATTAATTATAACTATTTACATAAAAATTAACAATAATAAGTCCCAACTCTATAACATTATTATGGAAATGGCTAACTCCAAGGAAATATATGTGAATCTCGGTGTGATGAGCACAAACTACACTGTAAAAAAAAAACACATATTTTGGTAAAACCAAATATGCCAAACTAGAGCCACTACGTATCATTAATAGATATGAAATCCTAAGCTCAATTTTGGAACCCTCGGATCAAAGTAATTTTAAAAATAGAATACAACCATTAGTTGTGTCGGGTGGTACATTCCCAAAAAACATGAACCCAAGGAGGTTAAAAGAACTAAAGATTCAACTACAATAGCAAGGAGGAGGAGTGTGGAACAAAATTGGAAGATATCCACAAAAGAGAAATGAGGATCACAAATATTAGTAAGAATGAAAAGGTATTGGCTGAAAATGGGGATGAAAGAAATAAAGTGTATGAAAGCACGAGTCAAATCCCAAAAATAAGAAATATAAAAAAATCATAGGTGAATATCAGTACCATTTAGAATACTATTTACCATTTAACTATGTTGGAGATTGCTTTCTTGTCAATAATTTTTCATATGACATAAATGTTATTCTAAGTTGTAATGTTGAAATAAAATTGAATATGATTTGTAGCTAGCAAATTGAATCTTCATTGATATGCAGATTAAATTAGATTTCATGCAATCAAAATATACTCCCTTGTCAACTATGCTTTGAGGGTTGTTTTCTTCTTGGGTTTGTTGAAGACATAAACTCAAAGAAAAATTTCCACAATTTTGTGCACTTGTTCCAAATGTAGGTAGATGAGCATCTATCATGCTAGACACACCAAGATCTCTCCTTCTATTCTCTGACTTCTTATAATCATAAGTGGTGATAAATTTAAATGACATTTCTATGTAGTTTATGAATTGGGTGTCACATTTGTAGGATAGTTTCATCTTGATCACTTGCATGATTGCATTTTTTTATTTCAACTATTGAACTGAAAATTTTTTCATTAGTGCTAGATAATTTAATTTTTTTTGGAGTTTTACCCTAATTGAGAGAAGGAATGCAATGGTGGTATAAAGCTTAATCTATCAATCTTCCCTTGCATCCATATAAAAGTCACACACTCTGAGAGATGTTGAGGGATTGGAAGGACACTTTCAGCTTGTAGGGCTATTGTAACTATGAAGTTTATTTCACAAATGGATGCTTCAAAAGTTGTGATTTAATCCAACTCTTTCCTACATACTTCTCAAGACAACATCTGATGAACCTATAGAAACTCATAGATGCAATAAAGGGTGTAAAGGGAAGCTCTCAAAAAAAAATGATATACATCGATACAACCCAATCCACATGTTCTCTAGCTTCTATGAAGGGGAAATTACCCAGATAACCTTCTAACAATGTCAATCCCAAACCCTAGATATCCCCTATGTATCCATTGTATCTCCCACCATTGCTCTATCGATTGAATCTCTCTAGGCTCATGTAAGCACAAGTCCCCACATAGGAATTTCAATAGGACTCTATGGTGTCTAATACTATCCTACTAACTCTAAATTATGCAATTTTATTAGCTAGTAATTCTTGCTAATTAGGAGATTGGCAAGCATGATGTCTCTATGAATAATTATGTTTCTTTGAAGGAATTTTAGTCCCTCCAACACTTGTTGTGCAACCTTTGAGAGGAAGAACTCTCTTATCAGTGTCCTCTACTTCAACAACTCTACAAGGGATTCTCTATCCATTTATTCCAGCACAAAATTCATTTTTTGTCCCTTGTGAAAGTCACCCTCACATTTTACAACATAGGTAGTTTATTTTAGTGGGATGTCCATCTCTCTAGGAATGTGGGAAGCAAGGGATGAATCATCATCCATGTTGATGACTTTAAGGGAATAATTAGTGAAATTTTTGGGTGGAAGACCTTGTAAATAATTCTTCTTCCACCATGTCCCATCTTCCCTACTCTTGGAAATTTAGAGAGCTTCCCTATGCCTGTTGCAGTTGTGGAAGAGGGAGAGGCAAAGGGGAATGGGAAGGGGAAGGGGAAAATGGTGTTCATTGGGGTCAGTATTAACTGGCATACTCACTTAGTGACTATTGTGAGGCCCTCAAACATTTATATTTTTGTATATTTTCTACCACACTATAAACTATTCGAGTAGCAACGACAACTCACCAACTCTAAACAATCTTAGCTACACTTTAATTTCAATTTAGATTTTGAATTCTCTCACCACTATGCCTACATATGGATTAATTTATGATTTTTTGTTGTAGTTAAAGACTACAAACTCTCCTTGTGCTACATTTTTTTTCAAGTTTAAAAAAATTCCTACATATTATGTCTTTTTTGCAAAATATGCAAGTGTCTGTTCATTGGTTGGGTGTCTTCATCTATTGTTTGCATTGAGAGATAGGACACATAAATAAAAGACAATTTGTCAATCAGGTTAAAATGGATCCAAATAGAAAGAAGAGACAATTTTTTGGTGTCATTCCAAGAGGATTTAAGGAGTAATAGTGATGTTCCCTTTCAAATTTCCATGTAAAATCTTTCGAGTGGAGGTCAAAGGGCTTCTCATCTAGTCAGGGCCAAAGTGTTCTATTGGAAAAATTAGAAAGGTAAAATTTGATTGTGAAACATCTAGTTTATTCTATAATTACAGATATTTTACACAACACTCATGTCATAAAAATATAGAAAATGTCTAAGAGAAGGTAATAGCATATAATATTATTTAGTCAAATAGGTCACTTCATACTATATATTCATAGGATTTTGAATATATTATACTTCATACATAGCCTTATAATAATCACCTTCTTTATATAGACCTCTTGATGATAAAGCAAAAGTATGGTCTTAATGAGGGTCTATTCATATCAAAATATCATTAAATATAAAAATATTGTCTAAGATAACTAATTAATATATGTATCTACGGACCTACAAAAAATTTTGTAGTTGTTCAAGTGTTGTCCTTTTGCTTTGTTTTTGTTAACTTTTTATACATAGCTATACTTGGCCTCATGTTTTTGTGTTTGTTTATTTGTTCATTGAGGCCTTTTTCTTTCTAAACTCTTTAGTTCGTTCTACTTTGATACTTTGTTAAAGGTTTCAGGTCCTTTAAAACCTATTTTTATGTAATCAAAACTAATTAATATATTTGTGCCACATTGTAACATTTGCATCCATCTAAACAAATGAAACAACACATATCTCTAGACACATACACTATCATCAAACCTTAAAAAAATTCATCACAATGGATAGGAAGAAGTCAAACAATATGAATCTATAAATTATTACATATGCGATGTCATTAATAGGGATTGACCAAAATTGTTATAAAAAATATTAGAACATGTTCAAGTATTCCACCCTTTCCCCTACATAGTTTTGATTTCTACTCCTCTAATTGCACTTCATCTCGAGTATCATTATAACTACTTATTATACTATACTTTATTAAGTAATCAGTAGTAATTCTATGCCAAATAAATTATAAGCTTTTGATGCAGGCAAGGGAAGAGAATAACTATAGCCTAAGGCTCACCTAGCTATCCAGACCAACCTACAAGAGATAACACAACAAAAGCAAACAAAAGAAACAACACCAATGAGAGAAAACAAGAATATCATTATTGATTCATGAAAATATCAATATACATGAACAACTATAATGCCTTCTAGGTTGCGGCCAATTACAAGTCATAATCTTCAAATTCATAATCTGACCTCCAACTTCCTTTCCTTATTCTCCTTCTTACTTCACCTCTAACTCAGACCTCCTTAAATACTTGCCAAAAATGACTTACAGAAGATTCTAGATCCTAGAAAAGCCACAAGTCAGCCCATGATAGATTTTAACTAACTATACCAAAATTAAATGCGAGCCAAGTCGGCCCAAACTAGAACCAAACAATTTGAAAATTGAACATAGGATGACTTGGCACATACAAGAAAAACTAGTACTTGGTACCCATATGAGCTCGACGACCAAAGGAAATCACTCAGCACCAATAGACACTTGACACACAAACAAAATCACCTGGCAAAAACTATGAAATCAACATCCTCTAGTGCTCGGCAACCAAGAAAATTAATCGGTAACCAAAGGTACTTGAAAACCAAAGGAATTCACTCAGCAACCATAGGAACTTTGCAACTTGGCATCAACTCACTCAACAACCAAAGGAACTCGACAAAAACTAAGGACAACTTAGCATCTAAAGAATTCACTCGGCACCCATAGGAACTTAGCATCTCGGCATCAACTAAAAATAGGAACTCGACAATGACTAGCAAAAAGAACAAAATAGTAAAAGATTGCAAGGAAACCCAGGATGCTCCTACATCAGACAACTAGGGTTGGAGAAATGATTCTCCTGAATCATGCAAGTGTCATAACCCAAGTTGAATCCAATTTAGATTAAGAAATTCATGTAGCATCTTCAATAGGTCTATTCTTCCACTTCACCAAATACTCATAGTAATATTTTCCTCTTGTACTCTTACCAACTCTTTGATCCAATACATTTTCAACTTCTTCAATCTACTTCATAGAATAATCTTCTAATACAACAACTTCATCTTCTAACTCGTGATAATTGTACAAATCAGCAATATTGAATATAGGAAATATATCCATGTCATCAGGTAACTCAACTTCATAAGCATTACCGCTATCAAACTTTTTCAAGATCTTATAAGGTCCAAATTTCTTCATCTTCAACTTACTATATGTTCCAATAGGAAATCTTTCTTTCTTTTGATGAACCATTACCTCATTGCCCACTTGAAAATCATGATGTCTTCTAGACTGATCAACATTCTCCTTATACTTCTAATTTATTTGTTCCAACCTCAACTTCACTTCCTTATGTAAATACTCCATAAAATCAACAAATTCTTCTCTTGTAACACTTTTCTTTTCTTCACCAGCAACATCTCTCAAATCTGATATACCTCTAGGATGTATTCTAGTAACAATCTTAAAATTTGTCTTCCCTATACTCCTATTCACAAAATTATTATATGCAAATTTAGCTTGTGCCAATACCATCTCCCAATTACTTGGCTTATTCCCAACTAAACAACTCAGCAAATTACCCAAGCTTCTATTCAAAACCTTTGTGTGTCCATCTTTTTGTGGATGGAATGTAGAACTAAACTTCAGCTCGGTAACCATCTTCTTCCGAAAAGTCTTCCAAAAATAACTAACAAACTTACCATCTCTGTCTGAAATAATGCTTTTTGGTAATCCATGCAATCTCACAATCTCTTTAAAGAAAAGTTTAGCAACATGCTCAACATCTAATGTCTTCGTACATGCTAAGAAATGAGCCATCTTAGAAAAAATTTCCACTTCAATAAATATAGAATCATACCCCTTCACTATCTTAGGAAATCCAAGAACAAAATCCATACTGATATCAGTCCAAGGTTTCTTAGGAATACTAATAGGTGTATACAAACTAGTATTTTGACTCATTGCTTTTGCAACTTGACAAACTCCACAACTCTTTACAAATTTTTGAACATCTTTATACATTTGAGGCCAACAATACTTCTCTTTTAGCAAACTCAATGTCTTATCAATTCCAAAATGTCTAGCCAATCCTCCACTATGCTTTTCATTAATCAAATTCAACCTCATAGAACTTCTAGGAATACACAACTGAAAACCTTTGAACAACATGCCGTCTTGAATGGAATATTCATCATACTTACTTATGTGATCTATTAGATTTAGTGCTCTGCACTCTCTTCACACCATAGAAAAATAAAGATCAACATCATAAAATTATTTCATTTCATCAAAACCAAGAACTTCAACCTTCATTTCAGTCAACAAAGAATGTCTTCTACTCAATGCATTAGCAACTCTATTAGTAACTCCACTCTTATGCTTGATCACAAATGTGAAATTTTGCAAATACTCAACCCACATCATATGTCTCTGGTTCAATTTATGTTGACTTCCCAAGTATTGTAAAGCTTTATGATCAGTTTACACCACAAACTCCTTAGGAATCAAATAATGTATCCACTTCTTCAAAGCTTGAATAATAGCATAAAATTCTTGATCATACATTGAATTATTCCTTTTAGCATCATTCAACTTTCCACTAAGGAAAGCAATAGGCTTACCTTCTTGAATTAATATAGCTCCTATTGCATTACCACTTGCATCACATTCAACTTGAAATACTTTGTTGAAATCAAGCAAAGCCAATACAGGTAATTCAACAACCTTTTGTTTCAAAGTCTCAAAACTCTTATCAGCTCCATGTGTCCACTTCAATTCCTTTTTTATCTCCCCTCATTGTTTCAGTTATAGCATTACAAACCAAATTGAAATTCTTTCCAAACTTTCTATAAAAACTAGCCAAGCCATAAAATGATCTTACCTCACCCACATTCTTAGGTGTAAGCCACTCCAAAATTTTTTTAACCTTCTTAGGATCCATCTTCAAACCATAAGTTGAAATCACAAGTTCCAAATATACAATCTCCTCTTGCATAAAAGAACACTTTTTTAGATTAATCAACAACTTTTTCTCTTTCAGCCTCTCCAATACTTGTATAATATACTCAAGATGTTCTTCCTTAGTCTTACTAAATATCAGAATGTCATCAAAATAAAAAATCACAAACTTACCTAAGAATCTTTTCAAAAATTCATTCATCAACCTCATGAAAGTACTAGGTGCATTAGTCAAACCAAAAGGCATAACCAACCATTCATACAAACCATCTTTTTTCTTGAAAGTAGTCTGCTATTCATCACCTTCTCTAATTCTAATATGATGATAGTCAATCTTTAAAATACTTTGCTCCACTCAAAAAATTCATTATGTCATCCATCCTCAGCATAGGAAACCTATATTTCATTGTGATTTTGTTAATAGCTCTCAAATCAGTACACATTCTCCATTCTCCATTCTTTTTAGGTGCTAATGTAGTAGGTACAACACATGGACTAAAGCTTTCTCTGATAAAACCTTTCTGCAAAAACTCATGCACTTATTTGTTAAGTTCTTCATTCTCTGCAGGTGTTAATCTATATGGTGCTTTGTTTGGCAAACTATCTCTAGGAATTAGATCCATACAATGACTTATACTTCTTACAAGAGGTAAGAAATTAGGAATATCATTAGCAATGATCTCTTTATACTCATTTAGAAATTCAGTAATTTCTTCTAGCACTCGGTTCCAATTAGTTTCTGCTCTCACTTGATCAATATTGATTGGTACTTCGTTAACACTATTTGCTAGCATACAACTCAATCCTATAGGAATTAGAGAAAAAAAAACTCGATTCCTTTTCATTTCCTTTCATATTGTTTTCCATTCACCATGAAAATCTTTATAGTAGTACAATTCACCTCATCTGGACTTTCAATTAAAGGCAACAATATTTGTGTCTTCCCATTCACCCAAAGAGCATATTGATTCAATCTCCCATCATGTATAGAATATCTATCATATCGCCAAGGCATACCCAACAAAATATGACAACAATCCATAGGCATAACATCACACAAAACTTCATCAAAGTAATGTCCAATTTTGAATTACACAAGGCATTTCTCACTTACCAATATTTTATGCTCATCTTTGATCCAGGAAATATGGTAAGGTTTGGGATGTTTCAGCCTCTGCAACTACAACTTGGTAACCAGTTCTTTTGATGTCAAATTTGTAGAACTTCCACTATCAATGATCACTTTGCAACATTATCCAGCCATCTTACATCATGTCTTGAAAAGAATTCTCCTTAAAATAGGTTCCTCATCACTTCACTTATTACATAAGGTTCTTCTCACGATTAGATTTTCTCTAGCCTTAGGTCCACTTGGTGAACCTTCATCATCTCCTTGAATCATAGCATTTCTATTATTCTGCCCACTTTTAAAAGATCTAAATTCAAATGATCTATGCCCTTCTTTGCCACATCTAAAACAATTACCATGAAATCCACCTCTAGAATAAGAATTACCTCTTCCTCGATAAGAACTAGTACCTCCTTGGTAAGAACTACCACCATTCCACTCGGTCTTGCCTTTTCCATCATTCTTCCATTCAAATTTTCCCTTATCTTGCACAAAATTGTCAGATCTACTACCTTCTCCATGAGATCTACCTCTATCTCTCTAGAATCTACCACCTCTACCTCTTTGTCAAGATCTCCTCAGCTTTCAAGGCATATTGATATGCTTCTTCTACGCTTTCTAACTTCACAAAACTTATCTCATCTTCAACTCTAGATCTCAATCCATTTAGGTATATTGCAATCTTCTCAACATCATCATCCACATGTCCAGATCTAATATCCAATATATAGAATTACTTGGTATACTCTTTCACAGTCATGTCCCTTTGTTTCAAATTTTGCATGTTTCTCAACAAGCTAACTTGGTAATCAGCAGGAAGGAATTTTTTCTTTACCTTGTTCACCATCTTTGGCCAAGTTCTGATCTTCTCCTTTCCTCTCCTTTGTCTATCAGTTTGCAAATGCTCCCACCATAGTGACACATGACCTTTCAACCTAGTGACTGCAATCTTTACCTTCCTACTATCAGGAGTGCTTTCATACTCAAAGAACTTCTCCATATTAAAGATCCAATCCAACACAGCATTGGTGTACAATTTTCCATCATAAGAAACAACTTCCACAGTAGGCTTTGAATTTTCTCTAGACAATACCCTCAAAAATCTTGCTTCATCATGATCTTCTTCAATTTCTTGATTAGGGTTCACTGCAATTGCTTCATCATCACTCACATCCTCAAGATCCTATCCTCTCCTCTGAGATGTCTCTACAACATCTAATTTGGCTACAATTTGTCTCAACTGATCCAATATAGCATTATCGACATTATTTCCTCTATCATGAACCATCTTTACAAATCAGGTTCCTGCAAGATCGTAACCCTTTGTAAGTTATAGCTCAAATCCATAGATTTTCCACCCTATAACCAAATCTAAATTAGGGTTCTACATGATCCAATCTTCATAAGATGAACCTCAGGCTCCGATACCACCTAACATAGGCAAGGGAAGAGAATAACTAGGGCCTAGGGCTTACCCAGCTATCCAGACTAGCCTGCAAGAGATAACACAATGTAAGAAAACACAAGAAACACCACCAAGGAAAGAAAACATAAATATCCTTATTAATTCATGAAAATATCAATGTACATGCCAAGTTGTAATGTCTTTTGGGTTATGGCCAATTACAAATCATAATCTTCAAATTCACAATCTGACCTCTAGCTACCTTTCCTTATTCTCCTTCTTACTTCACCTCTAACTCCCTCCTAAAACCTAACCTAACACCTCCTTAAATACTTGCCAAAAAGGCTTACAAAAGATTCTAGATCCTAGAAAAGCCACAAGTTAGCCCATGACAGATATTAGCTAACTATACCAAAAGTAAATGTGAGCCAAGTTGGCCCAAAATGGAATCAAACAACTCAACAGACGAACATAACTTAGCACATAGTGGAAAAATTGGCACTTAGTACCCATATGAGCTTGGCACCCAAACGGAAATCACTCGGGACCAATAGGCACTTGACAACCAAAGAAAATCACCTGGTAGTAACTATGAACATGACATCCTCCAACACTTAGCAACCCAAAAAATCACTTGATAACCAAAGGTACTCGATAACCAAAAGAATTCACTCAGCAACAATGGGAACTCAACAACTTGATAGCCAAAGGAACTCGACAACAACTAAGGATGACTTGACATATAAAGAGTTCACTTGACAACCATATGAACTCAGCAACTCAACATCAATTGAAAATAGGAACTTGGTAATGACTAGCAGAAAGAACAAAATAGTGCAGGATTGCAAGGAAACTGAGGATGCTTCTACATCAGCTTCTCATTTAAATGTGTACTATTATAATTTATTTCAATACAATTTTATCAAATTGATTATCATTAGTTCACTAAATATGGTACACTTGTCTTTAAATTTGTAATTAATAATTATTTTAATATAAAATGCATGAACATGTTTTTAAGGGATCATTATTTTCCCACATCATAAATTTATGTATAACTAATGAAATAATAACAAGTCTTTAAATTTAACTACTTTTCAATTAATTGAGGGTGAACCTATTGTATTTTTTAAAGACATTATTTACTTTTCTATAATATCATCTAATTGATTATTATCATGGAAAAAAACTCATTATAAAATGTTGAATTAGTAATATAGTTGGAAAAAATCATAAAGTTCTTGTCATTTCAAACGTAGGAGAGAATACCCATAGTAAGAGTATTCCAAAACTAAGTGCATTTTATGTAGAAAAAAGGTCCAATCTCTTTAAAACACCATATTCTAGGAGAATAGAGATGATAAAATCATTTGGATACATTATGGATCTAAATATAACCTTGTTGATCTCAAGGGACAAAAAATTGAGGTTCTCCACATGTTCACAAAAATGACATCAATGAAGAGATGTCAATTTGGAACTAGTTGTTCCCATTGAATGATCTTTATAAAGAATGCACTATATAATGTTGGCTTGCTTAGGTTCGAATACAATAGAAAAAAATGCATTAAAATCAACAATTTTGAGTGTTAAGAGAAAATTGAAGCTATCAATAATGACATTGAGTTATTCAAGCATAGGGACAACACCCTTATTTTAGTTGATGATAGTCAAAAATAAAAATTCCATAAATATTAACCAAGTGTTTCATAGTAAGAAGGGTTCCAAATTGTAGGCTTCTTCAAGTGAGACATAAAGGTGTGATGTTGGAACTAATACAATTTGAGACGATAATTTCCCTAGCATTACTTCCATCAAATGATCTAATAATATATTTGGTGAATAGGGAAATGCATTGTAAATGAATAAAAACTTATACTAAATCTCTTAACATCTTGGAGAAGGAAGTAAAAACTCCAAAAAACATGATGGGAGCCATGATTCCTATAATTGGAATCCCAAAGGAAATGTAGAGGGATTTCTCAATATTTACGTAAGAGGACTTAAATGGTACCCAACATGAGGACAAGTGGATGTGACTGTTAGGAATAAGGTGTCTCAACCTTGGATAATTCCTATTCTTATTATTTGTTTTGTAAAATGTATTTCTTGCAAATAATGTTGATGTGTCAGCGTCTTGAATTGTGTATAAGGAGATCATGGCTAAAATAGCTATGACGGATTCCTATGATATGTAAGAGCTATGTTAGGGAGATTCAATGATAGGTGACAACATGTGGCAACTGATAAATTTGAGTACTGTACACTGTACCCCATTCTTAGGGTTTTGGGATTCCTATTTTCTCAGGGAATGGTAAAAACCCTAATACAGTTACCTTTGGGAGTAGCCCTAAAGTGAAGCACATGTTATTAGCATTTTTAGGGTTGCGAAGAGATGCAATGTGAGAAAGTGTATTGTTGGTACTGTGAGTTGCTACTGGAGTCTTCTATTGTTGCTGTTGAACTTACATTGCAAGTGTATTGTAACCTTGTGTTGAAGATAATACATTGTGTAGGTTCTGGAGGGGTGGGGTTGTTTTACCATAAGGTTTTTCCCCACTGACAAATCTTTGTGTTATGTGTTTCTTTCTCTATCTATTTTCTTTATGCTTGGTTGGTTGAAATATTGTTGTTTACATGATATTGAATATGTAAGTGTAAATGATTTTAATAGGATTTGCACCATACTTCTCTTAAGAGATTAGTGTAGGAAGTTGTTTCCACACTTGAGTTTCCTTATAGTGACTAACATCAATATTTTTAGTTTAAATCTAAAATTAAATAACAAACAAGTAAATAAGAATCTATGTTGATCTACAACTACAAACCAACAAGTTTTCAAGGAAAAATGTAAATGTAACTAACAAAGTAAACAAAAGACCTAAGAAAATTATGTTAGATACAGAAATAGTCTTGTGTGACAGAAGAAAAATTATTATTCAAGAACCTTTCACAATGGTGGATTAATCAAGATGGTTATTATTGCTCATGTTTCAAATTTTAATAATACATTCCTTATAAATTTTGAAGATTAGGAGGGCATGTGGGAGAGATAGTGGTCAAGAAAATGGTGATTTCCCAACATTGACTACTTATTGATAATAGTTTATCTTGATAGTGAAGGTGAAGAAAGGTTTATGGGTAATGATAAATCAAATGATTACTTTAGTTATTTATTCAATTTTTACATAAAATGTTAGATTTAAGACAACCATGCTATAGAAAGATAGTCAAGGTGGTTTTAAAAGTTAAAATGATGGACATTTTTTAATGGAAACCTCAAGGTAGATTAATAACATCAAATAGAACTTAAAGATTAATGGAATTTGAAAAGAAAACATGTTGAGATGCATATCAAAAAATGAAAAAAATAGAGGTAATTCCAACAATCAGGGCATGCTAAGAACCTCATCCAATACCCTTAAGGAATTATAACTTATTTATAGTGCATCACAACACACGACCTCTTATCTTGAGAATGAAAGTTGTGATGAGGATGTACACCTATAATATTTATTTATTAGGAATATTAAGATGGTTTATGGTCATCAAGAATACTTACAAAATGTAGCATATATTTCAATTGAATAAGTCAATTATCAACATCTCCTACTACATGCTTAAGAGTCACTAAATTTTCAAGATAAATGATGGAAAAGATCCTAAGTACTCCAAAAAAAAAGTTTCCAAGAAGATAAAGGAAAAAGTCTTCGATAATTATTCAAAAATTGCCCTATATTTACTAATTTTAGTTAGATTTATAAGGTGAAATCTAGGAAAGGTTGAATAAATCAATGTGTACAATAAATTCTTAATTGTAACATCAAATTATTATCATCTACTAAATATTGGAATCTGAATTTCTTTATAAAATTTAAAATTTAGAGACACACCTTTGTTGGAATATTATATTCTGACCATGCTCTTGCAATGACTTGTGCTCTTTTTTGAAAACTTTCCCAAAGTTAAGCCTGTAGAAAACTTGGGGGAAACTTTAAATTTGATCTTTTTAAAATGGGGTATTGGTTATAAAATGTTATCATGTTCTCTGAAATACCACCTTATTCATATGTTTATTCACTGGAAATTTGAGGTTGGCAATATCCCATTTCAAAATGGGGTTTCACATTTCTTCATCTTTGTCATATATACATCTACTCTCTTTTTTGAGCTCAAGGGTTAAAGAACCTAAGTGCAATGCAGGTTAGCAAATCTCAATAGTGGTTGAGGTTATAAGTGGCTTCTAAGGTAATCCATTGACAAGCTTATTAATTAAGTGATAGCCTAATGAATGAACTAGGAGAGATGATACAAGTTAGTAAGATTCTATTTATGCCTCTCACATGTCCTTATTACTTGTATATGATAAGGATGGGAGTGGCCGAAGATGCCTAATTAGATAAGCATTACCAAACTATTTTGTTGTAATGAAAGGTTATTTTGTTCTCCATGATTCCTACTAGGTGGTTGGGGTCCACAAAGACTAATAGGATAAAACAATGGGTGAGGTATATTCAATGACACTTACCATACTTGTAACCTAGAGTCTTCTTCTATTTTCTTATAATTGGACTTGCCTATGGTATTATTGCCTTGCTTTATTATTGCTTATTATGGACTTATTGAAATTCTTTTGGTCCTTGATATTGTATAGTTTAAAATGGTGGACACTGCCACGATGTAACTTACTCACTAAATCACTATGGATATCAATTGTATACGGGATGAGATACTTCACCATTCATTAGAATAAAGAAGACATTACCTAGAAGGTAGATCTAGGAAGAATGACTTTGTGAGATAGGGTACAAGCTTGGGATCTAGGCCTTGTAGAGTTTGATTTTGATTTTGATTTTGATTCAAAAATGAGACATGTAGGAGAGATATGTAAATTTGATCTATGAAAATATATGGACATAATGTAGTATATACGTTTGTTGAAGTAAATGTGAGAATGGAAAAATAATGTTCAGTTAGAAAGAATGTTAATTGAAATCGGTTACCTTACAAGACAATGATCATGTTTATGTAATGGAGGCAAATAGCATTTAAGACAATTAATTAATTTGTAGGAGATTTTTATAACTAGAAAGAAATAGCCCCTTTATTACTTTATGAATATCCCTACAGAATAATTGACAAGCACCTCTATATACATCATGGTTGAGCACCATACATAATTCCCACCGTACAAAACCATAATTCATACATGAAAAATAGAAAGAAAATGGATAAAAATCATGACTATATTAAGGTTTATATCAATAAATGGTCTTCTATATAACCACCATTCTCCTTAAGTAATATTAAAAAATTATTAACAATCCATACACAATTATGGGTAACAAAAAAGGAAGATTCTTGACTAGATCTCTTTCATAATGATAAAAGGTACACAATTTTAATTTTGTCTTATGCACTATGAATTTTTTATGTTTTTTTTTTTTGGGTGCTTCTTAACATGCACTCATCCATACATTCCATATAAAAACCCACTAGTTTCTTGTTTCAACATGTAGGCCTGAAATCATAGAAATGTAAAAAATATTTCACAATTCATTCGTTATAAACGCAATGAATCATAAACTTTAAAATTTTAACTATTAAAAATTTCAAAAAAAAAAGGGTCTTCAATATAGTTTATCCAAATGTGTAATACATACTTGTTTTCATGTTTGAAATAATATTCTAGTTTGATGCCTCAAATATTTAACTTCAAAAATATCCTACTTTATATGAAGGTCACAATTCAATATAATCAACTTTATTTTTACAAAATTTCTTTTCAAAATACTATGTACTTCTACTTATACACACAACTGACATTATACATTCAACTTATATAAAATCCAAAAAATATTTTCGTATCGGCCTACTACATGCATCTCCTTAGGGGTGCAAGTGTTGATGCATGTATTGGTTTAATCCCAAATCAAATGTTTGAGGCTAGAGCAATTATTTAAGAGTGTTATAAGACAACCTAAGTACTGTCAAAAGATGCAATTTTCCATCGCTTTCTAGATTGCCCAAACTAAAAGGAAGTAATTGGTTTTATACTTGGGCTCCTTTTATGTTTGGGCGAAAATAATTCTTAATACTTTTCTGTCACCTTGTAATCTACCAATTTTACCTCTTTTTCGTCATGGTCCTTTTGCTTTTGTTTTCTGTACAACTGATGAATGATGGAATACAAATTTAAATGTATTATGATCTAGTGATAGAAGCAAACATTATGGTAGATATTTTATTAATTTTATAAACATGTGGTTAACATGTTTTTAGAATTACATAACTTAAAACTAAAATTTATTTATAAAATTTCTGAAAAATTAAAAGTAATGAAATCAAATATCTTGTCCAATTTACGGAATATTTATGGAATTTAGAATTTTTTTGATCTATAAATTTCCGATTCTGCCGGAGCCTAAATTTCAATTAAACAAGTTGCAATATTATTTTAAACTAATCATATGTGGTAAAAATATTCTCTTCCAACAACTTTTAAGACCAAAAATCTTCGTTGCCAAATATTCGCATTTTCAAAACCAGAGGCAAATTGATGTAATTTTCTATGCGACATCATTTCTTTTTGCTATCCACATGACAGCCAAATATTTCCACACCACGCAACACGCCACAGACAAACAATTTTAAATCAGCAGAGATAAAAAAACGGAATACAGAAGACAGTAATTTTTAAAAATAAGAGTGAGGAGAATAAAAATAATAATAATATAAGAAAGGAAGATTGAGCATTACCAAGTGCAGTGGATGAGTAGTCTTATCGCACTCGGGATACTTTAACCCTTCGTCAACACAGAGAAGAAAACTCATCACTTCGCCGAATATTTTAAAATTCGTTTCATTCACTTTCTTTTGCGTGACTTACCAACGTAGAGTTTACGACGTGACAGAAGACAAACACAGGTGGGGAAGTCTATTTGATCGCACTAAGTTAGTGCTCGTGTTTTATATTTCTTCTCCAATCACATACCTCGAAATATATGACTTGGTAGAAAACGAAGACATTTAAATGTATTACTTGGACTTTTTTCCATAGATGACACAATAAGTTTGACACTTGTGGATATAAGATCATTAAATTTGAGATTTCATTTACAATTTGGAAGGGAGTCCATGGTTTGAAGACGATTCTTTTATAAAGAATAAGTATATCATAATATAAATATTCAAGGAATTTTTTAATTTTTAATGTTTTAGTGGATGCCACTATTAAGTAGTCTTTAAGTAATTTATTAAAATTAAAATATAATACTATTATTAAATTTGTGATATCATTTGGAAGTTGGAAGAGAAAGTTCAATACAATTCTAGTTTGAAGACCACTTCTAAAGAGAGGATAAGTATCACAAGTCAAGTCATTTGAGAATTATAACATTTAGAAAGTTTCAACATTCAATGAAATTTTATTTTATTTTTTATGTTCTAGTGGATGTCCATATTGAGTAAAGTTCAAGTTATCTAATCAAATCAAAATAAATTATAATTTTTTAATTTGTGACTTCTTTTGAAATTTGGAATTTGGTAGATGAGAGGACCCATCGTAATTATTGCTCAAAACTAGTGTCTCAAAGAAAGGATAAATTCCAAGTCAAGTCATTCACTAATTATTTTTTATGTTGTAGTGGATGTCCTTATTAAATAATGTTCAAATAATCTAATCAAATCAAAAACCACAATGATTATTCAATTGTGACTTCTTTTGAAATTTAGAATTTAATAGAAGAGAGTGTCCATTATAATTATGACTATCATTTAATTATATAGTAGGCATTTCCCATATGAAAGAAGCCCAGTTAACTTATACAATCAACTATTTAGTTTTGCTAAGTCACCTTCAATGACCATAAAATTGATCATCGGTGTTCATTATTTGAAAGGTAAAAGTGATCTAAGAAATACATTGATAAGGAGCCACAAAGTTAAAAGAGACATGCAAGGGAGATCAGAAAATGCAAGAAAGTAGAAGCAACTTCCATTAATGCTAATCACAAAGTATTTGCATTGTCTCATCTTTCACAACAACATAGTTACTTATATGTTTATCAATTGACAATGCTTGAAGTTGTTACAAGAAAATAAGGTAGAAATGAAAGAAGAGGAAATTATATGCTTTCAAGACTCTATTCCTTTGAGGCCACTGATCAAAACCCTAACTTGTGTTTCCTCCTCATCAAGCAATCTTGGAATTAGCTAGTATTCATTCAATGATATCAAAGATGCAACATCTAATATCTTTGAGTGTTTCAAACTTGGGGAAGGAGCCTCCACTATCTTTTATCCATTCTCCTTTGTACATAAACTTGTGTTTGCAAAAAATGATGGATTGTGTTGTCATTATCAAGTTAGATCACCGTATGCAATCTGTTGACCAGATGGTTTCTCAGTATTGATTTGTGTGCCTTGAAATTCATGTTCTGCAAAAGTGCACACCTCTCATGAAAAGTAGGCCTTTGTTGGAATTTCTAAATATGAAAACTAGAAAGAAGAATATGTAGTGTCTACCCCTAGTTTACATTTAGCTTTTATTGCCAAACTCTTTTAGGCCAATTTATGTTTATGCTTGATGATTAGTAGCATTATCTCCAAATTATTGATATTTTTTTCATACTCAGTTGATTATGTGATGCTCGACTACTTTGGTACTAGTTATTTCATGTATGCATGATTATACCTTGATGATGATTATTTACAATGATTTCAGTTATTTGAAGATGTTAGTTAGATGGATTATTTATATGTATTTTCTATGGATACTTACCCCATACTGCATGTGTATGGTGTGCATGTATGTTTTCTTTATTTATGATGTTTTTGATGTGGTTAAGGAAGGGAGTCATAGTCACCTGCTAGTTGGGATCTACATGATGCACCACTTCCTACCATTGCCTGATTAGTTTAGAATATATGTGTTTGTACATGCATGGATTTTATGTAGATTGTAGGTACCAGGTATCAACTTCCCTGAATTGCCAAGATGAGTGTACCCTATCACAATATCTCAATGGTAAGAGAGGGGAGATAAATTCTTGAGTCTAAATCTTAACCTTTTAAACCAATTGTCCTAAAAAATTAGGACAAATATATGTGATGATTACCCTTCTAAATTTTTCATATGATATAAGTTTATGATTATAACCCTTCAGTTTGATCTTATATGTGGTTTTCTGTAATGGGTTTTCATATTTCGCCTTTTAGGTCTTTGGTATTTTTTAATTAATTAAGCCAAAGTAAAAGATTAATTAATGATTTAACTTAATGGAAAATTATTAAGATAACTTCAATATTTAGTTATATTTAATTAATTGAGAAATTAATTAAATAAAAAGAATTAGATTTAAAGAGGAAATTATAGTTCTAATTTGAGAGCGTAATAATATTTAATTAATTTAATAATAATCTATTTAGGAGATCATTTTTAAATAAATGCTAAATAATATTATTACTTAAGTTAATAAATATTATATAAAAAATGTATCAAAAATTAATAACAGAGAGTAAGCAATTATTTAATAAAGTTTATTTAATTAAATTGCATAAATTTTATGCATGAGATTAAAATATAAAAAATTAATTAAAAAGATAAAGTAAGTAAATTTAATAAAGATATTTTATATTGCAAAAAGAGTGCACGAAAACGTAAAAGAAAAGTTAATAAAGAGTTAAAAGATTGTGATCAACGAGTTCCCTTGCGTGATCACACAATCAATGCCCTGAATTTAGGAGAGAACTCCATATCAAAGATGGAGAGTTCTTTTTGCAGGGATCGGGATTTTTCAAAGAGAAGGTTGTGAGAGAAGAGAATTCTCTTAGAATCTTCAGGTGATTGCGAATTAGCATCAGAACCAGGTAGAGCCTTGTGTTTTGTTCACCCAATGAATTATGTAATTTAATATTCCTGCCTACATCGTGTTTGTTTATCTGTGTTTCCAAATTATGTTGTGATGAATCTTTCAATCTCTTATTGTGAATTACTATTATTCATATTGAATCTCTATCTATATAGGAGGATTGAAATTTTGGAAACCCTCATTCTAATAATTAATAATCATCATTTAACCAGAATTAGTTTAGAAAGAAATTAATTTTAGATTGAAAATTTGACCAGTTGATCTAGGTTTCCCTATCAGGCTAAATTTGCAAATGTTTATTATATATATATATATATATGTATATTGGGGAGGGGCTATTTTGAGAATGTTTTATATCAAAAAATATATTAATTTTTTTAAAATGTAATAATTTGGAGGAGGCGAGGCCACCAAATCCCCACCTCCCTTTTTATTTTCTCAGGGGCATTTTAGTGTTTCACTGACCGCAATAAGGACTGTGATGGTAGCAGGTACTTTGTACTACTACTACGACCGCATATGGCCAACAACCTTTTTAATCGTAGCACAACAATTTATAGGCTGGCGAGCCATACACATAATTAATATATGTTTTTTTTCATTGTTTTAAAATTTTCAATTTTTTATAAAATGTTTTTATTTAATATTAATTAATTTTATTAATAAGTTTTATTAATATGGTTTATTATTAATTAATTAATTAATGAATAATAGTTTGTTTATATAGTTGTTTTAAATAATTATTAATTGAAATTAATTAATTTAGTTTAATTAATTTTTTAATTAATAATAAGTATTATTTAATAACACTTTAGTTATTTATGAGAATTATTATTTAATAATTTTAATTGTCAATAAAATCATAGTGAATTTTAATAAATGGATAGTTATTATTATAATAATAATTTATTGGAGATAATTATTTTAAGTCATCTTATGATATTAAATTGTGAACTTGGGAATTTCATAAGATAAGGGTAATTGGGTAATTTGTTCAAATACGAGAATTGGTTTAAGTTGTTAGGGTATAATATAAATTTCATATATTTGAAAACTTACATTGAAATGAAAACTTAAACCAAATTGTGAACTCAAACTATATATTTTCAAAATCAAACCAAACTATTAAACTACACTATTATCTATATCTTGTCTTATGTTTTGGGTTTGGGTCGACTAGAGTGTTGACCAATCAGGTTGTTTTACCAGAGGCTCGGGAGTTCTATGTTTGTGATGTCTTGATGATGATTTGATCTCGATCTTTTTAAACTGAACCATGGTAATGTGTCTGATATGCTCTACGAGGAGTTTGGATTTAATGTTCATTATTGCTTTCAGTGTTCTTGTGTGAAACTAAGATGAACGGTATGACTTATTTGACTTAACCTTTGAGTCTTCAATCAATTATTTTTGGGATGCTTTCCAGTTGCTTGCGAAGGACTGAGGTGTTATTGTGAATTATATTTTGATGCTTTCCAGTTGCTTGTAAAGAACTGAGGTGTTATTGTGGATTATTTTTTGATGCTTTTCGGTCACTTGTATAGGGGTGAGGTGAAAATTGTGATTCTTTGATTTATAGTTTTATGAGCCTAGGGTGCGTAATCTATATGTTACGTTGGGAAGTGGCTTGCAATGGAGGTTGGGGCCCAAAGTGGCTGCTAGGGTAACCCATTGTAAGTAGTTAATAAGTGAAAACACTACACTAAATGAGAGTAAAATGAACCTAATAAGAGTCTTGTCTTTCCTCACCCATGCCTCAAGTGCCAGTACAAACTAGGATGGGAGTAGAGAGGACGCTTGGTTGTGACCATGCATCATTAGTATGCCTTATTAGTATGAAAGGATACTAGTGCCACATAGAGTCACTAGGGGGCCAGAGGAGTAAAAGACTAGTCATGTAACCCTAGAGTTGATTCATGCAATGACACTTGCCCACTAGTCGTATAGATTTCTTATGTGTCTTTGTTTGCCTTTGGGTTTAGATGTCGTATTATCTTGGAACCTTTGAGTTAGATTACATTTAAGGATTTCTTTGACATTGATATTACTTTTGATTTTTGGATTGATATCCTATTTGGGACTTGAGACTATCTCCTTGGTGTGGTGGGAGTGGATCTTTTTGGGTTACCACGAGGTCGGGTGGTAGTGCTTTTTACTTTTACCATTGAGATCTATTTGTTGATGATGTGGTTGGAGTTCCTTGTTCTGCATTTCCTTTCATTCTATCTTTGTGTATTATGATCAATGATTATATTTATAGGGTAGATGATTTTATTTATTGTATTGTACTTGTTTCATTGATCCGAAAGGGATGATGTAATGTATTTCATAAATGTATATTCTCTCAACCTTTCATACCTTGTGGCATGTACAGTGGATGATTGTGCATTCTAAATTTTATTGCAAGTGGCATTCAGAACAAATATATATTATTTAAATGGACTTGGACTTGTAGTTATTCTTTTATGTGGATGTGTTATTTATTGGACTTAGTATTATTTAAATTTAAATGTGACTCAACATGTTGGGATCCTTAAGGAATGTAATCTATTATGTTTTCTTATGTATGATTGTATTTTATTGCTTCTGCTCCTTTATGATTGTTGTACATGTTATTCTTTTTAAAAAAAATGTTTGGCAAACTTAGTAAAACTTTAAGTTAGTTCTTTTGGATCCCTTGGCAGGGCGTTACAAAATAGTCACTCAAATGATTTATTGGAATAAAGATACAATTTTTGCCATCTTATTGAAAGTGTCGGTGGTCTCCTAATGGGCATTTCCTTCTCCATAATGAATAGATTTCATTTGTCATGTAATTACTTATGTTAAATTTTATTATAAGGGTGGGTTTCTTGGCCAGTGCATAACTGGCCTTTGAAATCATCTTTACTATCATTTTTTTATTAAATAAAAAACCAAAAAAATATTGTGAAATAATTTTAAAATAAATTAGTCTTGGGGTAGTCATAAAATCTATTCATGCCAAAAAATGATGTCCAACATTATATATTTCTATTTTATTTGATATTTTGACAATAAAACTTAAAAAATCTTGTTATCTTTTTTTTAAACAAGTAAATTAATCATTGTAATTATCTTTTTTATTAATTAAAAATTCCAACAAAAAAAAAAATTCTTAAGTGAAAAAATATAAATATATTATAATATCTTCATATTTTAAAAAATCATATAACAATAATATCTTCAAAAAATAATATAATAAATTTAAGATTTTTTTTATATAAAAAACTAAACAAATTTTCTTAATCTTTTAATTTTGATAGTAAAATATAAATTATCTTTTTAATTTTGATAATAAAATACAAATTATATATTTAAAAATAAAAAAATACTTACATAAAAACTAACAATAATAATTTTCCTAAATCTCAATAATAAAAAATAAAATAGATTTGTATTAATTGAAAAAATATAATTTTTTTTAGTTTTAACAATAAAACTAAAAATATGTTATTACCTATTTTATATGAATACAAATATTTAATAGAAATTTTTATTTTTATTTAAATAAAAATATCATAATTAAAGTAAACAATAATAATATTCCTAGATCTCTAGAATATTCAATATAAAAGATGTGTATTAATTGAAAAATTATTTTAAGTATAAATAAAATGATAGCTTAAAAAAATTATTGAGTATTTGTAAATAAAATTCAGTGAGAAAATTAATAAAACTATAGATAAAATGATAACATAAATGGTTTATTTCTTTGTAATTTTTATTTTTATTTTTGAAATTAAACAAAACATAATCTTTTTATCTACTTTTTAATTAAGTAATAATCATAGAAAATTATCTTTTTTATTAATTAAAAATAATCAAATGAAAAATATTCTTAACTAAATTAAATATTAAAAAACTAACAATAAATCTTCAAAAAGTTTATAGAATAAATTTAAGATTATTTTTTATATTAAAAATAAAATTAATATTTTCTCAAACTTTTCATTTTGATAATAAAATAAATGTCATCAATTTAATTAATTAAAAATACTTACATAGAAATTAACAATAATAAGTCCCAAATCTATAACATTATTACAAAAATGACAAATTGCAAGGCAAAATATGTGAATCTTAATGCGATGAACACATACTGTGCTGTAAAAAAAACAAAACACATATTATGGAAAAATCAAATACGCCAAACTAGATCAACTTCCTATCACAAATAGATATGCAATCATAAGCTCTGTTTCAGAAACCTCAAATCAAATTAATTTCAAAAATAGAATACAACCATTAGTTGTGTCAGGCAGTACATTCCCAAAAAACATGAACCCGGGGAGGTTAAAAGAACTAAAGATTCAACTACAATAGCAAGGAAGACGAGTGATGAAAAAAATTGGAAGATATCCACAGAAAAGAAATGAGAATCACAAATATTAGTAGGAATGAAATGGTATTGGTTCAAATTGGGGATGAAAGGAGTAAAGTGTACATGAAAGTAGGAGTCAAATCCCAAAAATAAGCACTATAAAAAAATCACAAGTGAGTATCAGTACCATTTAAAATACCAATGATAATACTCTTATCATCATAAATGTATATAGTGAAGATTGTTGGCATGAATGTAAAGCATTGGGCCTTTTCACTTACTATAACAGTTCTAAGACCAAAGAACCAAAGTTGGAGAAATGGATTAAGGAGTTTTTTCAAAACTAGGTAAGTATCTCCCTCCTCTTTGATAACTTCCTCTATTTATAGTGTAGAGGTAAAGCAACTAGGGATGAATTAACTTATGGGCCCCTATGCTTTTACAAAGGATATTATGTGAGTTTTCTAAAGTGGACACCTAACTTCAATGAGGATAGTGTGAAACAATTATGTTTACCAACATGGATGACATTTAAATGTCTACCTATTGAATTTCTTTACATTCAAATTCTTAAATGTATAGAGAACTCAATAAGCAAGTTTCTCGGTATATTATCTAAGAACATGGATTCTATTGAAACCAAGATCTTGGTCAACATAAGAATAGACTCACAACAAACTACATTCATTAATCTTATTACCAACAGATCAATATACAACCTAGAATACATGCGATTTAATGGACACATTCATAACATAACCCTTTTTTATTCAAATCTAAAGAGTGACTATAATGTAGATTCTTTTAGATGCATTCATAGAAATTCAAATCTAAATAAGTTATTTTCGTTAACCGCAAGTTCAAACAAGGCAGTAGAGCATATCAAATTGTACCCACAATATCAAATTAGAGTTCCAACAGGAACCCTCAATCAGAATGAATATATCATTTCAAAACCTTAGTTAGCCAAAAAAATTAGCATTTGAATGGGCAAGTTGAAGAAGGGGAAATTGAAGAAGGCGAGATTATGGAAGAAGAATTTTTTTGGACTACTGACACAAATTGCATAAGTAGCATTGAAGGAGAAGAGGTTCAAGAGAAGGAACAATCATCACATCAATAATATACATCAGATCCAATAAAAGACTTAATCAAAGAACTTGAGATCATTCTCAAAGAGAATATCAATAGATTGGAGCAATGTAACCTTTGCAAACAATAGAGCTTGTACATAGATGATATCAAAGAAAACATAAGAACATATAGTCATTTGATTAAGGAAATCATACTAATCCATTATGATATTTGTGATCAACTAACTTAATGGGAAATTTCTCATAAAGATCATCAACTAGTAACCAATCAACATATCATAGAGGACTCAAGGGAGGATATTCATCTAGTAAACAACCAACCTATCAATAGTGACAACTCCTATTCACCAGCACATGCCTTAGTAGGAAACAAAGAGAAGATTGAACTTAATATTTTAACCATCCCACAAAATAAAGGCTTTGAGACTACAAAAAATGCGAGAAAATACATAGATCATACAAGAAAAAGGGGATAATTCTCTAATGGAGGCAATGAAGATCAAGAAACAAGCAAGCACGCCTGATTCATGATACAAATGTACACAAATTACTACTTAAAAGAATAACAAGATTCTAGAATCAGAAAATGATATGAATCATAATATAAATCCCAAAAACACTAGTAGAGGAACTGAAAGGGTAGATTCAACATTAGAAGACTACATAGAAGAAGAGAAACTATGCAACACTCTCAAAAAATTAACAATGAAATAGTCTAACAAAGAAGCAAATAGAAAAAGGAAATCAAGAACAAAAAGAGTAGAAAGAAAAGTCTAAATTTATATAAATTCTTGAAAAATCCAATGGGAAACTGATACTAAAATAAGTATATAAACTTGGTATATTAAGAAATATTAGTATATAATGACACAAACTTTTGGACATATGAAGAATTTGCAAAGGGCATAAAGGAGTCTGAGTAAAAATTTGTAAAATAAAACTCAAATATGGATAAATAGGGGAATGAGGGAAATAATTTTTAAAAAATTAAAAAATTGGAGGAAGGCAGAGGATCTCAACAAGGACTCAAGAAGTAGGCATAGGGTTGGTCTATACAACCACCAGTCAATAACATTCTTACAAGGATACTAATCAGGGGTCTAGACAGGAAGAAGAAATAAACAAGATTGAGGATGACATATTAACCTTTAATATGTCAATGTAAAAATCTATGAGGGATGAAATGGAAGAAGAAGAGCATGCAAAGAGAGATGAGGTAGATTATATTTAGATTAAAAGTGTAAAAGATACACTAGGTCTGGCACTTACTAAAGAAGGCTTGGTAAAATCAAAGGTTAGCAAAAAATAGAAAAAAAGAGGTAGAAACCCCTTTTGGAACTCAGAAATAATGTTGGCAACAAAGAAAACCAAACCAAGCTAACAAAAGTATTTCATGAAGGGAAGGGAGAGAACCTTCTCAAGGAATAGTGAAGGTCACAACATGGAATGTTACAAGCATTAATCCCCCTCACAAATAACAACTAATTAAAAGATAATAATTTTCAATTCAGATATAATCTATAGGAAACCAAACAAAGTCTAGAAGAGGCAAATAAATTAAATAAGAAGCTAGTCATTTTGCAGGAAGAATGGGAAGAGTCTACAACTACCCTTGTGGCTACATATATATAGTAGCAAGCCCAACAAAACCACCAAGTGGTATTACATAAACCATGTGCTAAAACTATGTGCTACCTAGCCTATTGACCCCACATTTAATATTCAAAATTTAATTCTTTTCCCCAATATTAAATAATTACATGAAATATTATCCCAATGTTACAATACAAAGCATCAAGTATATCCCATGGGAATCTCTACATGTTGCATGTCCATTTAGGTGCAACCTTACATAATAAAATAAAATAATACAATATAACAATATTATGTAATGTGTGCACCACCCATCATCTCAAAAATCTCCCACTTGTTGTATACATTGCATAGTGTCAATCTATAGCCACATAAATGATCAAGGGAACAATCCCTCCCAGCACATCCACCATCATGGATCAAAGTACATGAAGTGCTCCATCTTGGTACCCACAAAAAAATCAAAGTATCCAGCATCTCAAACATGAATGATCTCACTTGCTATTATGCCACTACCACTGAACATACATAGAAGCCATCTAAAGAGAAAGCCACCCAACCTATCGCATTAGAAGATCATAAAATCTTGTACCAACGAAAATTTCAAGCACAAAAACTTGATCCAAAGGTAACCACATATATCCGTAGTTGTTAAAATATCCATAGCTGAAATAACACCCATAGCAAGTGCCAAACCCATCCAACTATCCATACCTCCAAAGGTATACCAAGTGAATCTTGCATCATCAACATATCCAATCTATAACCTACAATCAAAAGCCTCAAGAGTAATACCTACCACATATCTACCAAAAAAATTCCATCGCAAAAGATAATGCCAAATCTATAAACAATCCACTCACAACATCTCAAAGAAGTGAATCCATGTAGTCTCAAGGACATCCACAACACAAAAACCAATAAACTACAAGAGCAACTCTCATAACAAGTCTCCAACAGTCTCACAAGATCTCCACAACCAACAAAGGAAAGAGATAAAGAAATAACCATGTCATCTCTCACATGACATACATGAGCACAAACTAGTGATCACAATCTCTAACCAATCTCAAATCTAATATTAGCAAAACCAAACATGGAGGAAGATAACCAAGACCAAAGAGAAACCATGCAAATCATAACTTGTTTCATGTCCTTCTACACACACCTCTAGATGTAAATTGTGCAAGTATGATCTCCTTCATAAAACCCCAACCAAGAAACCACAACAACACCCAAACCATACCATATAACTAGTCATGGATGTAAGCCTCTCACAAGAAGATCAAACTCATAAACCATTCCTAACTCATGGAATAACCATTCCTAATCCCAAGAATATGCCCAATATAAAACCATCTCCCAAACTGAACCAACATAACAACATATGAAAATGGAGATAGCCAATGCTAAACCATCTCTCAAATGAACCCTCTAGAACTAATTCATATACCATAGCTCAAGATCCATATCCATGAAAGAAAAGAATAAACATAATGCACCTAAGAGAAACAATGGGCTATACCTCTCAAGTAGAAAACCACCGAGTAGGCCAAGAGTTGGGAAAGAGAATGATCATCAAGATATCCAAGTCTCCAAGAAAGACTCAACTAAGAACAATCTCCTCTCAAGTCCATATCAAGTGAATGCCCCTCGGACTCTCTTGTTGAAACCAAAAAACTATCCCAACAAATAATCATCTAATTCAAGAGAAATCAGCATGACCACCGTCTCTAAGTATCCATGAGCACCTATAACCAATCAATCCATGCCAACTCCAAATGAAACATAGAAATATCATGAAGCATCCAGCTTATGACCAATGTAATCAATACCAATAAACTAAACCAAGATTAATGTCAAAGTTCCAACCATGACCTCAAGAACATAAACATGACAACATGATTTAAACCATCTCAACCAAAGAGATAACATGCTCTATATGAACATAATATAACATGTCAAAACTCTAAACATGTATCAAGATTATATCATTACATAATAATAAAACCATCCTAACACCAAGCATAACATGTCAAATGAAAGCATAAACCACACCTTTACCAGGAACCTCATTAGTCCTCAAGATGTAACCATCTCCACACACCACAAAGAAAACCATCTCCAAATACCATGAATAACCATCTCCACATACCATGAAGATAACCAAGAACCCCATGAGTCCACAAAATCTAACCATCTTCACACACCATGAAGATAACAAGTGCACCACACAAATGTCAAATATGCTTCTACAACAAGATGATCTAAGACAAATCTCCAACATATACAAACACTCAATAAATATATCAATGTCAATAACTCCCACTCAACTGTAGTACCAAGTCACCTATGAAATCATACAATCCATCTCCTATATGAATATCCTCCAAGTCTACACTCACACAACCAAAGTGTTAGTACCAAGTGGAACCAAGATCTCCAAACCCAAGAAGATACAAACCAAATCGAGAACTAATCCTGCACTATCACCTCATTAGTATCACAAGCTCTCACTAAACTGTGTATGCAAGCTATCCATGAAAAAATGATGAAAAACAATCCTCTAACCATGAGAATCAACTAAGGCATCAAACCATCAAATAACTCAAAGTGCACATCATGAGCTCCTCAAAAGAAACCAAATAACCATGATCCTCAACCAAGAAGATATACCACCATAACTAAATTAGGAATCTAAACCAATGAACATCAAGGATGTACCTATATATCCAATCATGTCATGCCAAAAATCCATGGCACCATGATCACATCCATGAACCAAGCATCTAACTCTTAATATGTCCAACCTGTCAGCATAAAATAGTCAACCACAATCCTCCACCATGACTATACCTGGTAACAACATCTCATCCCTTCTACATGAAGAAAAATTAGAAAATCATGTGACTTAAGGAATAGACAACCTAAATCCAAGTCACCAATCTGAATATGCATCAATAATGAAAGATCAATGGGTAAAGACAACCCATAACCAAGCTATAAATGCAACCTATAAGTATAGACCACTTACAACACTGCACAACTTATAGACCCAACAAGTCATCATACATTTCTAAACCAAACATTGATAATCATATCATCATGAGACCAATATGAAATATGAACTAAGTATACAATGATGTCAAATCCTAAATCTACAAACATACAATTTCATAAAATCACAATGCTACCATAGTGAATATATATCATAAATTGTTTAGATAAATATATCACCAAATAAATTATGCCAAACCTGCACCAAATTTGAACCAATGTGTAGAGCTCTCCAAGAGCTTTCCATTGACTACTCAAAGTCCAAAATATGACTCCGTATGCCCATGTTATGCCCTAATCTATGCTCAGTATAACCAATATCTATGTTTCAGGCTCTTAAAACCTAAAAACATGTCAAAATCATAGAACCAAACCTACACAAAGTTGTAGTGCTCTAAATTATCTTTCCAAAAACTATAAGAAGTCTAAAATCCGATATCATGAGAGAAAGTTATGATCATTTTACTAAGACAAATTTTCTACCATTTTCCTTGTGATTTTTTTTTGTTGTGATGAAAATTCGGATGGGATTACATTTGATAGCCATCATGGGATGAAACTAAGAAACTCTTTCATTTCCACTTAACTTGGCCAAACTATGGCATATTATATATCAAAATTTATGAAAACATCGACTCGAATCCAACAGTGAGGTCTGTTTTTGCCCAAGAGGTCATTTTTACAAGCTTCTGCTAAAATCCTCATTTAAATGAAACATCCAAAAAATATTTTTGTTCAAAAATTTTACATGCCCAAAATATACCAATGTCCCATCATAATAGAAAACCCAAAACCCTCAAATCTCTAATAAACAACTCATATATCTTTCCCTTTCTTTTATCTTGTCATGCATTCCCATGGATTCAATCAAGGGTTACAATAATAAAACCATAGCCCTGATACCACTTGTAAGGAAACTTGCAAGAAAGAACATAATCATTTCCACCTAACCCATAATAGATCTAAAAAAAATATGCAATTGAAATCCACATGCAAGAAAATAGAGAACATACCCAAAAAATTGTGACACAAGATATACTCTGGGAAACCCTCATTGAGGTAAAAAAACCAACCTCGAAAAGCATCCATCACCATGTATTATTCAACAAAAGTACCATTGCAATACAACTATGGAAGCCTTCAAAGCCATAGCCACAACCAAGCAATCCATGTGAACAAGCATGAATCCACACATCCCATCCCATGCTTCCAACCTTCACAAATGCTCTCTTGGCTAACCTGTCAAGTCTTGTCCTGCTCAACTCTTGTTTTTGGCCTTTTTCTTCTTGTGACTAAAACTACCCTTTTGGCTGCATATATATAGTAGCAAGTCTCACAAAACCACCAAGTGGTATTACACAAACCATGTGCTCCCTAACCCATTGACCCCACATTTAATATTGAAAATTTAATTCATTTTGCCAATATTAAATAATTACATGAAATATTATCACAGTGTTACAATACAACACACCAAGTATATCCCATGTGAATCTCTACATGTTGCACATCCATCTAGGTGCAACATTACATAATAAAATAAAATTATACAATATAACAATATTATGCAATGTGTGCAACACCCATTATCTCAACAGTCATCAAGTTTTCCAATTATTTTAATTAACTCCCAAGTTAGTCTAAGTTATTTTCCTATCCAAAAAGTAGTATAAAAGGAGGCTTGGGGGATTCATTTTCATACCATGCACTCTCAGAACATCCACAAGTATGAAAGTAATCAAGGTGTTCATCTTTGAGAAATCAAGTCTAAGTATCTCCTTCTTGCATCAAGCTTCTTCCTTGAAGGTGGTAATGGAGTTTGGCTGTAAGGAGAACTTCTATCATTCCAATCCATTCAATATCTTTCATTATAATCCATGGAATGTCACATACATTTCCATACATGAGGTTTTCACTTCTTTGATTTCTTTATAGTTTCTTTGAGTGAAGGCTATTACATTTACATATTTTATCATACATCAAATGCAATTACATCTTTGAAGGTAATTGTATTTATCATTTGATATTATTTAGATTGACTACATGCAAACATTTATTTTATTAATTACATTCCAATTTATGGTTAATTCCTTAACCTAGGGTTTCATAAAGGTGAGCCCTCATCTAACCCAACCACAAAAACCCTTCTTTTCTATGTGTAGAAACATGATATCAATTTGGAGCTTATAGATCTGAAACCTACTCTATGAGAGATTTCTAGAGAATTTTGTTACACTGTCGTTGGACAACATCAATTATTTCATAAGAAATCCTTCTAGAAGGTTGACCTAATCCCTTTTTAATTCTTTCCAAATGATTTATGGGTTTTGTTCCTTGATCGTCATTTCATTCTGGGATCCATAGTCGAATATTCTAAAAAAGGTACAGATCTGCAACTTTTAGATCTAAAATACATCTTCCTCTACATATTTCTAGGTGAGTCTTTCATATTTTATTTCCTTTCATATCTTTACCCTAGATCTATGTCTTAATTGTGCTAATTGTATACACATAGCATCTAGATTTATATTATTTAAGTAATTGGTTCAATTTTGCATACACATTTAAAATGGATGCACTTCATTTTGTGATATTTTTATCCCTACTTAGCATGGTTTTGTTCTCTTTTTATCCTCTCCCCTTTTATTTCTTTCTTCTTCATCATCTCTCTCTTTCTGACATGATCTTCTAGGTGTCCTTCTGTTACCTTGTTGGCCATGTCACCTAATCAATTTATTATCTTCCAATCTCATCTACATCTTCTTTTGGACCTTTCTAAGCCCTTCTTGTTCCCTCCCTTGAGAATAGGTCAAGCAGGTTGACCTCAAGAAAACCTAGTTTGGGACTAGTTTGACCCAAGTTTACCTAGCCCCTAGTGGTTGTAGCGTTTGGTGCCCAAAAGTCATTAAGTTTTTCAATTACTTTATTTAACTCCCAAGTTGGCCTAAGTTATTTTCCTATCCAAAAACTAGTATAAAAGGAGGCTTGGGGGCTTCATTTTCATACCATGCACTCTCAGAACATCCAAAAGTAAGAAAGTAATCAATGTGTTCATCTTTGAGAATTCAAGTCCAAGTATCTCGTTCTTGCATCAAGCTTCTTCCTTGAAGGTGGTAATGGAGTTTGGTTCTAAGGAGAAGCTGCATCCTTCCAATCCATTCAATATCTTCCATTATCATCCATGGAATGTCACTTAAATTCCCATACATGAGGTTTTCACTTCTTTGAATTTCTTTATGGTTTCTTTGAGTGAAGGCTATTACATTTACATATTTTATCACACATCGAATACAATTGCATCTTTGAAGGTAATTGTATTTAGCATTTAATATTATTTAGACTAACTACATAAAAAAATTATTTTATTAATTATATTTCAATTTATGGTTAATTCCTTAACCTAGGGTTTGATAAAAAGGTGAGCCCTCATCTAATCAAACCACAAAACCCTTCTTTTCAATCTATAGAAACATGATATCAGTTTGGAGGTTACAGATCTAGAACCTACTCTGTGAGAACTTTCTAGAGAAATTTGTTACACTTTCGTTGGACTACATCAATTTTTTCATAAAATCCTTCCAAAAGGTTGACCTAATCCTTTTTAAATTCTTTCCAAATGATTTATGCATTTTGTTCCTTGATCATCATTTCATTGTAGGGTTCATAGTTAGATATTTAGAAAAAGTTTTAGATCTGCAACTTTTAGAGCTAAAAAAAATCTCGCTCTACATATTTCTAGGTGAGTCTTTCATATTTTATTTCCTTTCATATTTTTACCATAGATTTATATCTTAATTGGGCTATTTGTATACACATAAATGATAACATCTAGATTTACATTATTTAAGTAATTGGTTCAATTTTGCATACACATTTAAAATGGATGCACTTCATTTTTAGACCTTTTATCCCTACTTGGTATGGTTTTTCTCTCTTTTTCTCCTCTCCCCTTTTATTTCATTATTATTCATTATATCTCTCTTTTCAACATTTTACCCTTTTGGTCATATCACCTAATCAGTTTACTATCTTCCAGTCTCACCTACATCTTCTTCTAGAACTTTCTAAGCCCTTCCTATCCCCTCCCTTGAGAATAGGTCAAGTAGGTTGACCTCAAGTCAACCTATTTTGGGACTAGTTCAACCCAAGCTGACCTAGCCCCTAATGGGTATGGGGTTTAGGGCCCAAAAGTCATCAAGTTTTCCAAATAATTTATTTAACTCCCTTGTCAGCGTGAGTTGTTTTCCAATCTAAAAAATATTATAAAAGGAGGCTTTAGGATTTAATTTTCACAACATCCACAAGTAAGAAATTAATCAAGGTTTTATTCTTTGACCATTCAAGTCTAAGTATCTCCTTGTATCAAGCTTCTTCCTTGAAGGTGGTCATGGAGTTTGGCTCTAAGGAGAAGTTCTATCCTTCTAATCCCTTCAATCTCTTCCATTATCATCCATGGAATGTCACATACATTCCTATGTTGGATATATGAGGTAGGCAAGGTTACTAAGAGGGGCATGGGTAGGGGGGGGCGGCGATTGGTGGGATGAATTAGGAACAAATTAAACTTCAACTAATTTCACCAACTAATCCTTCATAAAATATTTTGATCTAATTACATGCATGAAAGAATTAAAGTAGTAAAAAATTCATAACACTTTGACACATGATATTGTAACCTAGAATCCTTCCAAATAGAATGTAAAACAAGGGTGGGGATGATACTCAGAAGCTTTAGTACTGTAGTATAAAGTTGGCTAGTTAAGACTTACAATTAATCACTTCTGATGATCTACCCTATTAGGAGCAATAAGGACTACTAGGCCCACCTTGCGAAATAATTTACAAAGCATACAATGAAGTATGCACTCAGTAAATAGATTTTTTAGAGATTTTCAAGTCTAATTTGTTAAAGGATTTGATAGATGCACCTGTTAGGATGAACAAGTGGCTGATCTTTGATCTACAAATCTAATTTTCTAGTTGAGATTCCTTTGAAATGTGAATATCACCTTACTTTGATAGATAAATTTTTGATGTCCCTTATACTACTTGTAGCCTTCTTAATTCACACTTCTGCTCTTCATATTTGCTTCATACTTTCTTCATCTATGTTTGGATGTGATACAATACATTACATATATCCGATTCCAAAACATAATTCATCAAAGTTGGCTACAACATATATTTCCACCAAGATCACAAAGTCGGCCCAACTCTTGGAACTCAGGTTTTGAAGAAAAAATCAATGAGGTTATGATACTCACCAACCATTGTCAACTCTCAACATCATCATGCTCCTGGTAGATGTAGAAGCTCAGTTCATACTAATTACTTCCAAGTAGCTTGAACCTAGTCAACACTTGTGACTCGATGAACACTATATAAATTGAATCACTTGGTTGACACTACATGGCTCGGTCAGCACTAACATTACAAGCTCAGTAGACACTGGAGAACATGGTTGACAATTTGCAACTTCATTAATATTGTGAAGCTTGGTTAGCATTGTCACCGATCAACTCGGTAGACATTGCTCAACATGAACTGAATATAGATTCTAAAACTCAGTAGCAACTGTAGAGCTTGGTAGTAACTCGATTACTCAGTTAACACCTCAAACTGCCAGATAAGCTTGGGAGTAGTTTAACCAATTGACTAAGTGTGAGTTAGTAATAAAAAAATTGACCTAAATTTCAACAATCTCCGCCTTTGGCATTAGTGACAAAAACACTTATTAGTACAAAACTGAACACTCAAATTTTTTAGGTCAAAGCATTCTTTTTATCTCCATCCTATGTCTTCAACTTAGTAACATACTTAGTTTTTGAGATTTTTCAAAATTTCTTTTGTAAAAGTAAATTTCTGATTATTTGTACATGTATTTGTATAATATTATGTTGCTCCCCCATACATATATCACATTTATACCTCATATTTTAATTTTTAATACTCTTCATATATACAATCATCTTATATTATACTTCTCCCCAATATATAGACACACTTTTCCACCTTTTAGACATAAATGTCAAAGGTGTATACTACCTGTTGATTCTTGGATTTCAACATACCATTTACACATAAGCTCTTCATAGTCTCATCCATCTCTAGGGTTCCAAGTGTATCCATAATAGATACTCCCCCATTCAGGAAGCACCAGCATTTGGTCTAGACAAACAATGGTGCTCTTTTACCCTAGACTGATGCACTTTGGCACCTTATACTTTGATGTAGGAAGGGGCATAACCCAAAGCATGCCTTGCAAATACTCAAAATTCTCTTTGGGAAGAGGCTTAGTGAATATATCTACAATCTTCTCTTTAGTGCTCACACACTCCAATATGATTTCCATTTCTGCAACTTTTTCTCTCAACATATAATACTTAATAGAAATGTGCTTAGTCCTCTAGTGCAATACTAGATTATTAGACATATTTACCATTCTTGTGTTGTCACAATGTATAACAATAGGTTCACTAATTTCTATCCTTAAATACTTTAGTATCTGCTCCATCCAAATGACTTGATTCCAATTATTTGTTGTTGTAACATACTTTGCTTCTGCTATACTTTGAGATGTACAATCTTGCTTCTTTCTTAACCAAGAATCCAATATTCCTCCAAGAAAGAAAGCTCCTCCACTGGTGCTCCTTCTATCATACATATTGCCTGCCCAATTTGCATTAGTATAAACACTTAGAGTGAAATCATTAGATCTATCATACCATAATCCAAACTTAGATGTTCCCTTAAAATAAATAAATATCCTTTTTACTACTACATAATGTGCTTCTCTGGGATCAACCTAGAATGCTGCAACAATTAGAACTAAATTTTCTATATTTTTCCTTGTGTGAGTTAGATATTGCAATCCTCTAATCATAGATCTGTACTTCTTCTACTCAACAGTAGGTGTCCCATCCTTTGTAGATAACTTGTGTCTAGTTACCATAGGTGTTCCAATGGGTTTGCATGTTTCTAAACCAAACCTTTTCAATAAATCCTTCAAGTACTTAGTTTGAGAAATAAAGATTCCTTCTTTATTCTATATTATCTACAATCCTAGGATATATTTCATCTCTCCTATCAATACTCATTTCAAATTCTTTCTTCATCTCTTCTGCAAACTTCTCACTTTCTTCATCATTTCCTCCAAATATGATGTCATCAACAAATATTACCAAAATCATCAACCCGTTATCAATTTCTTTCCAATATAATTACTATCTGCCATACCTTTGCTATATCCAAGTTTTGTCAATGAATTGTCCAACCTTGTGTACCAGGTTCTAGGTGCTTGCTTCAATCCATACAATGATTTACTTAGTCTACATACTATGTCCTTGTCATCTATCAAAGGACATCCTTCAGGCTACTCAAAAAAGTTGACCTTAAATCCATTTGATATACTTTGAATTTCTTCTCTGCTGCATAAGCTAAGAATAATCTTATTGCTTCTATTCTAGCCACTAGAGCATAAGTCTCTTCATAATCTATTCATTCTTTCTATGAGTAACCTTTACATTCAAATCTTGATTTGTTTCTTACAACTTCTCCTTTCTCATTATGTTGGAATTATGGTATATTTGTCATTAGTGCAAACACTTATTCAATTGTGAATGCTTATCTAGCTCATCACTTAGTCTATAGTGTATACTGAGCATTCAGTGGTTACCTTATAAGTTTAGCAGGTAAACAGTTCTCACCAAGCATTCTAGAGGATACTGAGTGAATAAGAAGTTCAGCAGTGTTGACCAAGTGAAAAAGGTCAACAAAGGACTCAATGTTCATTGAGTGAAAATGGTAAACAAAGGACTCAGTGTTTACCGAGTGAAAAAGGTAAAAAAAGGACTCAGTGTTTACTGAGTTAAAAAGGTAAACAAAGGACTCAGTGTTTTTCAAGTGAAAAAGGTAAATGAAGGACTCAGTGTTCACCGAGAAAAGCAAGATAAACCAAGAAGGTAGTTTCTACCGAGTGACACAATATCTACCAAGTCACTAATGGTTACCAAGTTCCAAGTAGTGTTGTATGGCTAGTATGAGCCGAGCCTCTACTCCTACCAAGTGCATGATGATGTCAAGAAATGTAATGGATGCCGAGTATCAGAAGGTCACCGAGTTAGCTTGAGGAACCCGAGTTTTCTACTATCTAGCCGACTCAGTATTGTTTTGTTCACTTGTGTTTTGGGCGACCTTGTAATTATAAATATTGAAATGGTATATATTTAATGTAGGATATCATTTGCAATATGGTGTGTATGAAAAAGATATAAAGGAAGAGATTGTTGTTTGCATGTAAAGAGGGTATTGAAAATCAACAGCAAAGTAAAAGGGATACAACAAGGTCAACATAGGAGCAGAAAAGTTATATCTATCATATCAGGTGATCAATGCAAAAAGGATCTTATCATCAAATAGTTGTAAGCAGATCCACTACTTCATCCTAACAGGTGAATCAGTTTATAAATCTTTTAACAGGGTAGACTTAATAGTCTTTTTGTAAATCTCCTAATAGAGTGCATACTTTATTATATGTTTGTAAATCCTCTAAGAAGGTGGATCTAGTAGTCCTACTTGCTCCTAATAGGGAAGATCATCAGAAGTGATCATTGTAAGCCTTAACTGGCCAACTTCATACTGCAGTAATGAATTTTTGTGGGCATCATTCCCACCCCAGTTTTAACTTCTATTTAGAAGGTTTCTAGGTCACCAAATCTCTGTGTTCATGTGCAATAAATGTTTGATCTTTCATTTATGCAGTATATTAGATGAATGAATGATGAATGGATAAAATATTGAAGTGTTTGAAAGTTTTACAAGTTACTAATTCACCCCTCCCCTCTCAGTAACCTATCTTATCCTGAATATTTCCAACAATTGGTATCAGAGCTTTGTGGTTCTCAGGATAAAAGTTTAACAGCTTGAGCAAAGATCAAGGACAATGGAGATATTCAAACTTGACAAATCTATTGAAAATGAAAAGCTAGATCTGGAAATGGCCATGGCTCAACTCAAAAAATCAAAGGAGCATCTTTCTCAATCTATAAAAAGAAGGAAGGAACTTGTAAGACAAATGAATTATCATCAGTATGTTGAAGAAAAGATTGAAGACCTTTTACCATCAAGCAGTTCAAATGAAGCTAATGAAGCAATCAAGGAACTCCTAGCAAAGAATGGTTCTCTATAGGAATAAGTAAGGAAGCCTAAAAGAGAATAAGAAATCCAATCAATCAGGCCATGTGAAGTTTTGGAATAGAGAAACAAGGAAAATGAAGACTTACAGGTAAGAGATAATCAATTCCTTTAGCATGAAATATTGTAGGTCAACTATCTAATGCAAATGAAGAAATTATGAATCTAAGATTTGAGAATGAAAGTTTGAGAAATGATTTAATCACTGAAAGACAAATCAATGCAAGCTTACAATGTGATCTAAGATCTGAAAGACAAATCAATGAAAGTTTGGAAAATGACTTGATCACTGAAAGGAAAATCAATGAGAGAATGATGAAATCTCAAGCAAACATGACTCAATTAAATTAGCAAAGTGAGAAAAACTTTCATAGAAAAAAAGGTAAACCTGTTCTTGGATATAAGGAAGAAGGTGAATCCTCCAAAAAAGATGCCCAAAGGAATCAAAGACCCACTTGCAATCACTGTGGTAAGTTATGTCATACATCAAACAAATGTTGGAGTAATGGAAAAGAAAAATTCAATGGAAAATGCTTTAACAAGCTAATGAATGCAAAGAGAAACCAAAATTTGAAGGCAAATGTCACAAATGCAAGAAACAAGGTCCCAAGGCATCTGAATGTAAATAAAAAAAATTCAATCCAGTACAACAAATTATCAAAGCATTATTTGGTTGGGACTATAATACTTGGTGTAGGTGTCACTATTGTGGAGAATATGGACACATTGGGATAAACTGTGCAGGACATCACCTAAGAAAGAAGGATACAACCATAAGATGTTACACATGTACTAAACTTTGTCATATTTGCATGAATACTAGAAGAATTGAAGATGAAAAGAAAGCTAAATCTAATAACATTCGGAAGCAGATGAGACAACAGCAGATTCCTAAATCTACCAAGCAAGATAGTTCAAATGATGGTCATGTCACTCAAGAAATGGGTGACTCCACCATTTCCAATTAGATTTAAGAAGAATCAAGAACTGCATCTTCTAGCCATATCTTAAGCAATTCCCGAGTGAAAGAGTGCAAATGATCAAATCAATATTTCAGATACAAGGATCAAAGAAAAGTTATCATTCACTGTGTTGCATCTATCGAGCAAGGTTGGTCGAAGACCTTACTGAGCTAGGTTGGGAGTAACTAAAAGTTTTGTTTGATCAACAAGTTGCAAGCTTCTACTGAGAAAGTGAATGACAAACTGGCAAGCACTATGTCATCACAACTACCTTCATACCAAGCATTACTGATAGTATTTTTTTCAAAAAGGTAGAATTTGATTTCATTCTTCATTGTGATTTTAGAGCAAAGAAATTTCCAGTTAATCCAAAGCAAATTCCAAGTGATTTCAAGCAATTTTCAAGTGGAGAATTTGTTCAAGATTTTCTTATACTTACCGAGCAGCTATGGCATCCACAAGCACCAGTGGCACCAAGGCGAAAGAGGTTCAAAAATGTTGATAAAGGGTATAGAATGGAAAGTGCCCAACTTTAAGATTGTTTCAGCTGTTACAGAATCACTCGACCCAACTAGAGCTCAATCAAAAATACCAGCTAAGGTACTTCTTATCAATGATATTCATACTCATTTCAAATGTTCCATTCAAGAAATCAAAAACCTAGAGATGGACAATGCCCTAGGTGAAATGAGTGTAGATCGCTCTCTAAAACCTGAGTTCAAGAATCTTGAAACCAAAGGCTTGACTCATATCTTGCATATGCATAGAAATTTCCAAACCAAATGGTTTAGGTATATCTTGAGTCAGGTGCATAATGGAAAATTATGGTTAGAGCAGCCAGTGCTAATCACAAAGAAGATGCTTTACAAAATCACAGGTCTCCCTATGCTCAATAAAGCAAAAGCCACCAAAACCCTAGGTCAGGAGGAGCTACAGAAGCAAACCCTAGCCGAGTGGGACAGTAGAGGTTTAAAGGTCAACACTGTATCAGATGTCAAACTAAGATTTGGCATTCATGTAATTGCATATAAATTATATAGTTCCAGTAGATTGAATAGTGTACCTTGTGAAGCTGTGGATTTGGCCCTCAAGATTGTAAAGAAAAACCTTGAATTTGATATGTTTGAAGTATTGTTGAGACAATTGAAGAAAAATATGGATAGTATAAGGACTTCCAAGAATAAACCTTGTTAATTTGGTTCTCTATTGATCTATTTATTTTTCTACGTTCAAAAATTCTTTCCATCTAAAGGAATTGTCGTATGGAGAAAAGACATTCCAATTTTGTATCAAATAAATGGGTTTGTAGCAGAGATGGGTGAAAATTTTGATAGCATCATGGACAATTATTTTGAAGATTCCAAGGAGAGAATGAATAATAGGTTTTGGATTCCACCAAAATTAGTTGAAGATTACAGAGATGATGTATACTTCATGGATGACTGTGATAAGGTGTACATCTAGGCAGTCAGACCCCGAGTTCCATGGGTAAAACCTCTTCCCTATGACATAAATATTGATGAAGCCGAAGACATCATAGAAGCATTGGTAAATGAGCTAGTAGACCTAAGGCAGCCAATTTTTGGAACCTATGATGAAGCAAAGGCTAGAATTGAGCTTGAAATCAAGCTACCACAGGCCATAAGCAAAGGCAAGAGGAAGATAGCAAAATTGAAAACTGCATCTAGCCCTCTTATGCTAATAGAAGAAAAAGGTGAGGATGAAGGAGATGATGAAGAAGAAGGAGGAGAAGAAGAAAAAGAAGATCAAAAATATGAAGAAGAACCTCCAAAGAAGAAAGGAAAGGCAATAATTACCAAACCTAAGAAGAAGCCTACTGCAGTATTCACAAGAAGAACCAGAAATGGTAAGTAGGAACCTATACAGGTCAGGCCTGCACCCACATTTGAGGAAAAACTTAAATAATTGGAAGAAGGAGTAGGCATCACAAATTTCAAGGCATTGAAATTTGAAACAAGAACAGATGCTAAGAAAATGCAGATTGAGGAGCTGGTACTCAGCAAGATGGGTAAATGGAAATACTCCCTGGACCAACTTGCCTCCCAAATCTCAAAAGAACTATTGGAGAGATTTCAACCAAGATGGGAGTCAACCACACAAGTGGTAAAAGACATCTATGCGCAATCTTTGAGGAATCTTAGACCAAGTCTCACTAGAGCAGAAATAAAGACTGAGATGAAAAACCATGAAGGTAAGATGATGATAAGATTTCACACATGTTTAATTTTGATCAAAGACATTGAGCATGTTGTAAATGATGCTACAAACATGTGGAAAAATTTCTATCATCTGCATAAGCCTAGTGAAGACCCAGTGGAAATCAAGGATGATGACAGTAGTGACAGTGATGATATTGATGGCACTCCATCCATCACAGTCTCACCAAGAGAGTTGCATGCATTAATGCAAGAAGACAAGGAGGAAGAAGATGAAGAGGAAGATAAGGAGGAAGATGATCTAGTAAAAATTGCAGCAGTAGTTATTGCATGCCTTCCTCACTCTCCACCTAAAACTATGACATCATCAAGGTTGGAGTCAACTTCAGTAGGTTTGATAGCATCTACATCAGATTTATCATCTGCACCTACCACATCACAGCTCTAGGTATCATCAATGGAAGTGTCTACCACTTCATCTACCGAGCTACAACCCTCTTCTTCAACTATCGAGCTAGCTTCCTCAGCTCCATCATCTTTAGTCGATATAGCAGTAAGTTCCACAATTTCATAAATTCCAGCATGTTCTACAATTTTGTCAGCATTATCTATATCTACTTCAAATCCAGTTAGTTCAGATACTGCATTACCAAGTGTATCATCATTTTTGGGAAGTATTCCAATTTTTGATCTGGTAAATACTCCTATTGGCACTCAATCCTTAGGTCCTATCCCATTTTCACTGCTAGTTCTTCCATCTCAATTATTGTGTCTATTCCTAAGGTCAAACCAGTCATCATAGAAGTCAAACAAAAGCATCCATTAAGACTTCTGATCACTGGAAAAGAAATTCCTAAAGATATTGACTTAGACAGAGAGATAGTGATTCCAAAGATTGACTATGAAAATGCTACCATTGAAGAAATGAGGTGTGCTAGTCAACTAATACAGATGAAGGCTACACAGAAGTAGTTAAGGTCTAAAAGTGATAAGGAATATAGAATAATTGAAAATGCCAAGAATATAATTACAGATGCTATAGGTGTTGAAGTAGATTCTACTCAACCCATTTTGATTTAGTTAGAAGAGGCTGAAAATAAATTCAATGAGGACACCTCTGGACAAGAAAAATTGATTGAAAAAGTTGAATTTTTTTTTGATAATAAGGGGCTTGAGCACATTGCAATAAAATAGGTGGAATTGTACACAATTTTGGTCAATCTTGAAAATTCTTTTAATAATGTAACTTCACTTTTTTCCAAACTTTGTGATGTTACCAAGTACACCAAGGAGATCAAAGAAAAATTGAATAAAATTGATAAGGATATGAAGGTAAGTGCCCAAATGTTGCAACTTGACCTCAATTCAAGTTTATCCCATCATCTCAGAATTAGATTTTTATCAGAAAAGCAGGCAAAATTTTTGAGAGAGGAAGCAAGGATCAGGTCTACCTTGACTGACATTAAGAATATGATCCTTCCTATCATGGACACAATGCAGAAACACATTGTCTACTCCAAAACATTGATCCATGACAACAATTTTTTAGTTGCAAATCATATGATTGAACTTTCACCTGAAGTTCAAATAGCACTCTCCACCTACACAATTTTGCAAGAAAATTGGGATAAGACTTTGGGTCTTATTCTCAAGGTAAACTCTGAGTTTATCTCCCATTTTGGTGTTTCTGTGTAAATACATATTGTTTATTTTGGCATTATTGTCAAAAAGGGGGAGATAGAGTACCAAAGAAGAGATAGAGATATATGTTAATAAGGAAGCCATGTGTAAAGAAGAGATACTTGTAAATACTCTATGCATATTGTATGGGGGAGATATATGTAAATCAACATGAAAAATTTTACACATACGTTTTCGCTCATAAGTGTTTTTGTCACTAATGCCAAAGGAGGAGATTGTTGGAATTATGGTATATTTTTCATTAGTGCAAACACTTATCCAATTCTGAATCCTTATCTAGCTCATCACTTAGTCTATAGTGTATACCAAGCATTTAGTGGTTACCTTATAAGTTCAGCAGGCAAATAGTTCTCACCGACCATTCCAGAGGATACCGAGTGAATAAGAAGTTCAACAGTGTTTACTGAGTGAAAAGGGTAAATAAAGGACTCAGTGTTTATCAAGTGAAAAAGGTAAAAAAAGGACTTAGTGTTTACTAAGTGAAAAAGGTAAACAAAGAACTCAGTGTTTACCAAGTGAAAAAGGTAAACAAAGGACTCAGTCTTTGCTGAATAAAAAAGGTAAATGAAGGACTCAATGTTCACTGAGCAAAGCAAGGTAAATGAGGAAGTTAGTTTCTATTGAGTGACACTATATCTATCGAATCACCAATGGTTACCGAGTTCCAAGCAATGTTGTGTGGCTAGTATGAACTAAGCGTCTACTCCTACTGAGTGTATGATGATGCCGAGCAATGTAGTGGATGCCGAGTATCAAAAGGTCACCGAGTCAGCTTGAGGAACCCGAGTTTTCTACTATTTGGCCAACTTAGTAATGTTTTGTTCGCTTGTGTTTTGGCCGACCTTGTAATTTTAAATATTGAAATAGTATATATGTAATGTATGATATCATTTGTAGTATGGTCTGTATGAAATATATATAAAGGAAGAGATTGATGTTCGAATGTAAAGAGGGTATTGAAAATCAATAGGAAAGTCAAAGGGATACAACAACGTCAATGCAGGAGCAAAAGAGTTATATCTATCACATCAGGTGACCAATACAAAAAGGATCTTATTAGCAAACAGTTGTAAGAAGATCCACTAGTTCGTCCTAACAGGTGAATCAGTTTATAAATCCTTTAGCAGGGTAGACTTAATAGTCTTTTTGTAAATCTCCTAATAGAGTGCATACTTTATTGTATGTTTGTAAATCATCTAACAAGGTGGATCTAGCAATCCTACTTGCTCCTAATAGGACAGATCATCAGAAGTGATTATTGTAAGCCTTAACCAGCCAACTTCATACTGTAGTAATGAAGTTTTGTGGGCATCATCTCCACCCCAATTTTACTTTCTATTTGGAAGGTTTCTGGGTCACCAAATCTCTTTGTTCATGTGCAATTAATGTTTGATCTTTCATTTATGCAATAGATTAGATGAATGAATGATGAATGGCTAAAATATTGAAGTGTTTGAAAGTTTTACAAGTTGCTGATTCACCCCTCTCCTCTCAATAACCTATCTTATCCTAAATATTTCTGACACATTCATCTTGTTCCTAAATACCCATTTAGTTCCTATCACATTCTTGTCTACTGGTCTGGGGACCGATTCCCATGTTTCATTCTTTTCTATCTGATCCAATTCCTCTTTCATATCTTGTTTCCAATAATCATCTTTACATGCTTCATCTGCATTCTTAGGCTCAACTTGAGATATAAAGCATATTTCTTGATTTACTCTACTTCTTGTCATCACATATTTGTCTTTGCTTTCGATGATCTATTCAGATGGATGATTTTTTATCATATTCTTTCTTGAAGTAGGAGTTTCTATCTCAACTCTTGGCTCTACTAAAGGTTTTGAGCTTTGTTCCTGCCATGGCTCTCCTTCATTCTGCAAATCATTGTTAGTCTCAAGAAATACCTCATCATTTCTTGGCTTAGTAACAACATCATCATCTGAATTGTAATCAATTATTCTTTCTTATATTCTAAATTTCTAATCAATTCTCACATTTGCACTTTCCTTAATAGTCTTAGTTCTCTAATTATAACATCTATAAGCCTTGCTTTTCAATGAATAACCAAGAAACATACCTTCATCACTTCTAGCATCAAACTTACCAATATCATCATCTCTCTTTATGTAGCACTTACTTCCAAATATTCTAAAATACTTAACTATAGGTGAGTGACCTAACCATAGCTCATAGGGTGTCTTGCTTGTGTCCTTTCTAACTTGCACTCTATTCATAGTGTGGACTATTTTATTCATAGCTTCTCTCCAAAATTTCTTGGATACATCATTCTCTACTAACATAGCTCTTGCAACTTTTGTAACTGACTTGTTCCTTCTAAATGCAATGCCATTCTATTCAAGGGTACTCAGAGCTGATAGATGTCTTTTAATTCTATTTTTTCCACAAAACATGTTAAACTCATTTGAAGTAAAGTATCCTCCTCTATTTGATCTTAAAAATTTAGTCTTCATACCAGATTCATTCTCAACTCTATTCTTGAATATCACAAACTTATCAAATGCCTCAGATTTCTCTTTAAGAAATTCAACCCACATCATTCTAGAAAAATCATCAACTAGAATCATAAAATACCTTTCACTATAGAATCCTTTAGTCTTTGTAGGATCACTGAGATCTGTGTGTACAATCTCCAACTTCATTGTAGTAGTAAACTTCTTACTGGGAAAAGAAGTTCTGTTATGCTTCGCCAAAACACACTCCTTACAAATTGTGTTAGCAGGCTTTACAATCTTTGGCAAATCTCTAACTAAAAACATTCTACTAGTCCTCACAATATTTTTAAATTTTATATGACAACATCTCTTATGCCATAACCAATTGTCATTTACCTTTGCAACCAAACATGTCATTTCAGTAGGGTTGAATTGAAATATACTACCTCTAGATATGGTTCATGTTCCAATTACCTTTTCATCTTTATATTTGATCATGTATGTCTTTTTTATGAACTACAACTGATAACCTTTGTCTACTAGTTGTCTAGTTACACTCAAAATATTGTGCTTTAAACCATCAACAAAGTATACATCCTTAGTATTAGTCTTACCATCAAGAGTTATATATCTATTACCTTTTACTTGGCATGCTACATTGTTTCCAACTCTAACAATTCTTCCATCCTGACTTTTGAAGTCAAAAAACTTTTTCATGTCACCAATCATATGATATGAACAACCACTATCAATTATCCAATTAGATTTCTTCTCAACCTATGATAACAAAGCTACCTTCTCTACACTTTCTTTTGTAATTGCCACAAATCCAATTTCATCATCACTGGTACTTAATGCTTGCTCATCAGAATCATTATCTTCATTTGCATACAAACACTCTCTATCTTTTCTAGGGTTATGATTTCCCTTATACTTTTTCTCTCTTTTAGGACACTTAGATGCATAATGACCATATTCATCACAAGTCCAACATTTAAAGATTTTCTTACCTCCTTTTTCTCTTCTTATCAAAAGGGCTACTCCTTCTTCAATCTTTCTATCTTCCTCATATCTATTGTTGCTAACAAAATCTCCTCTAGCACTTGTGGTCCTTGATAAGTTAGGTCAAATATTCAAGGCACTAAAAGCTATTTCTATTTTGGTCAATTCTCTAGACTGTTTAAGTTCGTTCTCAACTGTTTCAAGTCTTCCAATCAATGTCTCCTTTGTGAAATCTTTGGTACAAGATATCAACAACTATATCATCTGAATTGCTGACATAAATAGTGGTGTTAGAGTCTTCAATATCTTCCATATAACTTCATCATCTTCTTTGGTCCCTCCTTGAGCTTTAATACCTACAATAATTTTTGATATCCTACCTATATATGTTCTTATATATTGATCTTCCATCATTTTAGCATCTTGAAATGCACAAATCCAACTTTGTAGCCTCAACTTCTTAGAATGTGCATCACCTTCAAAACTATTTTCCAAAGCTTTCCAAATCAAATGTGAAGTAGCAAGTGATTTTACATGATTGTACTCAATTTCAGGAAGTGTACTCAATAGTGCTTCTCTAACTCTCATGTCACACATGAAAAGATCTATTTCTCCCTCTGTACAAATTTCCAAATCCTTTTTAGTAATTATTGTCTTTGCTGATTTTGTCAAGATCCAATATCCTAGACCCATACACAAAAAATGTGTCTTCATCTTTTCTTTCTAGGTATCATAAATTTTTCCATTAACTTCAGACTATCTTTCCTGAACATGTTTTCCATGGATCTCCCAAATGTTTTAAACTTTATCTTCAAGGACTTGATTCTTTGATACCAATTGTTAGAAACAAGAGTCCATCAAGATAACTGAGAGGGGGGAGGCGAGGGGGTGAATCAATTATCCAACAATTAAAACATTTATCTTCCTTAAAAAAACTTTACCATTCAACCAAAGTAAACAATAACTATAATTAAATGCTCATAGACAATTACACCAGACATGTTGACTAGGGAAACCCTTGATCTGAGGGAAATCCCCAGTGGGAATGATGCCCACAAGATGATGTACTAGTATAAATATTCCTTGGTAGAGGATGGACCCTATTAGGAGTCTATTAAAATATTTAGTACAATGAGTCCCTGTTAGGAGACTTTGAATCCCTGTTAGGAGATTCCAACCCTATTAGGAGTTGTGGTACAATGTATGTAAGAAGAGTTCACTACCCAAATATGCAATTTCAACTACGAGAAGAGCTCACTGCTCAAACAAATAATTTACTATTATCTTCTCCTTTCCTTTTCTCTTTCCTCTATCGTATCAACCAGACCACTCACTGCCAGACCTTGTAGACCATTTCAAAAACTTCAGCTCTAAATACCAAACCTCAGATCACTTAGCAAAACATTGGCAATGAAGTTTCCTTCACTTCTACACTGCTTTGCTCAACTTTGCATTCCGCACTCTCTGATGCTTATCAAACATTAACATTCCATACATTCGATTCATATGATAAAGGAAAATATCCTTCCTTTATACTAAATCCTCAAAACAATTCCCTGAGTGAACTATTAGACCTTCTCAATTAATTACTATAGGACCACACTAAGAACATGTTAAACTTAGGGACAACATTAATCTTTTTCCTTGCAACTTGAATAACTTTCCACATATGAAATATTATGACAAGTGAGCTTAGCCACATCATCCTCAACATGTCTTCTCCATGTCCTTAACCTTGGTCCTCAAGATATCAACTCTGCTAAGAGATCTAACAAGTTTACCAGAAGATGTCTCTGTAAACTCTATCTCAGAATAGACATCACCAAAACTTACATAACTTCTTCTAGAATTATCATTTCTTCCTCTGATGTTAACTACATATACTAGATATTCAAAAGTATCTCCCATAACTTCAGGTGGTTATAGTGCTCAACTAGCCATCTGTACCATCTTGATCTTTTCGTTGTTCTTCTATTAGATACCACAGAAAACTGCTATGTTGACATCAATGAGAAGCTTAGTTATGAATGTAACATATCATCATAGTAGTACTCGCCCATAGGAATATATTCAAAATTCATGCTTCCAACCAATCTTCTAAAAATCTCCCAAATCTTTCAACACCAAGTTCTTGTATCAAACATAAAAAATATGAACAAATATCATGAATGAGTAATACCTTGGGCGGAATCTATGATTGAGCTCCAGTTAGGTCAACTGCTTCTACAATTGTCAAACTCAAGTTGAAGTTTGGCACCTTCCAATTGATTCCTCAAACCAACATCTCAGATTCTTTCCTAGTTTTTCTACTAGAAGATCCTATGCTTGGTAGGGTTTATGAAAACACAAAAATCTTTAGCAGCAAACACAGAGATTTCTTGGAAGCACAAAAATGGCTCTTTGCAAACAACTCTTAAAAATTGATGGTAAAAAATTAATTCAATTTCCTTCCTTTTAACAAATTTTCACTTTTCAAATTCGATACTTGCCTGGTACATTCACTCAGTTGATGATAGACTATCTCTCACTTGGTTTCCACACAATGTTTCAGTGTATCCCAACCTTGCTCGATAGGGTCTTGCAACCTGAACTAGCTTGGTAAGATCTTGAGTTTCCACAAACACTTGGTGATCCCTTTGCATTTTGAATGCTGATATGGATCTCTTCTTACTAGCTGGAACTAATGTTAGATGTCTTCTTCAGAGTCTTAGTTCTAGTTATTTCTGTAGGGAATTCAAGTTGAGATGCTTGAGTTACCCAACTCTTGAGTGACATCTTCTTCACGACTTAGACTTGCATTCTTAGAAGATTTTGAAATCCATTGCTACCTCATCTACTTTTTGATATTGTTAGCTCTGGCTTTCTCTTCATCTTCAATTCTTCCAACATTCATAGAGTTCTTGGCAAGATGTCCAAGTTCTATACAAATAAAACATATTCTAGTGGTGTCTTTTTTCCTCATGTGATGTTTCAGACAATTTTCTCCAATATGCCCAAATTCTCCACAGTAGTGGTATCTACACCATGTGTTGTGGTCCCATCCAAATATTTCTTTTATAATTTTTTCTTCTAGATTCAATATCTTGCTTTTCTATTCATAAAATTTGTGTCCTTGTTTCTTGCAATTGTGACATTTGCCTTCAAACTTATGTTTCTCCTTGCATTCACTTTCTCTATGACCATGCTTATTGTAGTTGTAATACTTTCCATTGAATTTTTCTTTACCATTACTCTAATATTTGTTTGATGTATGATGTAACATACCAAAATGATTGCAACTAGGCATTTGATTCTTTTGAGCTTCTTTCTAGGATGATTCACCTTCTTTTGTGTATCCTATTCTAGCTTTGCTTTTGTGTCTATACTGACTTTTTTGATTCAACTGATTCATGTCTACTTGAGATTTCAACATTCTTTTATTCATTTTCTTTTTAGTATTGAGATCATTCTGTAGTCTTTCATTCTTTGATCTTAGATTCATGATTTCTTCATTTGTATTAGTGAGCTGATCAATGAAGTCTGCCTACTAAAGGGATAGATGTTGAATTTCATTATTCTTTCCTTCTATCTCTTCTTTGGCTTTGTCATTTTCGTCCATGACTTCACATAGTTTTACTGACTGGATTTCTTGTTCTCTTTTCATATTTCTAACTTCTTCTTGAAGATTTCATTTCATTTCTAATAGTTCTTTGATTGCTTCATCAACTTCCTCTAAATTTCTTTCTAGACAAATATCTTCAATTATTTCTTTAGTGTAGAGATTGTCATTCATTTGTACTGCAAGATCTTTTCTTATTTTCAATGATTGAGAGAGTTGCTCCTTTATTTTCTTTAGTTTACCAATGGCTAATTCCAAATCCAACTTTTCATCATGAATAGCCTTATCTAGCATGTATACCTCCATTGCCTCCAATCTTTTCTCAAGCTGCTAAAATTCTTGTATGAGAATCACAATGCTCTAATACCAGTTGTTGGAAATATGAGGAAGACAAGGTCACTAGGGGTGGGGGGAGGGGGGTGAATCAGGAACCAATAAATCTTCAACTAATTTCACCAATTAATCCTTCATAAAATATTCTGATCTAATTGCATTCATGAAAGAATGAAAGCAGTAAAACATTCATAAGACTTTGAAAAAATATATGATAACCCATAAACCTTCCAAATAGAAAGTAAAACTAGGGTGGGGATGATACCCACAAGCTTTAGTACTATAGTATAAATTTGTCCAGTTTAAGGCTTACAATTTCTCACTTTTAATGATCTTCCCAATTAGGAGGAATAAGGACTACTAGGTTCACCTTGTGAAAGGATTTACAAAACATACAATGAAGTATGCACATGGTAAAGAGATTTGTAAAATATTGTTAAGGCTAAACTATTAAAGGATTTGACTACTACACCTATTAGGATGAACTAGTGGCTGATCTTTGGTTTGCAACTCTGATTTGTTGGTTGAGATTCCGTTGAAATGTGAAGATCATCTTGTTGTGATAGATAAATCTTTGTTGTCCCTTATACTTCTTATAACCTTCTTAATTTTTACTTCTGCTCTTTATATTTTTTTTCATACTTTCTTCTTCTATGTTTGGATGTGATACAATACATAACATATATACCAATCCAAAACATAAGTAATCAAAGTCAGTTACAACATAGATTTCCATCAAGATCACAAAGTCATCCTAACTACTAGCACTTAGGTTCTGAAGAAAAACTTGGTAAGGTTGTGATACTTGGCAACCATTTTCAACACTCAAGATCATCATGCTCTTGGTAGATGTAAAAGCTTAGTTCATACTAATCACTTGCAGGTAGCTTGAACTTGGTCAAAACTTGTGACTCGGTGAACACTATATAAACTGAATCACTTGGTTGACAATACATGTCTCAGTCAACACTAACACTACAAGCTCAGTAGACATTGGAGAGCACAGTTGAAATTATGTAACTCAGTTAATACTATGAAGCTCAGTTAGCACTATCATTGATCAACTCGGTAGATATTGCTCGGCATGAATTTAATGTAGATTTTGCAACTTGGTAGAAATTGTAGAAATTGGTAGTAAGTGGATTTCCTAGTTAACACTACAAATTGCAAGATAAGCTTGGTAGTAGTTTAACCAATTGACTAAGTTTTAGTCACTAATAAACAAACTTGGCCCTAATTTCAACATCCCATACATGAGGTTTTGACTTCTTTGATTTATTTTTTATTTCTTTGAGTCAAGTCTATTAAATTTATATATTTTATCATATATCAAATGCAATTTCATCTTTGAAGGTAATTGTATTTATCATTTGATATTATTTAGATTAACTACATGCAAGAATTTCTTTTATTAATTACATTTCAATTTATGGCTAATTCCTTAACCTAGGGCTTGACAAAGGGGAGCCCTCATCTAACCAAACCACAAAAACCCTTTTCCTCTATGTGTAGAAACATGATATCAGTTTGGAGCTTATAGATTTGAAATCTACTATATGAGAGCTTTCTAGAGAATTTTGTTACACTATCGTTGCACTTCATCAATTATTTTGTAAGACCTCTTCGAATAGGTCGACCTAATCCTTCTTTGCTTCTTGCCAAATGAATTATGGGTTTTGTTCCTTGCTCACCATTTCATTCTTGGACACGTAGTTAGATATTCAGAAAAAGGTTCTGATCCACAACTTTTAGCGCTAAAATACATCTTCCTCTACATATTTCCAGGTGAGACTTTCATATTTTATTTCCTTTCATATCTTTACCATAGATTTATATCTTAATTGGGCTAATTTTTTACACATAACATCTAGATTTACATTATTTAAGTAATTGGTTATATTTTGCATACACATTAACCTATAAGTTCTATAGAGTCAATTTCCTTGTGTTGCATTCCCCTTTATAATTGAAAATTTTTATTGTGGCCCTTCTTCCTTTGGGTAATAACTAATCTAATTTTGATTATAATTGGATTCATATTTGGAGATTCCCCTCTTTTGCTCACATACATATTTCAATGGCTTAGTGGCCCAAATAAGAGAATACCTACAACCCTATTAAAGTGTGTCCCTTTTCCCCCTAAATAAATTCTAGTATCCTATTTTCCAAAATGTTGGAGGTAGAATGTTTTCAAGAAGATTTATTTAATATGTGGACGATTTGATTCCAAAAATGAAAGATGGGGTTCTTCAAACTACACTTGATACTAGATGTGGGTTTTCAAGTTGGGTTGATGATCTGTTGGGCCATGGAATTATCATGTTGTCCTTGGCATCCAAATATAATAATGAAGCTCAAGTGCAGTTTGCACTTGATCAAGAAATCCCTATAATGATTGGTATTTTCTACACACAACAACTTTCATATGCATCTTGAATCATTTTACATAGATCACTTCTCTCGCTATCTCTTTCCATGGGCATAATTTTGTGGAGTGTAGCTTATGGAATAGATAGAATAGTATACAATCTACCCATAAGAATGAGAGTGAGGTTTCCAATTATGGATTTATGGGAAATTTTGCACTTGTAAAACTTGTAAGGAAAGATATTTTGATGTTAGATTGTATTTAATTTGATAAAACTTAGAGAAGATTAAGTTTTACTGTTGTAAATAGAGTTTGGAAAAATCAAAATCTTCTATGCATCTAATTTTGATTTAACACTAAAAGTAGAAATGTAGGGACTATTCATGGTTGTGCCAATTGGACTTCAAGTGGGAGATTGTTGAGTATGTGAAGCCAAACTCACATTACCATTCACCTTCTCCCTTCTTGCAATTTGGTTTTATGTATATGTTTCTATGTGTACTTGGAATGGATACTATAGCTTTGGTTAAATATCAAGTGGATGCCAAATTTGGCTAATCACTCTAATTATTCTATTATTTGTTTTGTCAATTATTTCTTTTATTGTCTTAAATATATTTCTTAGTTTAATCTTCTCATGTAAAACTTACATCTATAAGTAGGTATTGGATGATACATTGAAATGCCCACTTTTTTACTCTTGAAAATTCATTAGAATGAGATGTACTTGTTAGAATCTATGAGTGCACAAAAAATTAATTATAAATTTATGCTTACCCTACCATCAAATTATTTTAAAAATTAACACTGTTACTAATAATAGACAATATAATGATATAATAGTTCACCATAAAACCTATTTTACCTTAGTTAAACTCTTTTATTTCAAATTCTTTTCTCTAATCTATTTTTCTAGACCTCTAACAAAAAGGAAGCTAGACTTCCTTTAAGATTCTTATAGACAATGAATATGGCATACTTTTTAAAATACTATCATTTAGTTTTAAAAACCATATAAAATCATTTAAGACATAGAATTGGAATGAACATAAATGAAAGATTTATTTTGAAATAATTTTTAAAAAAGGTATTAAATAATATGAGAATTTTGTTTAAGCAAGAGTCTATAACACAATGATAACCTATGAACTTCTCATGTGGAAGATCTTGGATTCAAGGCTACTCAAACATTTTGTTATATTTTTTATTGAGAAAATAATTTAATTTAATTTATGATCAATAGATGTAGAGTAGCCTCCCTTGTAGTGAAACCTCTTCCATTTACCCTTTTCCTTGCATCCAAGTGCATCCACCACACCATTGAAATATGAGGCATTTTTTAACATAAATATTTTAAAAAGAAATATCATCACATCTTTTAGCTGATTGTCAATCCATTCTCTATTGCTATAGATGGTTTCCAAAAAGTAGGGGAGACTCATATTGCCTTCATTAGAAGAGGGGGACAACAAAATCAGTAGAAAAGGAATGCTTTGATCGCTATCATTGTCTACAACTACTCACTAATTTGGGGTTGTACCCTCTTGGAAATGACATTTCTGTAACTTTTTCATTTTGGTTGTTTTAAATATTTCCCCTTTCCCTTGTACAAAAAGCTATAGACACTATCAAAGGCATGACCTTATTGTATTATCTATTAATCTTCTTTTTTAAAAAAATTAACAATTTATTCAGCACATGGGTATATTGTAGTTTTTTCTATTAAGAAATGAAAGAGCCAAATTGTGACTTACTTGTTTTCTTAAGAAAGCTCATTTTTGTTGTTAAAAGTCAAGTAAATTAACATAGTCAACAAATTCTAATTTAATTTTCAGCTGACATTCTAAAATTAAGAAAAGTAAATAAGCTTAGAAAGTAAAATACAATTCCTTTTTAAGAAGGATTTTAGGTTCAAATATGTTCACTTTTTTTCTTCTCTTTTTTGCAATGTACACAACTATTCTTAGATTATTACATCTCAAGTTTATATTATCTATTGACAAGAAGAGAGAGCGGTAGATAGATGGTATAAAGAAGAGGAAAGTAGGTTGAGGAGGGGGATAGAGGGATATAGTTAGGTTGAAGGGGAAATAGAGTGGGAGAGATGTATCTTAGGCAAGATAGAGGAGGTGAGGGAGATGGAAGTAGTGAGGGAGAGGGAGGGGATAAATAGAGATAGAAATAAAGAAGAATTGAAAGAAGAAAAGAGTGAGACATTACACACACACACACACACACACACACACACACAAAGAGAGAGAGAGAGAGAGAGAGAGAGAGAGAGAGAGAGAGAGAGGGTATTGTTTCCTATCCTTTTCTAAATATCCTTGTGTCACCCTTTTATGAAGGAAAACAAATTTCAATGACATAATTTACTGGTATTACTATTTAGAATTCGAAAATGAAGTAAACTAATGAAATGTGTAAAAATTGATGAAGTTTAGGATTATTAATTTTAATGATTATTTGGAATAAGAATTGATTTATTTTCAAAAAATTTAAGGATGATTTTTAGTTGTTGAAAAATGTTGAAAATTAGGGGTCTAGTTCCCACCACCAAACTATATGGAAATTAACCTTTTTCCATTTGATCTCAAATTATGTTATAGATGACATACATAGCTAGATAAATCAAATATATTTAAATATATTTTGGACCAATATTTTCTCTTTTATAACAATTCAAATTTCAACTCACCTAAAATACATAGTTTTCATCTCCCACCATATTTTTCTAAATAAATCTATTCTAACCAAAAGAAAAATTATACATTCTAGAAGATGATTCTCTCCTCTAGAATGTCATATACTTTTAAATTTTTTTATATATTATTTACTATTTTTTCTTACTCAAAACCAACATCTTCTTGAGTGTTAAATATGTATTTGTATTAGTTTTTAATTACAATATACTTTATGTAATTAAAACATTATAAACTCTATATGAAAATATTCTTGACTTTGAACTCTAAAAATTGGTGTTTATATGTTATTAAAAATACATCATTAAAAAGAGTAAGAGTTATTAAAAAAACATTTTTTGAAATAATTTTATTTCTTTAATAATTGGATAAAAATTGTATAAAACATGCATTTAATGTACATTTCCTATCAAAAAAGTGTGAGAACATAGATAACTTAGCTAGAATGACTTTATCTAGATCATATGTTTGTACAAAATTGATTTTTAGATAGAAATACTCAAATTTAGTCATTCTGATAAGTCAACCTTAAAGGTGACACAACTTTGTACTTTTACCCCCCTTATCTCTCCTTATATAAATATTTTACTATTTTTATCTATTTATTATTTCTCAAATAAAACTATTTTATTTTCTTCTATCAATATAAATAATATTTTGTATCATATTTATATTTTATACATAAAATATATAATTATAATGTATAATTAATAAAAATTAGACAAAAATATTTAAATTTCTAAATTTAACATCTTTTATTAAAAGTATAATTAGTATTTACATTATATAAGTAATCAAACCCTTGGCTATTGATTATTGTTAAGAAAAAACATAAAATGGGAGATTTAAGAGAAGTAATAAAGAGGGGGGGGAGGGTAGGGGAGGGGTTGTGAGAGTAGGGTCAAGAAGGTGAAGAGAGAAGTAATAAAGAGAAGGGGTGGATAGAGAGAGATCGAGAAAGATAAATGTGTGTGTGTGTGTGTGTGTGTGTGTGTGTGTGTGTGAGAGAGAGAGAGAGAGAGAGAGAGAGAGAGAGAGAGAGAGAGAGAGAGTTGCTTTGTTTCCTATCATTTTCTAAATATCCTTGTCTCATTTTTTATGAAGGAAAAGATTAACAAAAGTATAACTGTTAAACTTCAATGACATAAAATTGGTATTATTATTTAGAATTAAAAAATGAACTAAACTAATGAAATGTGTATAAATTGATGAAGTTTAGGATTATTATTTTTAACAGTTATTTATATTAAGAATTGATATATTTTTCTAATTTTAAGGATGATTTTTTAGTTGTTGAAAAATATTGAAAATTAGAGGTCTAGTTCCCACCACCAAACTATATGGAAATAAACTTTTTTCCATTTGATATTAGATTACATTATAGATGACATATATAGCTAGATAAATCAAAAAACAAAATTGATTTTTTGACCAATATTTTCTCTTTTATAACAATTCAAATTTCAACTCACCTAAAATCAATAGTTTCATCTCCCACCACATTTTTAAAACAAATATATTCTAACAAAAAGAATTGTACAGTCTAGAAGAGGATTCTCTCCTCTAGAACATCATATGCTTTAAAAAATATTTTGATATGATTTACTATTTTTTTCTTTCTGAAAACCAATTCTTCAGTGTTAAAATATGTACTTGTATTTTTTCAAATTACAATATACTATATCTAATTAAAACATTATAAACCCTATTTCAGAATATTCTTGACTTTGAGCTCTGAAAAATGGTGTTTATATGTTATTAAAAGTTTATATTTAAAAAGAGTAAGAGTTATTGAAATGTTAATTTGCTGAAATAATTTTATTTCTTTTTTAATTGGAAATAAACTAGTATAAATAATGTAATTAATATACATTTTCAATTGGAAAAGTGTGAGAACATATATAACTTAGCTAAAATGACTTTATCTAGATCATATGTTTGAACAAAATTATTTTTTGGATAGAAATACTCAAACTTAGTCATTATGATAAGTCATCCTGAAATGTGACACAACTTTGTACTTTTACCTCCTTTATCTCTCCTTATATAAATATTTTAATATTTATATCTATTTACTATTTCTCAAACAAATCTATTTTATTTTATTGTATTAATATAAATAATATTTTGTATTACATAATTATTATTTTGGTGAAACATTATATTTATAATAATAATAACTGGTTCAAAATAGCTCTAGGAGAAAACAACCAGAAAAGAAAAACTCTGGTCATTTCCTGATACAAAAAGGATGTAGATGAAGAAATACTTCATCAAGAGAGAGTATCTATCAACACTAATGAATCTTGTCCTGCTGATTCTCAAATCAAGAATATTGTGATTACAAAGAGGCCAAAACTAATATGAATATAATTCATTGTTTGGTGTTAGAGAAAAAACCAAGAACCAAGCCAAAAATTGTCATGAAAGTTTCCATCATTGATCTTCATCCAAACTTCTAAATTGAGACCATGATATTAGGAATCCATCTAATGCAAGTGCAATCCAAGACCCTGAACTGCCTCTAGAATATTTCCTTGCAAGTAGAGCTTCAACAATTTCAAGATCACTATCAGAACTTTCCTCTGATTCTTCTTGACTTTCTGACTGAGATTCCTTTATTTTCTTGCCTTTTTCTTTGAGTGAAATCTTGGCTTCAAATGTTGATTCAATGTTCTTGGAAGCTGGAACATAATTGTCATAGTTATCTAGCTCAAATGTTGTCAACATTCCTACCATGGCATCCAAATTTATCTTATGATTTGCTTCACATCTTCTTTCTTGTATTGAAGATACTTTAATTGTATAAATGGGAAGAAATGTTCTAAGAACTTTACTTACAACTATTTCTTCCTTGATATCTCCTACAGAAGCTTTAATTGCACTGGCACTTGCTTTGACTCTTTCAACATATTTGGCAATGTTTTTATCCTCTCTCATTCTGATCTGATCAAATTATCCTCTAAGGCTTTTGGATTTTTCTTTCCTCACATTGTCATCACCACCATAGATGTCTTGTCCTGCTGATTCTCAAATCAAGAATATTGTGATTACAAAGAGGCGAAAACTAATATGAATATAATTTATTGTTTGGTGTTAGAGAAAAAATCAAGAACCAAGCCAAAAATTGTCATGAAAGTTTCCATCATTGATCTTCATCCAAAACTCTAAATTGAGACCATGATATTAGGAATCCATCTAAGGCAAGTGCAATCCAAGACCCTGAACTGCCTCTAGAATATTTCCTTGCAAGTAGAGCTTCAACAATTTCAAGATGACTATCAGAACTTTCCTCTGATTCTTCTTGACTTTCTGACTGAGATTCCTTTATTTTCTTGCCTTTTTCTTTGAGTGAAAGCTTGGCTTCAAATGTTGATTCAATGTTCTTGGAAGCTGGAACATAATTGTCATAGTTATCTAGCTCAAATGTTGTCAACCTTCCTACCATGGCATCCAACTTTATCTTATGATTTGCTTCACAATTTCTTTCTTGTATTGAAGATACTTTAATTGTATAAATGGGAAGAAATGTTCTAAGAACTTTACTTACAACTATTTCTTCCTTGATATCTCCTACAGAAGCTTTAATTGCACTAACACTTGCTTTGACTCTTTCAACATATTTGGCAATGTTTTTATCCTCTCTCATTTTGATCTGATCAAATTATCCTCTAAGGCTTTTGGATTTTTCTTTCCTCACATTGTCATCACCACCATAGATGTCTTTCAGCTTGTTCCACATTTCAAAGTTAGTTTTATAGTCCTTGATATAATCAAATTCCTCATAGCTAAGCGCATATGCAATATCTATCATCATGATGTTGTGTTTCTTTTTCTTAGCAATATCTCCCACAAATAATGTGCTAGTAGGAGTTACATATTCTTCATCAATGTATTTGCATCCTAAATCATTAATGGAATCCAAATGAAGTATCATGAGATCTTGCCATGCTGCAAAGTTGTTTTTGTTAAGCTTTAGAATTTCTCTCTTGTAAGACATCTGAATCTTTAGCTTAGATCCTTAAAACCTTTCCTGCAAGCACCAAAAGCTCTGATACCATTTTTTGGAAATGTAGGTAGAGTGAATGAGAGGGGGGAGTGAATTAGTTACTGGAAATAAACATCCACAAATCCCTTAGATGTCTGATAAAACTACTTACTATTGTCACTCAGTATACATACAAAAATGTTGTAACTCGGTAAGTGCAATGTATGTTAACTTTAATAGATCTTAAAAATTCACAATGATTAACATGAAACCATAAAATAAATAATATGAACACATGAGGGACTAGATTTAAAGTGGAAACCCAATATGGTAAAAACCACCAATGTAACTAGTTACCGATTTTCACTCTTTTGAAGTGAGCCCTGTTAGGATCCAACCTAGTTAAAGGTTACAAAACACATTGTTAGGTGTGACCTTGTTAAAGGATTTAATCAACTTGTTAGGATTGGGCTTGCTAGAGGTCTTTTAGAAAAATTCAAAAGAACTGTCACCTTGTTAGAGGATTTACAAAATGGTTCTTAAACCAACTCTGTTAAGAGATTTAATAATCACTGTTACAATGGTGAGAAAGTAACAATGAATAGACCTGAATGAGATGCAATTGAATTGTTGATATAGATCGATGTTCTCCTCCACTAGATCCTCTCTAATTGAATAAAAATTTTCTTCTCCTTAAGGATATTTGACCATCCTTCAAAGTTTTCTCACACTTTCTTCTTCAATTAATACAGTTGCATTCTTGCTCATTTATCATCACCATATCCCATGATTGAATTCCCAATTTGACCTTTCATATATACCTTTCAAATTATCAAGTCATATCAATTAAAAGTTACAATTACCAATAATCATTACATCAGTCAGCTACAATCATTACATTAAACAATTAAACTTTATTTTCCAAAATAATGAAATCCTTCATTGGTCAACCCTGCTTGGCAAACACTGGTCTAGAAGTGATTTATGGTGTTAACCAACTGAAGCTCACTGAACACTATGAACTCTAAAAAATCCTTTGGAGATTGACTGAGCTCGATAAACACTGACTTTCATTTGCTAAACTTGTGAGGCCGGTTAACGCTGACTTCTATCACAAAATCCTTTGATGCCCAAGTGAGCTTAGTAGAAACTATTTCCACATAGTAACTTTCAAGAATGTTCGGTAGACTTTTAAATTTCTTTGTTGACCAATTGAGCTTGGTAGATACTGTGTGCTGACTAATATGAAATTTTTGTAACATCAAAGATAACACACAATCCAACAAAGCCATCATGAAATTCCAATTGATAGAGACCTTTGATTGGCCTAGGACAATAAGAACTCTGGAAGGTTCCAAGTTATCTAAATATTTCTCTTGTAAAAGGAGATACCATTTGGAAGAGGATTTGTCATACATTTTCCAAACAAGTTTAGCACCAAAAGCCCTATTCCTATTACTAATGTCAGGAATTCTGACACCTCCTATTCTAAAAGAGGTTGACATGGTCTGAATAGATATTAGAGGTATTTTCTTTTGTTCATTCGTATTGTCTAACCAAAGAAAAGTGTCGGCTAACGTTTCAATTTGAGAGATGATACCTTTGGGGGCTTGTAGAATGGAGAAGTAATAATTAGGAATCACAAAGAGAATAATTTTGATAAGAAAAATTCTACCTAAGAGGGATAACCAATGAACCTTCCAAGCACTAATTGTACTTTTGATATGATCAATCATAGATTTCCAATAAGAGGGTTTGTTTAATCCCATAAAAAAAGAAACATGAAGATAAGTAGAAGGAAAATGATCAAGAGGAAAACCAAGAAGATAGATTATTCTTTGAGTAACAAATTGGGATGTATTAAAAACATAAATTTTAGATTTAGTTGCATTAATACATTGTTCTAAAACTTGTGTATATAGATAAATGGCTTCCTTCATACTTTGTGCTTCTTCATATGTAGATGATCCATAGAGTAAAGTATCATCATCAAAAAGAGAATGGGTTATGGACAAAGATGTACCCACAATATTAGTACCTTTCCACAAACCTTTTTGATTAAAAGAGTTAATAAGTCTGCTAAAGGCCTTTTCCATAATGATAAAAAGGAATGGAGAAAGCAGGTCACCTTGACAAAATCCTTGAGAAGAGGCAAAGAAACCTGTTGATGCACCATTAATGAGAATAGAAAAATGTGCACCCGAAATGAAAATCCATTTACACCACCTAGAAGAAAAACCAAACTAATGGAGGACTAGAAGAAGAAAAGACCAATTCAATTTATTGTATGCCACAATATTATGTTCTTTGATGGAATGAAGGGTCTCATGGGCTATTATGTCTCCCTTAGTTATTTCTTGACCAAGAACGAAACCCCCTTGTTATGTTGATATAACTTTTAAAATAATGGGCTTAAGTTTTAGATAAATAGACTTTGTGATAATCTTATAGATGGTGTCACATAAAGGAATAGGGAAGAAATCAGAAAAAGATTAGGGATCATTAACCTTTGGGATTAGAGAAATATTTGTTGTATTAAAGTTCTTCAAAATGGAAAAAATATTCCTGGATTCTTTAATCACCTCAACAAACTCAAAAAAAATGACATCCCAACATATTTGAAAAAATGGTGTGGTGAACCCATCAGGGCCTGGTGCCTTATCAGGAGACATAGAAAAAAATGCAACATGTGTCTCAAAAAGAGTAAATGGGGCCATTAGAATCAAATTATTTTGTTGTGTAATTAAAGAGGGAATGGAATCCAAGATCTCATCCACAAGGTGAGAAGAGGGGGGATCCTATGCTGGAGGGGAAACTAGATTAGAGAAGAACCTTATACTCTCATTTTGAATACTCTTAGCTTTAAAAATCAAATTTCCTCGATGGTTATCAATTGTAAAGAATATGTTCTTAGCCTTCTTTTGTTTGGTAGATGCATGAAAAAACTTAGTATTTTGATCCCCTTATTAAAGCCACAATTCTCTAGACTTTTTTCTCTAATACTTTTCTTCTCACTTACATAATTCAAACCACTCCTCAAGTGCAAATTCTTCTATCTTGAATGCATATTAGTATTTAAACTATGAAGTAAAATATGTTGATTAATTTCAGCTACTTTTTCTTCTACCATCTCTTTTTCCTCAAAAATATTTTCAAAAACATGTTTATTCTAGATCTTGATAAGCCCTTTGATGTACTTCATTTTCTTGTGAAACTGATAAGTTTTGGTTCATAGCTCTAGTGGAGCATCCTTCCACCATTGTTTTAAGTGGCCATCAAAGTGGGGATGATGATACCATAGACTTTCAAACTTAAAAGATGGTCTAGAAACAGTAGTAAAAGGAGAATCTGATGGAAGAATGGACAATTGAAAAGAAAAATGGTCAGTTTCAAAATGTGGCAATATATCGAATTGGATAGTATAATCCACCAATTTCCAACATTGTTAATGCAAAAATCTATCCAATCTAACTGCAATCTAGTGGAACCCAACTCTTCTAATAGTCCAAGTGAAAGATCCAACTTGTGGGGGAACATCCAATAGAGCATTACTATCAACAAAATCATTAAAGTCTTGGGTAGCTCTAGGAGGGGGAAGAATACCTCCATACTTATCCCTGGTATGAAGAATAGCATTAAAGTCATCAACCATAATAAATTTGGTACCTAGTGATTGCTGGATAAAACTTGAAAGAGTAAGGCAAAGACTTTGTTTATCTAACATAGGATAGGGCCATAAACATTAATCAAATGGAATGAAATTTCATAGTGTTGAATGGATATAAAATTTTCTAGTTAGTTCCCTGATGAAGATATTGATCCTTGATAGTCCTAGGATTCCATAATACAAGAAGTCTCCCAGAAGCACCTAAGCTAGGAACATGTGAGGAATTCCATGTTGACCAACATCCAATAGATTTTAGAAAGTTATTTGTTGAAATCTTAGTCTCTTGAAGAAAGACTATATCACATTGGATAGAATCAAGACACCTTGATCCTATTATGTTTGTTAGGGGCATCAATACCCCTAACATTCCATGAGAGGATCTTCATAAATAACATGGAGCACTCTTGGCACTCCTTTTCGATCATTTAGAGGTCAGAAAATTATCATCCAAAGTTGACTAAATCTCCACATCAACTTCTTTAACTTTTGAAACTTTTTATGGCCTACCCCTAGGATTTGAAGATTTATTAGTTAGAGAATATGATGAGAGGGGGTTTTTTAGTATAGGCAATTTATGAGAGAAATCAAAACTCATATTAGTAAGAAGGGGATCAGCAAAGTGGGACCTAGTTTGACAGATCTATCTATTTGAGCATGAGACTTTTTGACCGCAGAGCCAAGATCTAGACCATTCACAAAGCCCTCCATCCTAGGTGAAGGAGGATCCAATTTAAAGCTTACAATATCCTTAGGTAGGTCATGGGGCATTCTATCTTCATCAAATAACTGGGGAGGAATTCATACTCTACACTCTTCTACTAAAATTTGTGTCTATTAATAGACAATGAATGTCCTTTGGAAACTAATGCAACTTCTAATCTAGACAAAAAATAAAGAGCTTGATCATTAAAAATGAGCTCATTAACAACAACATCCATCTGAGATGGATGAATAACATCTTTTTCATTGGTAGTTAGATATTTAATTGCAAGTTTAGAAGATATCAATGATGTAAAAAGAGACTGATCTAGATTTGTATACTTATCTCAATGAGTATTCCATTTAGAGAGAAGACATGTAAAAAGAAACTTTTTTTTTTTAACAAGATTAGAGGGTAAAGACCCTAAAATGGGAAAAACCATAAGAGAAAAATAATTCCCTGAAAGAAAACACTAGGGAGGAGTGTACAAATTAAACACAAAGTTAATAGGACCAGAACAATCTCCATGTAATTGATCTTTTTGAGTAGTTCAGTAACCTTGTCAAAAATGATAAACAACTAGATTTACAAATGAGAAATGATATGGGTCACTTGATGGTTTAGCTTGAGATACACAAGCATCATTAGAAGCAGAAGGATTGGACTATTTCCTCAAAGTACAGTTCAAGAGGTCAGAGTTCTATTTACTACAAACTATCAAATTAGAGCAACTAGGATCTTGACATTGATTAGTAAAATGTCCTAACCAACCTACCTTCTTAATCACATTATGTGTGTCCTAAATAGTAATTGTTTGGTTCTAGTGTCCATATTTAGATGACATAATTAAGGAAGAAGGTAATGATTTATTCAAATTTAGCAAGGTACAAAACCTGATAAAAAGAGACAGTTCATCAAAAGGCACTCAATCATGTCGAATGAATAGCCCAATTTTATTTTCTATTAATTCACTAATTTCTAGATCTCTATAATCAATTGGAAAAGCAATAAGCTCAATACAATATGGCATAAAATCATAGTCTATATGACTAGGTTTAAAGTTTGGAGACCAAGCCATGTTATATATTCCCAACCCTTTATAGAACAAACTCTTAATTCGAAGAACATTATCTCGAGAAAGCGTAGAATCATATAAGTAATTAAACCCTTGGCTATTGATTATTGGTAAGAAAGATCATAAAATGGGAGATGTAAGAGAGAAGTAATAAAGATATGGGGAGGGGTTCTAAAAGAAGGCTAAAGGAGGTGAAGAGAGAAGCAATAAAGAGGAGTGGATAAAGAGAGATAGGGAAAGATAAATGTGTGTGAGAGAGAGAGAAGGGAAAAGAAGGCGAAGAGAGAAGTAATAAACAAAAGGGGTGGATAGACAGAGAGATAGGAAAAAATAAATGTGTGTGTTTGTCTGTGTGTGTGTGTGTGTGTGTGTGTGTGTGTGTGTGTGTGTGTGTGTGTGTGTGTGTGTGTGTGTGTGTGTGTGTGTGTGTGTGTGTGTGTGTGTGTGTGTGTGTGTGTGTGTGTGCGGGTGTGTGTGTGTGTGTGTGTGTGTGTGTGTGTGTGTGTGTGTGTGTGTGTGTGTGTGTGTGTGTGTGTGTGTGTGAGAGAGAGAGAGAGAGAGAGAGAGAGAGAGAGAGAGAGAGAGATGCTTTGTTTTCTATCATTTCCTAAATATCCCTTATCTCTCCTTATATAAATCTTTTAATATTTATATCTATTTACTATTTCTCAAATAAAACTATTTTACTTTCTTGTATTAATATAAACAATAGTTTATATCATATTTATATCTAAATCATAATATATATAATTATAATGTATATTTAAATTAGACAAAAATATCTCACATTATTTCTCAAGAACAAGGTGGTTTCATACCAGGGCATGAGATAATGGAGGGTGCATTCATAGCAAACAAGACTCTTCACACTATAAAGTCATATCAGCTTCCTAGTTTTGTGATTAAAATAGACATGATGAAAGTTTATGAAAGAGTTTTATGGTCCTTTTTAGTTAATGTCCTTCGTAAGTTTGGGTTTTGTAAAAAATGGTGTGAATAGATTATGGCTTGTTTATTAGGGGCATGTTTCTTAGTTATCATCAATGGTTGCTCTGTAGGTTTTTTTAAGTCATCCAAGGGAGTAAGGAAAGGTGATCCCCTTTCTCCTTTTCTACTCATTATTATGGTTGAGTCCCTAAGTAGAATGTTGCAGCACAAGAATAGACTTAGTCTTTGGAAGGGTGTGCAAATTATGGGAACCTCTATTTCAGTCACATACTCTCTATTCACTGATGATACCATAATGTTTGGGGTTGCATCTATTCAAGACATAAAACAAATAAGATTAGTTTTGGATTTGTATATAGTTGTTTAAGGACATAAAATCAACTCACAAAAATATAAAATTTTCTTGTTTAATGTAGATGACAATATTGCTAGTAGAATTGTTAGGATCCTTGGTTTTCCAATTGAGCAATTGCCTTCTTCATATCTTGGGCTTCCTTTTTTTATGGGTAATAATAAAATTTGTTATTAGACTTCCATTATAGATTAGATTAAGAGTAAAATACTTGAATGGAAAGCTAGATGGTTGTCTCTAGCAGGTAAAATTTTCTTGATTAAGGTGGTCCTTTCAACAATACCTAACTATTACATAGCTATCCTTAAAGCTCCTCCTTTGATGATTCAACAAATTGAAAATCTGATCAAAGACTTCTTATGGAAAGGAAATATATCACAAGAGAAGAAAATTCTTTGCTTGATATGTCACAGTCGAAAGCTTTAAGTGGAGCAGGGATTCATATTTTGGCTATAAGAAATACAACTTTTGGAGGTAAACTTTTTTGGAAAATGTTTATGCAACTAGAGAAGAAATGAGGTAAAATCTTGTAGGGAAAGTGTTTGGATAATGATGATCCAAAATATGTCTTAACCATCTTGGTTCCTCAACAAGGGTCTATAATATGGAATTTAATGTTATGTGCTAGGCATTTGATCCAAAAATATTTATCTTGGGAAGTTCATAATGACCAAAATGTTAATTTATTGGGGGCCTCACAGAATGGCCTCCCTCCTTTGAAGATGATGCATCATCTTGATGAATTAATAGACATTACTAATCATTTGTGGAGCAAAAATTTATCATATTTTATGGTTGCAGTGGATATTCACTTGGGAAAGGTGCACTAAAGGGTACCCTTAGAGCTACACATTGATGAGGATAAGAACAAAATGTTAGAGTAAATTATGTTGAAGAGAGAGGTTTTTATCTCTAAGAAGGAGGACATTCTTATTTAAGAAGGAGAAAAAAATGGTAAATACAACATAAAAGAAGGATACAAGATGCTTTCACAATGGGACAGTGTTAAACCTATACAACATGCCTTTTCATTTTGTTGGAACAAGGATGTACTACCTAAAGTAGGTTGCTTTGCCTGGCTGGCCTTGTAAAATAGAATTTTGACTAGTGATGAGTTATCAAAATTTGCCATTACACAACCTTTTAAGTGCATTCTTTGCAATAATTATGATGAAACCACAGATCATTTGTTGTTAACTTATTCTTATGCTTATGAGTGATGGTTGTTTGTTCTTTGTAAATTGGGTCTTAGTATACCACTTGCTAACAAAATTTGGGACTTGTTTCAATCATAGCCAATGTTGTATATGCATTCATTATTTGTAGGTTTATGGAGGTACATTTCAGTTTTGGTAGTCTGGGCTATTTGGTGGGAAAGGAATAAGTGAATCTTTCATAAAGAAAGTAAGGAGATTAAGCAAGTTCATGAGGGTATTGATAAATTAGTGGTTGAATGTGTAAATGGTAGTTTATCAACTTTTAAATGGTAGATTTGTGTCACATCTTGGGATGGAAAAATGTTGAACTCATGGAAAGGCATTAGAGTGTTGTTTGGGTTAGTTTCACAATGAAAAATTGGGCAAGGTATAGATAGAAGAAAATTTAAGTGGTCCCCTCCCCAACAAAGCTTTATTAAAATTAATTTTGATGGTTCTTCAAGGGGGAACCTAGGTAAGGTAGGTATTGGGATATGATTACAAGACCATCAAGGCTATCTCATAGCAGTGAAAGCTTGTCCTATTCCCTCTAGTATGAATAATACAATAGAGGTGACTGCATTACTATAGGGTCTGGTTCTAGCCAAAATAATTCATATAGAAGGTGATTCTATAATATTTTTTAATGCACGTGTTAAAAGATCCTTCGTCAATTGGAAGTTATCTTATATTCTGAGCTAGATTTGGTAGCTAATTAATTCCTTCCAAGTCAGTAAGGTATCACACATTTATCAAGAGGGGAAAAAAGTCACCAATTTCTTACCTAATTGGGGCTATGATGATAATTATTTAGAAGCCCTTTGTATGGATGATTTCTCCCATGTTCTTCCTCAAATTTGGGATATCATTTAGCAAGAGTCCCAACCCAATAGTTAATTTTTAGTTTCACTCCTTTGTGTGCAACATGCCCTTGTTCTTTGACTCTTATGTTGTTGTTGCTACCACAAAACTTTCTTGAGAAGGATTGACTTGGAGGGGCCCATTGGGGTATCATCATTTGAGTTATTTATCTTTTATGGGATGGGAATCAAAGTTTTCTTTGTAGTACCTTCTTTGAGGAGCCCCTTAAACTAGTTTATATTAATTAATTATTCAAGTGCTCCATCACTTTCTGAATAAAAAAATTAGACAAAAATATTTAAATATTTAAATTAAATATCTTCTATTAAAATTATATTTAGTATTTGCATCATATAAGTAATCAAACCCTTGGCTATTGATTATTGGTAAGAAAGAACATAAAATGGGAGATTAAATAATAGTGGAAACCCCAAACAAATTGCAACATTGAAATCATTTTGTAACACCTCCTATTTATAAATAATATTTAAAGTAATTTATTTATTTTTTAGCGATTTCACCATGCTTACCTATATTTATATCCCCATCTCTAATGGACTTTCTATATATGTATCTACTCCATCTCTATCTACCTTTTTCTTGTTTATCTCTCTCCCTACTATCCTTCTCTCCTTGTACCTCACCCACTCTCACTATTGAAAATCTACCATGAATTTGTTGGTAATTGATACAAAGAGTCAACCAAATTTCTTCTTATTATACCTTCAATATATCTTGGGTGTACCCATTATGTTGGTAATTGATACAAAAGTAAATCAAATTTCTTCTTGATTTACATTCAATATATCTTGGGTGTACCTATTATGTTGGCAATTGATATAAAACATATTTAAAATAATTCTTGATTTACCTTCACTATATCTTGAATGTACCTATTGTACACAAATATGTAATTGCTAGCCATGGATATATGAAAGTTATAACTAAAAATAATAATATATATTTGAATGGCTACTAAAGTTCTCTGAAAAACAATTTCTTATGTATACAATGAAATCCAAAATTTCATTAGACAATGACATAATGTAGATATATTTCATTAAAACATTTATTTTATAATTTAGAGAAAATAAATATTAGTAATAAACAAATAAGTTGGTTGAAAAGAGATTTTTGTCATGTTTAATTGAATTAATTGAATGTCACATGTGACTTTTGTGGACTTGGTCAAAAATGGAGTTGAAGGTGGTATTCCTCCTGAGTTGGGTATTCTAAGTTAGTTAAATAGGCTTGATCTTAACACCAACATATTAACAAGGTTTATCCCCATCACCCTTTCAAATTGCACTCATCTCCGAAAATTGGGGCTATACCTGAACTCCTTAAATGACCCAATTCCAGTAGAGTTCAAAAGGTTGTCAGAGTTGCAACAAGTACTTATGTGGGGAGATCAACTCATTGGAGAAATACCCAACTCACTGGTTAATTGGACAAAGCTACAAGTGTTGGATTTGAGACAAAATCAATGCCCCTACTATTTGGGGGAATGCAACTGCTAAGAGGGCTTAATTTAAGGTAAGATCGTATTATGTGTAGAAGTAGTATTTTGTCTATTGTAACATTTTTAACTGATTTCTCTAGCTTAGAAAGGTTTGATTTGAGAGATAATAATATCGCTGGTGCATCCCCACTCCTATGGGTCATTTTATAAATGTTCTCTTTTTCTTATCATTACACATAAGTGAAATTGGAGGAAACATACTAGATGAGATTGGTAACATCACAAACTTGACAACATTATACCTACATAGAAATGGACTGAATGAGACCATTCCATCTACACTTAGTAAACTTTTGAATATGGAAAGATTAAATCTAGAAATAAAAAAATTACATGGAATAATTTCAAAAAAATGGGCAATAAAAAAGGATTGGAGAGTTGTCACTTAGTGAGAACATGCTTTTAGGGTGAATACTAGATAACCTTGGCAAGCTTCCACAAATAAGGTAATTTTATCTTGATCATAATCAACTATCATGGGAAATACCTGATAGTTTAGGGAGATGCAATACTTTGGAAATGGTGGACTTAGCACATAACAAATTAATAGGAAAGATAGAAGCTGAAATTGCAGGCCTTGAGAATCTCTAGTTCTATTTCAACATTTTTGAAAATTTAATGGAAGATTATAATTTGGAAACGAGTAAAATGATTATGGTTTTAGCTATTGATGTTTCTCATAGCAATTATTCTGGAGGCATTCCAAGTGCAATAGCAAGCTGCAAGGGGTTGGGATATCTAAATATTTGTAGGAATGAATTTGAATAGCCAATCCTACCACCACTGGTAGATCTGGAATATCTACAATACATGGATCTTTCTTGCAATAACTTATCAGGCATGATTCCAACGACTTTCAAAAAGATGAAAATACTCAAGCATCTCAATGTCTATTCAAAAAAGTTAAGTGGAGAGGTACCAAAGGGAGAATTCTTTATGCATTTTCTACATCCTTCATATTGAAAAAAAATGGATTTCCTTATTATGATTAGATATGAATGTCTTAGGTGACTAATAAGTATGTGAACTACAACTTTATTATTTTCCCCTTAATTAGAAAAAAATGTGTGATGATTTAATGATAAAAGATTTGGTATAATGTATCATTATGTCTTATTTTAAACCATTTTAAGTCATCTTGTTGAAAGATTTCATCATCTCATGAAAAAATATGAGATTGAAATGTGTATATTACATGTTCACATGGGAAAGTCAAACCAAAAATATGGATGTCATTGGTATATACTAGTACATTTGGTATCAAATTCTGATGGTAAATCATAATCATGGCGTCGCAATCTATCATCATCACAATTTTGATGGCAGACCATCAAAATTGTGATGGTGACATGTTGTGATGCCATAATTGTAATAGATGCCATCAAAATTTGATACCAAATTTACTAATTATATTCTGACACCATGACTCAACTTCCCTCTTTCCAAGCCTCTGGTCTGTTCTCGAGAAGGAAGCCAATAAAATAAATGCAAGGTGACACAAAAAATGCATAACAAAATAAATGCATGTGACCTGCAGAAACAAATATTATGACTTAAAAGAAAAGAGAGAAGCATTACTTGACTTTGAGTCAAGACGGTCATTAAGGGCCCATTTGGTTGCAAGAATAGGAATGGAGAATAGGGATGTAATATTGGGAATAGGAATGGCTATTCCAATAACAACTATTTTTTGGAATGGGTATAAGGTCATTTTAGAGGCAAAATGGGAATATGTATTCTTATTCCCTATTCCATTTGATGAACCAAATGGAGAATAGAAAACATATTCCAAAATTTCTATTCCTATTCCAACAAGCAAACGAACCCTAAAGATTAGAATCCACTTGCCACTCCATAAAGTTGCAAGAATAGATAGAAGTGTGTGTAGCTTAAGTTGGGAACTAACTTGAATTTGAGATAATTTTCTCATTTTCTCATTAAAAATGAAAGAATAGATAGAAGCCTTCACATTCATTGTAAAAGTAGCCGAACCCCACAGCCCTCAATCTTAAAACACAACATTTTCCCCACGCACATAACATTTTCATCTCTCAGTTTATTCACAACTTGTGGAGAAATTTGTACCTTGCTCAACCAAAGAAATTGTGAATAGAAATTTCTCCATAGCTCACTTCTCTTTTCACCCTTCTTTGAACAACATCTCAATTATTATGCAACCAAAAAACCCATCATTTAGTCAGTAACATAACCATTAAGATTCCACTTCCACCAACTATCAAACTTGTCCTCCAAACAAAATTATTTCGTATAACTCATCTTCTGTCTTTACATAATTCATCAACCTTCAAGAAAAAATTAAAATGAATCTCTTTCTTAAACCACATATATGTCTTTCATGCTTACTCTATTGTTTTGGGGTTATCCTCGTAAGCAAGGCAAGTATGAAGGTGATGTCGATGTGATGTGTTTTAGACATATCAATTATCTAACTTTGCATTATTACTTTTATATCTTTAAAGTGATAAATACTATTTAAGATATATTCTATTTTTATTGTAAATTTTGTCCTTGTGTCAAAAATTCCTCAGTGGGGCATTACATTTGGTATTGGATTCTTCTTTGTTGTTAAATACAATTCTTATGCAATATCATGTTAAAAAGATATACGATTGACCATGTTTAAGAGTTTATATTTCATGTGTTATCCAAATGAATTAAATGAAGGTTCATTTGATACGGACCATCATAAATGAAAATAAATTTCTCCTCTCCTTACTCTTTATTTGAGGTGCGACTATCAAAATATGTTAGTTAATAATGTACAAGTGTATAATTTGTAATTTGGAGGCATAATTAAGGGCGATAAAGGGGAAATTCCACTTAGGAGAGATTTCATAAATAATTAACTGAATATATTTAGTCTGGTGCAACTATTATTGATGCATTGTGTACAATCTTTCCATTTTCTTCTTGTTGTGAGAAATTGTTTCCCCTTAACTTGGTAAGATTTAAAATATGTATTTTTAAAAAATGTGAATATTATGGTAAATGTATCTAGTTGATTTATTATACTTGGAAAGGATGATGCTTTATGTATTCTTCACATCCTTCATTGTGTAAACAAATTGTTCGCCTTATAGTGATTATGTTTTAATATCTTGTGTGACTAATAAATATGTGAAATGCAACTTTATCATTTTCCCCTTGATTAGAACAACATGTATGTTGATTTAACGATTAAAGAGTTGGCATAATCTATCATTCTTTCTCATTTTGTACCAATTTAAGTCACAGTATATTTTATCATCTCATGAGAAAATATGATGCTGAAATGTGTATTGTACATGTTCACATATGTTCATGGGAATATCTAATTGGAAATATCATTGTCAATGGTATGTTGTGCTATGTGAAAATTATGAATAGGTGAAATGAGAAAATATGCATAATTTACCATGTACTACAACGTCAATGTGATTAAATTTGATACAAGTGTATCTTAAGTCATTGGAAAACTTTTACCACCCAAAAATATTTTCCTTTAAGTGTTTAAGCTTAAATGAGGAATTGATGAATTAGTATGTGTCAAGGTGATATTGGTTTGATTATTTTACATGATTTATGAAAAGTGTGTGTGTGTGTGTGTGTGTGTGTGTGTGTGTGTGTGTGTGTGTGTGTGTGTGTGTGTGTGTGTGTGTGTGTGTGTGTGTGTGTGTGTGTGTGTGTGAGAGAGAGAGAGAGAGAGAGAGGATGTAGATAGGAAGTGTGAGATAATGGATAGAGTGCAAATAGAATAGAGTAAGTCACCAATAGAGAGAGGCGTCGATAGAATTATAATAGAAAGAGGTTTATTTTCAAATATTAGTTGGAATTGCTCAAGTGGACATTCCTAGAAAATGTGGAAAGAAAGATAAAGCCAACTAAACTTCTTGATTTGATTTTTAAAAGAAGTGTGGCTTCCCAAAATGATTGAATTTTAGGATATGCACAAAATGATTTTGTCCAATTAAATTTAAAATTCTTCAACTAGATTTGATTGGCATGTATATATGCAAAACCCATCCTAAAATTTATTAAAGTTCCACAACCTAGGGTGTTTTTTAGTGATGAATATTCATAATTTTACAAATTTTAGAAATTTTTTGCTAGTAATTTGGCTAATAATTTAAGATTTAATGGAACCTAAATCACAAAATTTTTATTAAATTTTGTTCTAAAATATTTAAAATCGGTCAATTATTTATTTTATCAAAAAATTTGAACTCAAAGATTTGCCACAATATTTGATACATGATTAGATTTGTTTCACCTAAATATTATATATTATCAAAAAAATTAAAATTAATTCACCAATAATTATTATAATTATTAGTTACTTTAGGGATATATTACCAATATTTAGTTTTCACTATTGATTTAAAATATAATGTAATTAATCTCATAATTTCCATGAGATAAAACATGTTCAATTTTGATTTGTAATATTCCATGATGATCAGCAAACTTCCTATTATTATTGATATTCACTAATATTTTCTACTCAAATATTATGATTCCAAAATAATTGCCAATGTAAATAATATTTAAAATAAAAAAAATTGAGAGATTCGCCAACAAAAATAATTTGGTTTTTCAAAATAATGAAAGATTCACCAATAATTTATTTTATTTTTTGGAGGGGGATTTCTTAAATTTTACCCTACCCCCAACCTACCTGAAAAATGGGAGCTCTAAAATAGAGTATGAACATTCAATAATTACATAGTAAAATTGATAGAGGATTTGCCTTATATCTTGGAGCTACAATTTCCCTACTTCATGTATTTAGAAACTGCTAGTAGAAAGTGTAAGTATAGAGAAGGCATGCCAATATTTGTTTAAAAGGATGTCTCCAAATTGTTTAATAACATGTTAGTGTGGAAGGATGTTCCAAAGGTGGGAACAGTAGCAAAACATGTAATTGTTTAGCAAAATGACTCAATATGATGGAATGTGTTTACTATAGTATATATAATCAAATGGTTTTGTTGAGGCTTTGCACTCTTTCCTAACATTTCTCAATTCAAAGTAGGTTATGAAAAACCATCAAAGCATAAAGGATGGATAAATTTTGTGAGAGGTAGTTGAACTATGCTACTAGTTATTTATGAAAAATATAGCCATCCATTTTTAGTAATGTTGGTATCATTAATAATTGTAGATACATGTCCACATACAAATTAGTGAAGAATATTTAAAAGACTTGAAACACACGTGGTATATGTTTGGATGAAAAGAAGTAAAACTATTATTAAATCGTGGATGTACATAATGTGTGCAAAACTTGTAATGTTAATCAATCATGATGTCCAAGATAACTTGTTCCTAGTTTAAAGCATGCTGCTAGAGTTATTCATATCTAGATAAGCTCAATACTACTATTCCTTGTGCATCATTCCTCCTTATCACCATCTTAGTGTAACTTTGTATTAATAGAGTACTTTTACCTTCAACTACAATTTTATTACCTCTTATTCATTTTAGACATCTTTCATTCTACACATGCTTCCAATAACTCTATTATTCGTTCTTCTAAACCCTCAATACACAAGTCAAGTAGTTTATTCAATTCAAGAATAGAATCAAATCTCTAACTCTATTACATTTTTTTTTTTTCACATTGTAAATTTTTTAAATGTGAACTTGTTACACACCTATTGTATGTTCAATTTATTATAGTTGTATTTGAGTTATATTGTGGAAAAGGTTATCTTTTTTGATATATGTCTAGATGTTACATATGAAGATAAAGTTTTCCCTAAATTATTCATATTCGTATGAACCTTGAGGACTATGTTGTTCAATACTTATAATCATTAGCTTCTATTTCTATCTAATTTTTTCACAAGCAAACCAACACATGTGTACACCACTCATGAGTCCAAATTCACTAAATATAATAGAAGACACAAAGAGTCTTGTAATGTGTATAGTACTTAATTCCATTATTTATGTGGTAGAATTTGGTTTTTCGTGTAAAACATCTTCAACTACAATACTATAATCTATTTTTTGGCATTATGGGTCCTCTCCCACATCCTCTTCCACAATAAAATACATCATAACCATTAATTGTTTGAAAGTTTTTATTTTCTTCACACTTTTATTGATAAAATATCTATCAAAGAATAGAGTATAACTTATAAAACACTAAAAAATAGATATAAAAAAAATATTCAAAAATAAAAGACAAATTAACATAAGATATATTTAAGGCAAGAGCCTATAACACAATGGTAACTTGTGAGCCTCTCATGTGGGATGTATTCTGTTCAAATTTGCTTAACATATAAAAATAATGAATTACAATAAATAACAATAATTATTCTAGGCTTCGATCGTTTACCGATAAAAAAAAGAAGAAGATATATTTAATGAAATAGTTTTGAAATATTCATCAACAAAAATAAACATAGACAATCCCTAAATCTAAGCTTAAAAAAAGACTGTTACATTTTATATACTAAATCATCTTTAAATTTATAGATTTTTTTTAGTAATTAGAAAATATTACAAGAATTTAAAACACTAAATATACAATGGATAACAAGAAAATGAGACATATGCCTATGATGTTTTTCGGCTACACGAGCACATCTCTTGTCTGTGTCCTTATTATCAAGCCCGCTTCACTCTACACACTAAAAACTAGCTCTCTATGGGAACATGCTTCCCAATTCCTAAGGGCACTTTACCATTTCATTAGTGGAGGCATAGTCACCATTCAAATATCAAGAAAATAGAAAATTGTTGACTGAAGGCCACCATATTCTTCTTCTTACTCATAGGTATATTTCCTTCATTTCTATATAGTTTTGTAGCTATATTGATGGGTTTGGTAAGGATTGATAAATAAACTAGTTTTATTTTAGGAGTTGTAACAATGAATTTGACCAATTCAACAGAAATTAATGGCATTATTTAGTGATTTCCCTCCTATGTCATCAATTTTATATAGGACAAAGTGGCTTGACAAATCTCCTTACTAACTATGAAGATATAATTTAGGGTCCCAAAATACTCTTTTCATTATTTTATTATTTTATTTATATGTTTCTTTGGATTGATCTTGAATATATCTTTCAGGTACGTATTGCACACCAAGGTGCAATTGCTAATTCTACTAATTTTTTATGAAATTCTTAAAATATTCATATGCTTATTACTCCAAAATCAATAATGATGACTACTAAAATATATTTACACCTCTTTCATAATCATAACATACTTTAGAAAAAAGTTTATTGGTGCCGAAAATTCAAAGAATTGGATGTAATACAATTTAACCTTAGACCCTATGTCATTGCTATAATTTCAAGTTCATGCCAAATAGCTTGGGTCTAAAGATGGATATGAAGGCATATGAGTTGAAACATTGAGAGATTTTCTAATGTTGATGTACCATATTTGTACATAGTAATAATGATGGCATATGATTTCAATGAATTAATTATATAATTTTGTAAATATTTTGTTAAATAAAATTGTCATTTGGATAAAATAAATACAATTTTAGATCAAATAAAATACAACAATTACAACCCAAATCACTATAAATAAAGTTACAATTGAAAATAAGAGTAATAAATACTTGAATAGATAATAAAAGTATAATAGCAATAAATCCTATAAAAATTAGTTCCATATTTTTTTATTAAAAAAAATCCTATAAACAAACAAAATAATCTAGATGTATTTAATTAAAAATTAGGTTAATTCTATAAATTGAATAAAATAAATATTAATAATAAACAAATAAGCTAATTAAAATGTTTTTCTACTAAGGGAATACAATGCTTTCATTTCAATCAATTGATTGTCAAGTTTTTCTATTTCCCTTTCAAATAAGACACACATTAATTACGTATGCTTTAGCTAACAATAGACACAATGATGTGCAGGTCAACTTCAGCCTTTTCATGCATTCATTGTCAACCATCCAAAATAAATCAGCTCATGTCTTATGCAGAACAATATATAGCAGTGCATTTCATTTCAAACAATGTAGTAATGGACTACCACATTCATGGCTTTAGTGATTTTTATATTAGTAGAGTAATTGGACATTTACTGCATGTTAATGCTTAAGGATTGCATTGTATATCAGATTATTATGCTCACATTATTAGTTCTTGCTGACATGCATGATACTATAACATCCATGAGATCCTTATTCTTAAACTTTATTCAACCAATTATATATTCCTATTCAAATAGAATGTTTCAATATATAAATATTTTAATTCATTTCTATAAAAAATATGTATCTACAAGTCTATTTGTGTGTATAGTGAACATACCATGTTCAAGTATTTTTTGAAACTTTTAGTTGATCAAACAATAAAGTTTTTCTATTGAATTGTATTGTGCAAACGTATAGCATAGTGAGAGGTATTAATATTGTGAAATCTCAATAAAAAAAGATCTATAGATCTTTACTAAAAGCCAAGATATTTGCTACATTAAGCAGTGACCAGTATTAAATGAGATTTGTACCAAAACCTAAGATATTTGCTACATTGAGAAGTGACCAATGTTAAACATTTAATGTAGTTTTCAGAAGAAGAAAAAAATGTCTACATTATGTGTATCAGCCATAAGATTGTGAACTCTAGAATCTCAAACATTCATACACTGTATATGGCATTCTCTATTCTTAATGTCTCTCCTAAGTGAAGTTGTAGAGTAGGCTTGTGAGGCTTTGAGTATTTTGTTATCTCCATTTTTGCAACAAATATTAAGCTAAGAGGTTAGTCTCCCTTAAAATATGCTTTATTTTTCCCTCGTCTTCTTATTTTGTTTTCTAATTTGTGTATGTGTTTTTCATTCTTTTGTACATGGTACTTTTCATTATTTTCTCAATTTCTAGTAGCTAGTTTAGGATATTAGACCAACTATGATTATAGTTACTAAGTGCTATGAGGGAAGCCAATAAAAAAAATATATATTTTTTTTTGGTATTTGCTAGTACTGATAGGGGAGACTCCAAGGCCCTTGGGCGACTCACTTATTGAAAATCAAAAAATAATATTATAGAATGGGAACTTTGAATTGGAGGAGACTTACGATAAACAAGCTCAGTGAGTTGAAGCTATCTAAAAAAGGTAATTTGGGATTGTTTGATTCAAACAAAAATTTCTTTTGTCAGTCAACCTATCCAATAAGTTCTCATGGGTTGTGCAATTCGATTATGGTAATTTTATAATATACAATTTCATTACTATCCAACTTATAATTATTGGAGTATTTGGATGAAGTATTTAAATAATATCTAATTATAGAAATCTCCCTTGTTGTGCAATAGAATTTGATGAATTTAAAACATTTAAATTTATTGATTATCTCTTCCACTATGAGTTAAGTTAACAAATACAATTATTTTTCTTTGGTTGTTCAAAAACTAATTTTCATTTTATTAAAAATATAAGTATCAATTGATATTGTTTTTATCTTTTTTTTTATATTACTTACAATTTATTTCATAGTTTTAAATAATTTTTACATTTTTTTAAAAGATGACACTACTCCTGCATTGCATTTACTTTTAATCTACCTTTCGGCCATGACATATCTGGTTTGGAGATTTGCTAAACATGAACAACTCTCCAATAAACAAAATAGGGAACGTTCCCATTTACAAATGACGACGATATTCATGTTTGGGGTGTGCTCTAAAACTAACAAAAGTAGCACGAAAAACATGACCACCATCATTGCCATGTTTTCTATTCTACAATAATTAAAAGAAAAATAAGGGTGAGTAGGCTTACTCGAAAACACAGTTATAATATATCTTTTCACATGTTTTACTTTGGCCATTTGTTGAATTGAATATTAGCAAGATTCATAAGCATTAAGAGTTGTACACTTATTAACACTCACTTTTTAATTTTCTCGACCAAGTAGTTCAGAGATTTTTTCAAATGACTAATGACAATATTGGAGGTTTTGATGAACATAAACTATTTTAAAGAGAAAAAGGAGAAAATGTAGAAATAAAAAATACTAGTTTAATCCCCTCAAATAACTAAGGCTTAAAAAATAATTTCCATTGATAGGCACTCTTTATATAAATATATTGACCACACATGTACACTTTTTTTGTAAATTGGAATTAAATAATTTAAAAATTGAAATCATGGATTATTGGGTTAACTCAATTTTCTAAATTATTTCCTACTAAAGCTAGAATTGGAAGTAAACATCATTTAGTTTCAATTTTAGTTAAAATATTTATATCTAATAAATCTTAAAAATTATTTTTCCAATTTTAAATATTAATATAATAATTATTAATTTTTATAATCAAAATTGTCAACTATTATTAATATTTAATTTTTTATAATCAAATATCAATATAATAATTTTTAAGAGAGTTTTCAATTATTCCTAAACAATTACAAAATAAAAGTAACAACATCAAATATTAAATGTTCTCAAATCATAAAACATATATATCTAATAATTAATTTTAAAACAATATGCTATATTCAACAAATATCATTTGCCCTTGTTAATTTTATTTCTATCTCGGTGCTCTTTTAAAATACATCATTCCACAAAGACACTATTACAAAATTAAATATTTTATTTATGCGTACAACTTACATAAAAATAATTATTCCTCCTATAATAATTATATTTTATCTTTTATAACATATGATCATTGTTTGAATATTTTCTTTTGAGATTCTATTCAATGTTTAAATTACATATACACAAGAACTTTAATTACACAACGATCTATTCAAATTCGAAATCAGAAGGAGCTCAACACTCTGCATCTATGTGTCCTTGTTATTGTGGTCAATGATGCATTATCATTCAAAAAAATATTTTGCATGTAATTTACACCGTTCTCTCTAAGGATTATTTGGTAGGGCATGGCAATTTGAACATTATATAGTATGTATGGAATACTTCATTTTTCTTATTAACATAACTTTCAAGATTCCACTTCCACTAGTTTTCCAACTTGTCATAAAAAAATCAAATGATATTTTTAAAACTAAACTATTGGACATTCCCTTCTACCAAATACCAAATACCATATACCAAATGAATTCATAAATTTGATTATAGACTTTTTTTTGTCACCTTGACTCTCCCATTAATTATCAAGATTATTTGATCTTTCTTTAGTATAATAGAGTACTATCTCATTCCCACCACAAGCCTCTTAGTTAATGGGCCCTTGGTCTACTGGTGAATTTGAATGGCTCACAAAGAGCCCACTAGGGATCAAGTCTTGTTAAGTGTAACGCTCTAACATCATAAGGGATGAGGCTGGGATCGTGTTTCGAGTGATTTTGATGACCTGAATTCTCCTCAATCCTTGGCTCTAAGCTAAAGAGGTTTTAGGCATGAGTGGGCATGTATGGGGTCCCTAAATCACCTATGCGGTGGCCTTCATTGGTTGGTATCTCAGAAGCTTCATCCCTTTCTAGGTTGCCTCATAGGTTATCCTCCATTAAAAAAAAAAAATACTTCATTTTAGTCATTATGGCAAGCATTGATATTCCATTTCCACTACTTGTCCAATTTTGTGTAACAAAATCAAGTGGTACATTTAAAGCTACTATACTCTCTCTTGTAGTGTAAAATTAATTTCAAATAAATTCATAAATGTAAATAGACTTTTATTCTCTCAATTTAATTTAATGATTTGTAGAACACTTTCATCCCTAGTTTTGTCTTAAGTGAAAGAAATTTATTCACATCATCCAATTGTAGTTGCATCTTCAAAGCTCATCTGACGCCTATTAGCAATTCATTGTTCATAGATTGATAAATTGTCAAATTGTAAAGTAATAAAAGAAATAAAAATCTAAAACTTCTATATCATCATAAAATGGAAGCAGTTCCATTTAGGACTACTTTATCCCTTCGAGCAGGTGGTCTGGGTCATGTCAAGCACCTTGAGTGGGTATTTGGTTAGATCTGGCTTTTTCCCCTATTCTACTTCTCTCTCCCTTATTTCTAGTTCCTTTCTGGTAGCCTTTCTTGAAAGTATGAGATCTTTGACTTTTTGGGTCAATGATGACCTTCTAGGTTAGGGAGGACCTCAACCTTAACATAGGTCAAAGTTTACCTTGACCTTTACCTTAGGTCCAAATTTCAAATTCTAGAGGTTTTGGATATCGAGCTTCGAAAAGTTTGTTTTCTAACTTCTAGGTCGGCTATTATGGGTTTTAGAATGATAAACCCTTAATTTTATTTAATCTAAGACCTTTTCTAGGGATTAATGGTTAATTCAAATTTAATTCTCCTATGTTAGCTTCTCTAGAAGTTTGTGCCCTAGACTAGTATATAAGGAAGCCTTCTTCTCTCATTTTGTGATCAATCTATCTATCTATCTATTATCTAATTTTTATGAGGAGAAGTTTCAGAGATAACTTTATATGATCGAGCATCCATGTTCAAGCACTCAAGCATTCAATTCATCAAGTAGCTCCATTGATAGCTATTGAAGAATTCAATCTCTTTAGAGCCCTCTTGTTGAAGATTCTAACATCCAAATTCATTTGAGCTTCGTCCTATTCAAAGATCCATTCAAGATTGATGTTGAAGATCTAATGCAATTTATTTGAGACATCCTATGTTCAACTCTACATTCATTTGGAACATTCCATACTTTTGGATCCAAGGATTCAAATCCTCCACAAGGATTACAACATAAACAAGGTGAATAGTTCCATTTACTTTATTTATCTATATTGCAATTTCAATTTCAAGGTTAATTCCAAACAATTATTTGAACAAGGGGAACCCCCCACCCAACAAACAAAACCCTTTTTCTTATACAAACAGGTGTGGGACATCGAATATCAGTGCAGATTTGAGTATCCTTTTCGGTGAACTTTCACAATCCGCAAACATAATTTTGGTCAGAGCAACGTAGGTAAAGGTTGGAAATAAAGGGGTAAGATCTTACCTTAGCTTTGGGTCAAGATTGAATTTCTTCAAAAAGATAAAAGGTTTCTAGGTTTTCTCCATTTCTGCATTTCTAGTCTAGATTTGGTTGCAAAATTTCTTGAAAATGTATACAAACATCAAAAATCAACATTTTCCAGATTTTCCTTACTTTAAGGATAGTATTGTTTTTCAATTGAATCAATATTTCAATACATACTTTCTATAACAACATATAAATTTTTCTTCTCTATTCATATTATCCATAGATTGATTCTTTTATGCAATTAAACTTGTTTGTTGACCAATTTAGATCACTCCTTTGGGAATTTGAATTTAGAGGTAGATCTTATATTTCTTTCATCCCTCTAGGGTTTTGATACAAACCTTTTTTTTATCATACACTTTGGTGAGAACTCGTCATGGATCTCACATTTTGGTGAACCTGAGAAGCTTACCCCCTCTCTTTTGTGGAATTAGATGCACTATTGTGTTTTTGGGGTTAGATTTCCCTTCATATTATCTTGTGTGTTCAACTTCATCTTACATTTTGGTGAACCCATGATAGAAAATTCTTTCTTTTGTGGTGTTATATCTTGCATATATTATATGTATTTTATGTGTTTGCATCTCTTATAAAGTAAAAATACAAAAATATTCATTTCTTCATGCTTTTTGTTTTCTTAGTTTAGTTCATTCGCATTGCATTGGTCTATGAGCTTTACTACCTTTAGTATTATTTATAATATTCTAGTTAGAAGAAGTCATAGACTTATGGGTTCCCTTGATCCTAAGTCTTCCTCTCCTTTCCTTAGGATCCAAGATGATAGTTTTATTATTCATGATTCATACCCTATTATGGAGAAAAATTCTTCTCACTCATCTCATGCTGAGGATGATGCTTTAAGAGTTCCTCCTGAACAAGTCCAAAAACTTTCTACTAAACTTGACAAAATGGGTAATTATCTTATTCAAGAAAACCATAATCAAGATTCTATTCAAGCTATAAAGGCTCTTAAGAAAATCCTTCATGATAATGATTAAGGTGTTAATATTCTATGTAGTATCACTCACATTGTGCATTCAAATGTTAAACCTTTAGTTCAAGAAATTCAATATTTAGGATTTATTCCTTCGGTTGCTAGTGTTGAACCTTCTTTAGTTCCTTTACCTAGTTTTCCTACTTATACCCCTCCTTTGGTTACTACAATGGTTCCCTCTCTTTCTATGAGTGTTCCTCATGTATCCCTCCATTCATCACAACCTTCTTATCATAATGTTCCTTTTCCTTATTCCAATTGTCTTCCAACTATGGTTCCAAGTTTTCCTCCAATTGTGTTTTCCATTCCTATTGTTTCTTACACTTTACCTAGTGTTTCTAATGTTCTCATGCCTACTATTTCTTCTAATAATTCAACAATTATTAGTTTGGCTCAAACTGTGTCATCTTTACAACATCAACTTGCTTCTTTAACACAAAACAAGTTTATCATTCCTACATGTGACATGGGAAGTCCTCTATCCTTAGACATCATTTATACTCGTATTCCTTGGAAGGTTGATATGATTCATCTTGAGAATTACAATGGAAAAGGAGAACCTATTACTAATATTAAAACATTTAAAATCCTTTGTAGTGACTATGCTCATTGATGAGGCCAATTATTGCCTCTATTTTATGTTAATTTTAATACTTTGTTTTTAATATTGCCAGAACATTTGTGAACTTATAACTAGCTGAACTGATGATAAAGTCCAAATAGAACTATTAACCCATGGGTAGATGGTTATGTCATATTTTGCCAATATTATACATATTTTGTAGTATTTCATATAACCATTAGAATATGTGTTCTAATATTTGGATTTAATTTGATTATGCTTATTTGCAGGAATATTTTTGCATCACAACTAACTTGTTAAGAAAGGAAGAAGTTGGAGAATGGTCAAAAACATTCAAGGAGGAGCATCAAGTCCTAGCCATAGTGGAAGAATCATAATGGCACCAGGAAACATGACATCTACAAAGGAGGAGCTATTATTCCAAGAATGTAGGGATGAAGTGTTGCTATATTCCCTCTACATTTACTATTGTGCTAAATTAGTTACCCAACCTTTATTTCTTACACTGCGAGCTGTTATATTTCCTTCTTCTTCTTTGGTGGATTTTTAGTCAGTTTTTTTTCTTTCCTATCTTAGAATTAGTGTCAATCCTCTATTTATAGTGATTGGATTGATGGTTTTGGAGGTGGTGAAAATTTTATGAAAAAATATTGTTGATTCTTGTAGTGAGTTGTTTTGCAGTTTTATGTATTATTCTTATGTAAGGAGTTTTGAAATATAATGAAGTAATTCTTGGTTTACAATCTATGTTAGTAGATTAGCAAAAGCTAACCAAGGGGACCCACTTGGGAGGTGGATTAAATTAGAGTAGTGTAGATTTACTTCTAGCATTTCTAGTATTTCAGGTAGAAGTTATAAGTTTCTTCCCGCAACATCATACTTTGTGAATGTTCCTATACAATCTGCAAGAGTAGTTATAGTGGATGGTCCAAGTTGAAATATAGGTTAAGTGTGTTACTTTCGTACAACACCAGTTTAGGTTCTTTGTATGCATTTTACTTCCTTGAAGCATAAGCATAATGAATCCTTAAGAAACCTAATGCACATACTGTGCCGACCATTTCAAGTATACATCCCTAGGATGACAAATTAAATGCACCTCATGGTGGGAGAAGTAATCCTTAGATTGAATAAAATATTCCTAAGTAAGGCCTTGGGCATGATTATCATATACCTATTGTGAGATAGAACATTTTTGGCACTATTATTGGGGATGGTGTCAAGCTAGGAACATCTTTCTAGGTCATAGTTTTTTTTTAGCTAGTTTTTTAGAGATTCGTAGTCCTAAAAGTTGCTTCATAAGTGTGAAGAATTCAGTTTCATGTATCAAAGAGGAAGAAAATGAGATTAATATGGCATATTTCTTCCATGAGATTTTGTTAATTTGAAAGATGAAATTGAAGAAGTTGAGTTGCCTTTTGAGGATGCAAGCCCTGATTTTTCTGCAACATCTTCTAGAGAAAAATCTTTGGATATAAGCAGTCTTTGGCCTTTTGCTGAAACCTTGGCTAGCTTTCTTGATAGTTTTGGTCCAAATCCACCTATTGTTAACAATCCCATAGCCAATGCTTCTTTTCAGCAGCAACCCCATAATCAAATACCTTCAATAATGGCACACCCTACTTTTCTATTTCCTCTCCTGAGCCTCATAACTAATGCTAATCTAAAAAATATACCCACAACTACTCTTCCAAATTTTTATGGCCTTGTAACTGAGGATCCTGATACTTTCTTGTTTGAATTTTACATACTCTGTTGTAGCTTTGACTATAACACCAATGCCCACAAGCTCAAATTGTTTCCAGCAACACTAAAAGAATCGGCCTTACGATGGTTCATGGGCTTAGGAGCCAATGCAATAGGTACCTGGGATGAAATGCAGAATCTATTTATGGAGAAATACAAATATTACTGCAAGGGGAATGATCCAAGAGGAGATGACATTTTTAGAATATCACAAAAGGAGGACCAAACATTGGAAGACTATGATTCACATTTTTTGTACACAATGCAGAAGAACCCCCAACATGTACTAGTGTAGGATTTATAGAAACTAGCTTTCTTGAGAGGGGTAAATGATAATTTTTTGGAAGCATTAGACCTGATGGTTGGTGGTGATTTATACCAATCTTCTTGGGATGACCTCAAGAAAATTTGCCTTAACTACTCAAGGTCAACTATAAAGAAAGGCAGAGGATATCGGGCCACAACCACTAAATGGATTAGACAGAGCATTTTAAAGCTTGAGATATCTAATTTGCTCTCATATTTCCAGTAGGACATCATAAATGATGTCACCAAAAATCTTGACACCATGATTGCAAAGAAGAAGCATGTAGAAGCTGAATCATGATTGGCAAAGTATTGTCCTCACTACCACAAATAGAAGCAAGACTATGCATGTAAGCTAGTATCCAACTTGGAGAATCGACATTTTCCGATTGAGTACATGAAGATAGATGCAGAAAATGATCTAGTGTTGTTCATTTCTCAACGTTGACCATAGGCTTCAAGATAAGGTATGCCTCAAGATCCTTTACAATTTTCAAATCCTTACAATAATTAGTGGAAAAACCAAAGTTATTTGAATCCTTATCAGTACTTCCAACCTCCCTTGCAAAACCAAAAAAAAAATTCGTAGCTTAATCAACAAAATAACTAGTGGCACAATCAGCAGAATCAATGGTAACCACCACAAGGAAATTGGCAGTAAACTAACCAATTGAGGGGGCCTCCACAATGGCCTAACCAAAATCCTAGTAACCCACAACTACCACCTCCAATGAAACAACCTACAATAATGCCACTTCCTACAACAAATAATACTAATCCTAAGATAACCCAATTGCCTGCTCAATCTCAGCCAAATCTAAACAACAAGCAACAAAATTAGCAAATGTACACTACTAATACTCACTAGTGCCCTACATATTCACTAGAGGTATCTAATCTCAATTTGAGATCGGGTACAATTTGCCTACACTAGAATACTCTATTATCATGGAAGTTGTAGACATTCCTGCAACACCATGTCCAAAAGCTACATTTTCTAATACCAACCTACCAATTGATGTACCCGCCATGACTACTAACTATACCTCTGTGAATCCTCCCTTTCCACATAGGTTGAATAATGAGAAATCTATATCCCAAGAGGAAGAGACATTTGATATTGTTGAGCAGTTGAAACACATGCATATCAAAATTCCTCTATTCCAACCTATCAAGGATGTCCCTCTTTATGGAAATGCTATTAAGAAAGCATGCCTTAAGAAGCCAGGGTGAAAGAAGAAAGATCCTCAAATAGTCCATGTTGTCAGGAAATTAGTAGATATCATGGTAGGGAGGGTAATGATACCAAAGTATTTAGATCCTAGTAGTCTAGTAGTGAATCTGATCATAAATGGACAGCCTATGAAAAATTCTTTAGTTCATTTGGGAGTAGTAATAAATATGATGAGTAAAGATAAAATGCATAGGTTATGTATGGAAGGCTTAAGAAAAACTCCTACAATTTTACAACTTGTTGATAGTTCAACTGTCACTCTAGATGGTCTCATAGAAGATCTGATAGTGACTCTAGAGTCATGGGAATACACTGTTAATTTTCTTATCCTATCACCTAAACTAGAACTTATTGGCTATCCTATAATATTAGGGAGACCCTAGTTAGCCACCACTGATACTAAAATTAGTTATAGATCAAGCAATATCACAATTTCAAATGGTAAAACCCTAAGGAAGCTAGCACTATATTCACTTGCCCAACCCCAGCAAGACTTGGGAGAACCTATTTGGCTAGATTTAGGGGATGAAGAGGAAGAATTGAATTTTGTAGCTCAACTCATAATGTTGCATAGGCATTTTTTTCTAAAAATGTAGGAGGAAGATGATGTAGTACATAGCATTCTTACTAATGAGTGTATAGTGGCCAGAGATATTGCTGAAAGTTTTGTCTTAAAGCTATGTACCTATGAAGACTATGTCTAACCAACAAGCCCTAACATAATTGACCAATTACTGCCAACTGAAGTATCTACAAATCTAGTACTGGAAGTGTCAATTGTAGAATTAACAACTACTGTGGAACTTTCTCCTGGTCATAATCTCCATGTAAACAACAAGTTGTTCCTATCATAATTGGAATTGTTAACCAAGCTCCTCAATCAACATGAAAAAAACATTTCTTGGGATTATAATGACATGGGAGGACTGAACCCTAAACTCTGCACTCATAGGATCAACATCAATGATGGAAGCTTTCCACTCTGTTATCCTTAGAGGAGAAAAAATCCAACATTGCATGAAATAGTTAAGATTGAGTTACAAAAGTTGTTGGATGTTAGAATCATCTATCCAATCTTTGATATAAAATGGGTATCACCATTAGTTATTCTACCTAAGAAAGGAAGAAAATGGTAGATATGTATAGACTAAAGAGAATTAAATAATGCCACAGAGAAGGATCACTTTCCTTTACCCTTTGTTGATCAAATTTTGGATACTTTGGCTAGGAAGAAGTACTTCTCATTTCTAGATGGATACATCGGATACAATAAGATAATTATTGGTCTAAAAGATCAAGAGAAGACCACATTTACATGTCCTTGGGGTACCTATTCCTATTTTGTATTATCATTTGGATTATGCAATGCACCTGCTACTTTCTAGAGAGTTGTAATCAACATCTTTGTTGACATATCACATGATTACATTGAGATATATATGGATGACTTCATTACATTTGGTGTCACATTTGAGGAAGCCTTGGAGAACTTGGAGAAAGTACTTATCCCATGTGAAGAAGACAACCTATCTCTTAACAGTGAAAAATGCTTTCTGATGATGCAAGAAGGAGTGGTATTGGGACATTTTATCTCTGATGTTCGAATCCAGGTAGACCTTGTGAAAGTAGAGGTAATTCTCACACTCCCTACTCCCATAAAGAAAAAAGAAGTTAGATCTTTCCTATGAAATGTTGGCTATGAAAGGAGGTTTATCAAAAAAATTAGTCAGATAGCTAGTCCTCTATATAGTTCTCTTACCAAAGAGGTTGAATTTGCTTGGACAAAGGAATGTGATGACTCCTTCTGGTAACTCAAGTCATTGTTGACAACCACACCAATACTTAGGGGTCCTGATTGGACTTTTCCCTTTCAAATGCATATAGATGCTTCTGAATATTCCATAGGTACAATCCAATGATAAAAATATCAACATCTTGAAAATGCAATCCACTATATCAATAAGAGCCTTCATGGACCAGAATTGAACTATACAATTACAGAAAAATAACTATTAGTAGTAGTTTATGCCATGAACAAATTCTGACATTATATAAATAGTTATCCCATATTTGTTCATGATGACCATGTAGCAATTAAGTATCTCATGAACAAACCTACCATTATAGGTAGGTTAGCAAGATGGTTACTTCTTTTGTAGGAATTTGATATCAAAATCATTGACAAACCTAGGAAAGTGAATGTGGTAGTTGATTATCTATCCTGAATCCACAATGATGAAAAAGATACTACTTTGATAGATGATACATTTCCAGATGAGCATTTTTTTCATATTATTGTTCAAACCTCATGGTATGTAGATATAACTAATTACATTGTAGCTAATAAAATTCCAACACATTTCTCTTACAAAGATAAGAGGCTACTTGTAGAAAAAAGCCTCCATTTTTCTTGGATTGATAAAACACTATTTTACTCTAGACTTGATCAATTTATGAGGAGATGTGTATGAGAATATGAGACATATGAAATTCTACATGTATGTCATAATGAACCATGTGGGGGGCACTTTCCAGCAAAAAGAACAATGTTGAAGATTTTAACAACTAGTTACTACTAGCCTACACTTCATAAAGATGCAACCAATTATACACGGAAGTGTGATAAATGTCAAAGGATGGGTCGACCAACAAAATAGATGAAATGTCTCTCAATCCACAAATGGTGTTAACACCATTTGACAAATGGGGCATGGACTTCACTCATCCAATAGATCCTCCATCCAATGGGAAATCATATATCCTTGTATGCACTAACTACTTGACAAAATGGGCCAAAGTCAAAGCCATGAAGCATGCCTATGACCATAAAGTTGTTGAATTTCTATATGAAGAAATCTTTACTCGAGATGGCATACCCAAAGAAATTTTTTCTGACTAGGGTGCTCAATTCACTTACAATCTAATCATAGAACTCATGAAGGAATATAATATTAGACATCAAAAATCAAGCCCCTATCACCCTCAAAATAATGGACAAGAAAAAGTTACAAATTGGGAGATAGAATCCATCTTGACAAAGATAGTTTAGTTGCACCACAAAGATTGGAGCAATAGACTACCAAAAGTTGTCTGGTCTTACTGAACAACATGGAAGACCACCACAGGATTCACACCATTTGAATTTTTGTATGGAAAAGAAGCAATGCTACCTATTGAGTTTGAACACAAAACTTTAAGAACAATACTGGAGTTAAACATTGATCTTCTTGCAACACAAAGAGAGAACTTACTGCATCTTAATTCTTTCAATGAAATATGCAAGTCTAGCATGGAATGCACAAAAATCGTACAGAAGAAAAGGAAACAATGGCATGACTCCCACATTAAGAGTAAGCAATTTCAAATTAGAGATTGGGCATTACTTTATGATTCTAGATTTAAAGACATACCAAGCAAGCTATAGACATGATGGCTGGGTCCCTATGAAATAAGCCATGTATTTGAAAATGGAGCCATCCAGTTAACCACAATTGATCAGTACACTTCAAGTTATTGGTCAATGGACATTAGTTAAATTTGTATAAAAAACCCCAAATGAAAGAAGACTTCTTGCAGCAATTTCAATAGCCAGTTTCAAATGCACAATAGGTAACACTTCTTGCAATAGAAGATGCCAACCTTCTTTTGGTAGCTCTTCAATAAGAATTCCTTTGAGAATGCCCATAATAAAAACTTTATGTTTACATAAAGTCTAAATTCTCCATTCACTTTCTAAATTCTTCTTTTTCAACTCATCTCATTTCTTTCTCTACCACCCACCCACCTTCCACATCATCATTTTTCTATGCTTTTAATAATATAGCAAGTCCACTGACATATGATGTCACTATCATTCTTCCACTCTCACCACCTTTATCTAGCATGTGCAATGATCAAATTGAAAGGTATAAGCTTTTCAAATTTTGTTCATTTTTAATGCATAGATTTAGTTGGTTATATCTATTACAACATTAAATATATTGTTGTGGCATTATGCCATTTCTATACCTTGTGCCAAGTATGATGAGTAAGGAAACTTGTCCATGTTTCATAGGGGCTAGGGAAGGTTGCTAATTCCCAATGAAATTTATATTTATTCATTAAATATTCTCAAATCTATACTCTCTCTTTGTTTGATTAAAATCCAATTTCCATAGTAAACAAGTATCAAGTGTCGTACCTTTATTCCTAAATAATCCCTCATTGTCAGGCTAAGATGTGACCTAAATTAAATTTTGAAGAAATTCTCACATATCTATGATTTATTCCCATTAAAACCACATTGTTATTGTTCATGATGAAAATTCATAGAAAATAATGTGAAAAGGATCTGTGGTTTTCAAAAAAAAAGAGTCTGAAGTTCAGAGAAGGGAAGAAGGTAATTGTTGCAAATAGATTAGAGGTTGAGATTAGTAAGCACAAATGGGAGGACACTTTTAATGATATGAACTAGTAGAACATAATGTTTTACGTTTTGATGTAGAAGCGGTAAGAAGATTTAATGCATGTGACTAGCTATGATATTTCTTAAAACAAACAGAGTTTGATGGAGTAGCTACTGAAGTTATACATACATTTGAGGAAGGTGAAGCAATAATATGGGGATTGAGAGTAATTTCCATAGAGCAATGAATAGCGGAAGTAATCGAGCTACCAATAGTAGGAGAACATTACCCCAATGCACATGATGCTAGATCAGTTAGGGCCCAATTTTTTCTACCAAGTGACCCTCCCTTGGATATTAATTAGTAGGGATGCAAAAGAAGGTCTCTTCCTCTATCATACAATGAGTTGGCCATGCATATTATCAAGTATTTTACGTATGAAGGAATATTTTCTAATTTTCATGCACATAATTTTAAGTTACTCAATTATGTAAGGTATAATTTTCTAGTAAATGTCCCCAATTTATTGTACAGTATGTTATGCATTAGTGCTGAGGAAACTTAGAAAGGAAAGGACAATTTTGTTACCCACCATGCCCTAATTAAATTTCTCATAGAAATATCTCTTAGGGATGTCTCTCTTATGTCATGGGAAGAATTTATCTAGCATAAAACCTTGCAGCGTTAGATTGCCCCTAATGTGCAGCCCAACCAAGATAATATAGTCCCCATTGACACAACTACTGAGAAAAGTACCCAAGGTGCAGAAATAGAAACAATGCAAGAAAATGTTCCTATACCCGCTAAAATGAGAAATGTACCTACTTCTTCTAGAGAAAAGAGAAAATAGAATTTACAGGAAGAAAATTTAGTTTTGGTAGCAGAAAAATGAAACCCTATAGTCTCAAAACAAAACAAAGTAAAGTTGGTTCTTGCAATAGCTACTCCTGCAACAGAGACACTGAAAAGGGTTAGCAGGAAAAAGGTTGTGGTGGTTGAAGAAACACCTATGTGAAGAAGCCCTAGAATGAGAGGGAAAATTCGTAAAGTTCCCTTAGAAACCCACTCTACTTCACCTAAGCAATATGATGAAGAATATCTAGTACAAGTTATCTCAGATGATTCCCCCAATTAGCCTAAAATTCTAGACATTCCTCAGAATCCTTATGAGAAATGTAAGGCTGAGATGAATGAATGCCAAAATGATTCCCAAACAAGACAATAGGATAACCTAGGCCATAAAGAAAAAATAGACCCAGTAACACACCAGTTAGCCTATTCAAAAAATGCCCTAGTTCCCTATAAGCAAACATGGTTTACAAGCTTCTTGGAATGGTCATTGAGGGAACATAGGAAGAAAAATAACTGGGAAGAGGCAAGTAGCCCGATTACCTTAGAAATGATTTTTTTCAATTATATAATAAACATGTGCTAAAAATAACCCTATGGGAAGAAGAGAAAAAGGAAATGAAGAAGGTAATAACAAACCAAGGTGAAGAAATTGAAGAATTAAAAGAGCAATTCACAAGATAGAAGAAAAAGATGGATCATGCCCTTAAACTAGTTGACCAAATAATTACTTGTAGGCCACCACCTAGGATCAATGCCATCTATTTAAAAGAACAATTCATTTTATTCCAATTCATGATGACCCTCAAAGATATAGATATATAATTTAGGTTAGCTTAGGAATTCTATGGTTTGTACCAAAGTCTTCCATCATGGCAGTAAAATTTAATCTGTGAATTGTATGTGCATAACTTCATTATCCCTAAAGAAACTCAATGGAACCTTCTACTTTATATAGGGGATATAAACCTTAGGCCCCTAATGTCTTAGATGCATAATGAGGCCAATTACGATAAACAACTTAACAATTACAGAGATGAGGAGAGAATAGAACCCCTACCATTAAGAGCATAGAGTAGTAAACCAAAAGAAATCCTTAGGGATTGGTTCAGGCTGACCTATGGAGATGTTCACAAGGAAATAAGAAAAAAAATCTTTGAGGCCAGAACAAAAGTGTATGTAGAGTATGACAACATGCCTTACTTTTTCTTTCAAAGAGCCATAGTCGGTGTCAAAATTAGATGGGGTATAGTACTCAAGGGAGTTAGAAGGTCAAAACCATGTGACCCTATCAGCTTAGAGGTAGCCCTTCACCGAGCACCAAAATACATGTAACTGGGAAGGGAAACTCAACCAAGACTTTGGTGTCCATTAAGAATGCAACCACCTATGCTCCTTTGGACCCTATATGACATCAACTCTGAACAACTTGACAAGTTGTTGGAGGATCATAGAAGGGATGTCTGGGAAAGAACAAGAGGATTCTACTACACTTTCAAGAGTAACAAGCAAGGGAGGACTGAGGTTGGAGAGTTTTGATCAATGGCCAAAAGATGCAATTATTGAGGAAAAGAATTAAACATACTAGGGGGCAGATGATGAGGTCAATTATTTCCTCTATTTTATGTTAATTTTAATACTCTATTTTTAATATTGCAAGGACATTTGTGAAATTATAACTAGCTAAACTAATGATAAAGTCCAGATAGAACCATTAACTCATGGGTAAATAGTTATGTCATATTTTGCCAATATTATACATATAATGCAACATTTCATATAACCATCAGAATGTGTGTTCTAATATTTGGATTTAATTTGATTATGCTTATTTGTATGAATATTTCTGCATCACAACTAATTTGTTAAGAAATGGAGAAGCTAGAGAATGGTCAACAGCATCAAGGCCCAACTACATTGGAAGAATCACAATGGCACTAGGAGACACAAATGCTACAAAGGAGGAGATATTATTCCAAGAATTCAAGGATGAAGTGTTCCTATATTCCCTCTGTGTTCACTATTGTGCTCAATTAGCTACCCAAACTTTATTGCTTATAACACGAGTTGTTATATTTCCCTCTTCTTCTCTGGTGGATTTTGAGTTAGTTGGTTTTCTTTCCTATTTTAGAATAAGTGTCGATCCTCTATTTATAGGGATTGGATTGATAGTTTTGGAGGTGGAGAAAAGTTTATGGAAAAACATTGTTGACTCTTGTAGTGAGTTTTTATGCAGTTTTATGTATTATTCTTATGTAAGGAGTTTTGAAATATAATGAAGTAATTCTTAGTTTACATTTTGTGTAAGTAGATTAGAAAAAGCCAACCAAGGGGGCCCACTTGGGAGGTGGATTAAATTAGAGTAGTGTATATTTCCTTCTAGCATTTCCAATATTTCAAGTAAAAGTTATAAGTTTCTTCTTGTAGTATAGTACTTTGTGAATGTTCCTACAACATTTGCAAGAGCAGTTATAGTGGATGGTCCGAGTTGAAATATAGGTTAGCATAGAGTTTTATTTCTAGCATTCATTTCAGTAAAGAGTTAAGTGTGTTACTTTCCTATAGCACTAGTGTAGTTTCTTTATATGCATTTTACTTCCCTACAGCATAAGCATAATGACTTCTTAAGAAACCTAGTGCACATACCATGCTAACCATTTAAAGTATACATCCTTGGGTTGAAAAATTAAATTCACCTCATGGTGGGAGAATTAATCCTTAGATTGAATAAACTACTCCTAAGTAAACACTTGGGGATGATTATCACATACATATTGTGAGGGGGACCACTCATGACCATAGGATTTTAGAAAAGTTGTTTCCTAGAAATTTTCATGATAAGGCCTTGCAATGGTTTTGTTCCTTGCCTTGTTATTCTATTGACTGTTTTCCAAAAATTCCCAATGCCTTTATTCCACAATTTCAAAACAACATTGGTTTGCAAGTGTCCTTAACCAATTTAATGGATTGTAAACAAAGCGGTAAGGAAAATTTGACTAAATTCATTTGTAGATTTATGCATTTACATGTTTAGATTTCTTATCTTGTTCCCGATATTGATATTCAACATATGTTTATTTCAAATTTGTAAAAGGATATTAGAGATATGATTCTTGTTACTAAAGTTACCTCTTTTCAACAACTTTTTGGAGCACTTCATCATTATCAATTACAAGTGAGTTAATTTGAGATAAACACTCCAATGGCTCCTATTCTAGTTGATAAGAGTGATGTTTCTCCTAATCCGAACAAATTTTAAAAGCCTAACAGCTATGTCAATATAAAAAAACAAGCAAATATAGTTGCTGATCAAGTTGATGTTGCATCTCACATTGCTACATCTACATCCACTGCTTTTCATTTGAATCGTACATTTACTCCTCTCTCTAAATCTTTACATTCTATTATGAATAGGTCGTTAATTGCTAATATGATTACTTTACCTCCTATTCAACCTCTTTTACTTGCTACGATTACATCTAAATCATTTGATCTTAAATATTTTTGTACATACCATCATCAAAATGGTCATGATACTGAGAAGTGTTATTCTTTAAAACATAAGGTTCAAGACTTGATTGATTCAAATGCCTTATCTGTGGATAATTTTTATGTTAGTGGGAACAAGTCTATCTCTCTTCCTAAACAAAATCTTCAAATCTATATGAATCCTTTACCTACACATGATACTAATGGCATTGCTCAACCATCTTCTATGGATGTTGTTTATGATTCAAAGATGGATGATCTTAATCATGTTGTCAACCATGTGGACCATGGAGATTTGTCATAATCTGTATCTCCACCTCAACATCAAATTCAACCTCCTCATACACAAAAACCCCAGCTTAAGTTCAAAACTCAACCCAAAACTAAAAATAATAATATAAGAATGAAAGGCCTTGGGAAATCTTGATTACTTTTGATGATTCTAAGATTATTAAATTGCATGATAGTCCTCTTTACATTAATGCTAATATTTCTTAAATACCTACATGTGGTTGTCTAGTTGATCCTACATCCTTAGTCAATGATATAATTGAAGAAAATATTTCTATGAAACACTTGCAATGTGATTCTTATGATACATATGATGTGTGGATTCAAACTTATAATGGTTTTCTATATCTATCATTTGGTTCTTTTGATTTTCTGGTTGAACTTTGTGATAAAATTTTGAACACTACTTTTTTTGTTATTCATACTTCCAATCAGTTTCAAGTTAAGTTTGGTTTTCCGTGGTTGAATGCTTTGCATGTTATTGCTTCTCCTATCCATAAGTGTCTTAATTTTTTTCATGATGAAGAAGTGAAGATGATTAACCATAGTTTATATCAACCTTCTAGGCTTAGGAGTTGTGATACAATTGACTACTTTTGGCCTTCAATGCCTAATTCATGTCCTTATTGACCTAATAATCTTTTTCTCTGATATCAATCCTATAAGCATCACAAGATTCTTGAGTTAAGTATGCCTTCAATGGATCTTAATCATGGTCTCTTTCCTACACCTCCATACCTCCTTTATATATGGCTTCTGGTTATGTTCATCAAACTCCTAGCATTTCTTGTCAGTTTCCTAAGAATCCTATTAATCCTCCTAAAGAATCTATGAAGCATCTGGTAGTTGTTCTTCCTAGTTCTTAACATGTTTCAAACAAGACAAAACATAATAAATTTTCTAATGAACATCGTAAGAAGCATCATGCTCATGCTAAGACTCATACTTTTGTTATTCATAGTTCTTTATCTTCTTTTGATCAATCTATGCATGATTTGTTAGACAAAGTTAATGCTAATAATGAGGTTAAGATGGAAGATTATGATAATTCTATTCATATCTTAGATCCTATTTTGATTAATTTGGATGAAGAAGATACTCTTGATGATTTTGATGATGAATATGAGACTATTGACATTGACATTGATTTACCTAATATAATTTCATTATAATATATAATTACACCTAGTGTCGAATATGATGATTCTTAAGAGGATCCTTGTTTGGAATTGGCTATCATTTCTATCATGTTGGATATAGTCCCTCTTGCAAGTTACACACCTTCCCTAAATGAAATAGAGAAAAATGGGGAGAGTAGGTGGCACACTTGATTGGATGGTCCTTCATGGTAGCCTTTTATGTGTTTGTGTGTCATATTGTGCTTCTCCCATAATGTGTTTGCTAAATGTTTGTTAGATTTATTTTTCTATGACCCTTGTTGCTTCGTTGCTGCAAGGTGATGAAGGAATAAAATATGATTTTTTACTCCTCTATATGTATCTATTTTTCTTCTATAGGTTGTTTCATGTTATGTTTTTTATTAAGGAAAATAGGTTTTAATGGGGCCCTTAAACCCTTACACTACTAAAAGTTAAACATAGATGAAACACTTAAAGTATCAGACAAACTTGAAGAAACATTCTGAAACAACCCCCCTCATGGGAAATATATAAACCATACAAAAAATAGGGGAGCGGAAAAAAAAACTAGGAGAGGCCCAAAAGCTAGGAATGCTACTTAGGTGATTTCTCCAAGTATTTCCATAGCATGAATTTGCATCTTTGACATTCTTCTAGCCACCTCTTTCATGTTAGATAGGTCTTTATCAGGTTCTTGGATATGCTTTTTCTTAGCTAGATCTGGTTCTCTTCCTCGAGCTATCCTTACGAGACCTATCTTTGGCATTGTTAGGAGAATGATTATCCTCTTTGTTGACCTTGTGTTCTTCTATTTTGTTGATGAGCATCTTTATATTCTCATTAGCCTCTTTGAGAATGTTGTAGCTTTGCTCAACATTGTTTTTGATAGAGCCCTCCATGGTTTGAACCTTACTCTTCACTTCCTCTCCTCTTTTATCCATGTCCTTTTCCTCCTCTATTTTCCTCTTCTACAAGCTGTAATTCTCCCTCTCCAAATTTCTCACTCTATATTTGAGCTCCTTAATTTCATGAAACATCTATTTAGTGGTTCTATAGCTATCTACATACTATTTTTTGCATTTTTGGGCACATCCATTTGATGGTTTTCCTTGGTGATATCACTTAAAATTACAAGGGTCGGGTCGATCAGCTCCTCCATTTAAATTTTCCCTTTTTATTCTCCTTGACCATAGTTCTAATCATTTCTCTATTGATACCCATTCTTGCAGAAATAGTATCAAAATTCCTCCACACCATATTCCTATCATTGCCCTTAATCATGCATTTGTAATGCCTGGATCCTAATTCCCCATAATTTTGCTCATGCTCTCCCCCACACCCCTATTTTTTTATCATCCTCATCACTATACTTCCCCACCTCCTATTTTTCCTCATTGGACTTAAAATCTTTTCCTCTTTTCCCACCCCTGAAATTCTTGTCCTCATAAGCCTCCTCTCAATTGGTTGTCATTTTAATGGTAATGTTTCTCTTACCACCCATCTTCTTTTTGTCCATCCCTTCTCTGAGATTGGTCTCCTCTTCTCCATCAACATTGTCACCCTCTGTGTCCATGCCCTTTTCCCTTTCATTGTAGTCCCTATCAGAAGAAATCTCAAAGCCCTGTTTAGGTTTGGTATTCACTTTTTTCTCCTTTCTCGCCATTTTGATACTTTTTTACCAATATTGTACTATGGGGTAGCATCCTCCTCCATGTTTGAGTGCATCTCTTGGCTATCCTCCATATTTGAAGGAGTATATTCCTCTCTCAACTCATCTGAATCATCTCTTCCCTTCTTTCCCACCTTCCTATTCTTAATTTGTTTCTCCATAGAACTAGCTTTAAAAAAATTGTACATTAACAGCAAGAGCTCTTCATTGAAGGCTAGATTACTTGAGTGCTTCTCCTTATAGTCATTAATATTTTCATTGATAAATGAGTAAAGGTAAAAAGGAATAGATATCTTCACCCCATTGCTAAAATGGTTAAGAAGCATGAAATGGTGGGTGCAAGGGCAATCAAATCTTGTGTCAAGGGAAATGTACTTGATAATAACCCTCAACACAAACCTCCATGGTGGTTTAATAGAGCTTGGCAGGTAGTAGGTACCTTTCTTCACTAGGGCTTTCTTTTCCCCCAAATATTTGGTGAATTCAACCACAGCCTACCCATAAATGTTTCTATCTCTCTAGAATTTCTTTCCCATGATGGGTATGCTAGTCACCATAGAGATAACATTCTCTGTCACTGTGAAATCTAGACCATCAATATTTACAATCCCCTCACTCCAACTTTTAACCATGCTTCACATAATAGAGGGTTTCTGTCCATAAAGTTATTCAATGAAATCGGTAACCTTTCCTTATTTCAAAATGCTCCACACCTTAGAGCATCTACGCCACTTCTGAGCTTCATCCTTAGGTTCCCTCCTATGTCTTACCCCACCATTATTTCTTCCTCTCTACAAAATTTTATTCTGGTATTGATATTCTTCAAAGTTGAATTATCATAAACATCAGTCATTTTCATAAAACTTCTATTTCCCTTATGTACTTTATGGCCAAAATCAATCCTCAAAGTGAGATGATGGATATTATTGATGTGAAAAGTACAATTGCATTCACACTTACACATCATATTACTACACATTTCCCATAACTCATAAACCATCATAATGTGCCTTTTATGATTCCCAATCTACCTAGGATCCTTTACCTTTCTGTCATCTCAAGGATTTTTGGTGAAAAAGTATGCCCGTCCATCCATTTTGCCACTTTATTATTCTTGATTTCCTAGTTGGCCAACCTGTCAGCCACTTGATTAGCTTGCCTATACTTGTGAGCCACATAAGTATTTTCAAAAGTCTTAAGAAGTTGAATGCAATCTTCAATGGTATTCACGATCGTCCACGTAGGCTCATTATTCTCAGTAAGACAATCTATAATATTCTTTGAGTCTCCTTCCAACCAAAGATTTTTGACTCCCATGTCTCAAACCAGTTTGATTGTTTGATGAGCTATAGTCACCTCCACATAATGGTTAGTTTGTATGCCCAGAGCTACTGACACAATAGAAATTCCTTTTCAAAGTGCATTTCTGATGATAACTCTCACCCTTACCATTTCTAGGTTTCCTTTAGCCACCCCATCAAAATTTTCTTTGTGCCAACCCTCAGGTGGGAGAGTCGATCTGCATTCTTTCCTCTTATTAGTATCCATAACCTTTGGGCTGAGATGGGGTTAAGACCTTTAATGGTAAAGTAGTTTTCTAACAAAGAGTTAAGGCTTTTGTGGAAGACAATTTTAGCATTTGTTTCTTTCTCCCTAAATTTTTTTGTGTTCCTCTCTTTCTACACTCCCCAGTAGACATGAGGCAAGGTACATTTCCACAAGTCCTTGTTCCCATCCCCATAAAATCCATGGTTCCATTGTTCAAAGAGATCAATAGTGTTGATAGGAAAGCACCAGGTCATATTGAAAAAAGATAAGAAATAAGACCAGATATCTCTAGTGAAGTGGTAATGGATAAAGATATGATCCACACTCTCATTGTGATTTTTACATAGTATGCATCTATTGGGCATCATATTTCCCCTCTTGGTGAGGTTATCCACCATCAAAATATGGTTTTGGAGCATAATCAAGAAAAAATGTTGATTTTGGGGATAAGACTTGGATACCAGGCATTAGCCCAAACACGAGCAATTCCATTATTTTGCATGGTCTCATAGCCAGAGGCTAGGGTATAGTTGCCATTCTTTGTCTCCCCCCAAATAATGACATCCTTGTTTTTGGACAAAGGTATAAGCCTAACCATGTCCATCAATAGCTTAAGATCCAAGGATGTCTTAGTTAGATTAACCCACTCATTATTATCCCTATAGTCACTTACTTTGCACCCAAATCTTTCCGTAAAAGAGTTTTCCCATCTATTAAATGGCTCTATGTTCCATAATGACCCTTGTCTTAGCCAGTCACTATTCGGTAAATTTATGTTTTCGCCATTACCCAGTTTCCATTTTTCTTTCCCAAATGCTATTTTGTTCATCCTCATAATGCCATTCCAGATGTTAGATCTCCTAGGGTCAAGGTCTCTACTAATGAACTATCTTAAATTGATATTAGTGCCATACTTGTCCTTGAAAATATCCCTCCATTCCCCTATGGTTTTTAAAATATTCCATATCTGTTTAGCTTGGAGTGCTTTGTTGAGCTATTTCAAATTCCTGATCCCCAACTCCCCTGCTTTGCAGGTCTATAGATGGTTTCCCAAGCAACCAACAGATACTTCTTATTGCCATTAGTACTAGACTACATGAAATTATTCTAAATGGATTCCAAAGTGTTAGCCACCTTTGAAGGAAAATAGAAGAGGCTTAAAGCATAAGTTGGCAAGTGTTGTAAAGTAGATTTGATCAGGAGTACTTTTCCTACCTGACTCAGGGTGATGCCTTTCCAACCCGCCAGCATTTTTTTGAATCTATCAGTGAGATTATTCCAAAAGAGGTCAAGGGGTTTGTTCCCCAAAGGAAGCCCCAAATAGGTGGAAGGGAGAGAACCAATTTTACAACCCAAAATGCCTACAATTTTCCTTTTTCTATTCACTGGGGTGTTTATAAAGAAGACTAAACTCTTGCTCCAGATGATGAGTTGACCTATGGCATTGGAATAAGTACTAAGGATTCTCTTCACATTTCTAGCTTCTTTTACTAAAACCTCTCCCCCTAAAATGGTGTCATCCACGAATTGTTGGTGGGAGAATCAGAGGAAGGTTTTAAGCTAACAATTTCCCCTTGTTTCATGTTATGTTATACTGATGCTTTTGTTTGTAAAAGTTTCCTTGTGAAATATTCTTTGATTTGTGACTTGGTAGAACTGATTATATTTGGTCTCCATGTTGTGGTCTGAAATGGTTCTTCTTTGTAACTTTTCTACGTTCTTTCCTCAATTGTGATTGTATTTTTGCTTTCTTTGGGGAATGATATGAATTCATTTGTAATAATATCATCTACAAATTATCTTATGATTATACTAACCCCATGGAAGGTAGATCCATTCTCTATTCTTTGGATTTTTCTATGGTATTTCCCTTGATTTGTCATCATTTAGGGGCATCTCATAGTGGAAACATAATTAGTGGAGTTATTTATGTTTCTGTTCAAGCCATTGCTCTTATTAAAGTTTAGCAATATCTTTAATGTGGGGGCATACACTCTGCTCACTTATTGCATATACAAACTTTAAATATATATATTTTTCAAGGTACTTCTCTCCCTTTATGGATTGGTGACTAATCCTTAAAGCATTGATTAATTTTTTTAATACGATCTCTTGATCTCTAGTTTCAAAAAAAATTGATCCCTTAAGGGTGAAGGTGTCCTTAAGGTTGGATCTCTTTTACTTTTGGTTTTACTCTTTTGGAATAGAATATCCCTAAGGGTGACTCTTTCATGGGTTGACTAGTGAGCAACCACATTCACTAGGTAGTTCAATTCCAACTTTGTAGTTGCGTTGTTTCCTTGGGTGAGATAATCTCTCTCTCTCTCTCTCTCTCTCTCTCTCTCTCTCTCTCTCTCTCTCTCTCACACACACACACACACACACACACACACAAACACACACACACACACACCCACATCATGATCTTGGAGTTCATAAAGACTTGATTCCTTGAGGACTTGAGAGTTTCTTTGTCCCTTTCATTTCAATAGAATTATCTTTTCACTACAACCTCCTTTACCAAGAGTTTGTATCGAGCCCATAATATTGCTAAAGTGGGGGCTAAATGTATCATCAAAAAATTAAAGCACTTCCATTTAGGACTAGTTTAGCCCTCCAAGTAGGTGGTTATTTGATTGGAAATGGTTTTTTCCCACTATTCTACTTTTTTCTCCTCTAGTTCTAGCTCTTTTTGGAAACCTTTCCTAAAGGTTTGAGATCTTTGACTTTCTGGGTCAAGAATGACCTTCTAGGTCAAGGATGACCTCGACCCTGACCTATGTCAAAATCAACCTTCACCTTGACACTAGGTCCAAATTTTAGATTCTAGAGGTTTATGGATATCAGGCTTTAAAAAGTTTTTTTTTCCCACTTTAGGTTCAACTATATTGGGTTTAAGAATGGTGAACCCTTAATTACATTTAATCTAGGACCATTTATAGGGGTTAAGGCTTAATTGGAACTTAATTCTCCTAGGTTGGTCTCTCTAGAAGTTTGTGCCCTAGACTAGTATATAAGGAAGCCTTCTTCTCTTATTTTGTGATCTATCTATCAATATATTATCTACTTTTCATGAGGAGACAATTCAAAGATAACTCTCTATGATCGATCATCCACATTTGAGAATTCAAGAATTCAATTCATCAAGGAGATCCATTGATAGAAGGATTCAATCTCTTTGGATCCCTCTTGTTGAAAATTCTAACATCCACATTCATAAAACTTCTTCCTATTCCAAGATCCATTAAAGATTGGTGTTGAAGATCTAATGAAATTGATTTGAGACATCCTACATTCAACTCTACATTCATTTGGAACATCCATAGTTGTGGATCCAAGTATTCGAATCCTCCACAAGGATTACAACATAAGCAAGGTGAATAGTTCCATTTACTTTGTTTATCTATATTGCAATTTCAATTTCAAGGTTAATTCTAGACTGGGGTTTGACCAAGGAAAACCCCCCATCCAACAAATAAAACCTTTTTTCTTGCATAAACAAGTATGGGACAATGAATATTAGTGTAGATTTGAGTACCCTTTTTGGTGAACTTCCACGATCTTTGAACAAAATTTCCAGTAGAGCATCGCAGGTCAAGGTTAGAAATAAAGGGGTAAGATCTTACCCCAACTTTGGGTCAAGGTTAAATTTCTTCAGAAAGACAAAATGTTTTTGTGTTTTCTCTATTTCTACATTTCAAGTCCAAATCTAGTTGTAGAATTTCTCGAAACTGTATACAAACATCATAAAATGACATTTTCCAGATTTACCCTACTTTAAGGTTAGTATTTGTTTTCAATTCAATCAAGATTTCAATACATACTTTCTATAAAAACATATAATTTTTTTCTTCTCTATTCATATTCTCCATGGATTGATTCTTTTATGAAATTAACCTTTTTGGCTAATTAATTTGGATCACTCCTTTGGGAATTTCAATTTAGAGGTAGATCTTATATTTCTTCCATATCTCTATAGTTTGATACACACTTGTTTTTTATCTTACACTTTGGTGAGCACTCATCATGGATCTTACAACTTCTTACTCACATATGCTTAATCAAATATACTCATAAATTTTTAAATGGACATATGTTATTTGGGCTCCTAAGAAAAGAAAATTAAGACAAGAATGAAGATGATGACGATGTTTCTTCCTCTACTACTATTTTCATGTCTTTCTGCACTACCTATTCACATGGGCAGAAAACCTTCTAATTATTCTGATCAACAATCCCTCTTTGCTTTCAAATCTACTCTCCTTTTGGTTTCATTCAATTCCTTGTCTAAATGGTCTCCCAATCACACCTTTTGCAATTGGATTGACATTTCTTTCTCTTCTTGCCGACATCATGTGATTTCACTGAATCTCACAAGCATGGAATTACTTGGCCCCATCTCTCCCTTTCTGGGAAATCTTGGAGGTTCATATTACATCTCATCTTGGAAGGATTTATCACTTGAGAGTGATTTTACTGTCTCATAATAGTTTTGAAAGTCACATTCCATCCTCTCTTGGAGGCTATCATTTTTTACACACCCTCTAGTTGTCATTTAACAATTTCAATGAGAATATTCCCTCTAAACTTGGTCTCCTTTCAAAATTAGAAACCATGTCAGTAGGTGCAAACCAATTGACAGGCATTATCCCATCTTTCTTAGGAAACTTGTCCTTTTTAAGTACCATAAACTTCGCGGGTATGTGGAGGATCATGGTGTACCAAACTATGGCCTTAAGTGGCAGTGAAAAACCAGCAAATCAGGGTTATGTCAACTTGACACATAATTTTAAAGTGGTTCTGGACTTTATATCAAAAAGTTGTAAGAAAATAATCTATAGGAAATTGAATCTAGTTTCTAAACTAAAAGGCCTTATCTAGAGAAAAAAATATTTGATTGGTCAAAAGTTTGGATTTTAATGCGATTCTACAAAAATCTTAGGGCAAAAATGAAAAGTAGGTGTATGTCTCACCACTATAATCATAATCAAATGATAATATTTTTAAATATAATTTTAGATATAAAAAGTAGACTCATGCTTGGATGTGACACATATTTTTGGGAATTTTTATTCCAAATAAATAATTAATTATGAATTTTCTACTATACTATTTTTAGAATTAAAAAACTCTCGTGTCTAACCACCTTAACTAGTTCAAAAAAAATCAAAATTAAGCTTTTTTTTTTTTTTTTGCCTTATGCTAGTCAAATCATAGAATGTTACCCATCTTTTGGATTTCACAAATCTTATATGGTTTGAAAGTTATAGCTATTTTTCAACTAGCATGTCAATCAACACTTTGTAGCTAACTCCATTAGAAAATAAGTAATAATTACTTACTCAACTCGTAATTTGACAAACCTTACATTTATGAAAAGCTAAGAACATTCTTAAGAAACCCTTTTCATTACATCAAATTTTGGTTTAAAAAAAGTCATCAGCTACATGCTTGAAGTAAAAAACACATAAAAACATGCCAAAAAAACATTTTCGAGATGTTTTAAAGATGCCCATATAAGGTTGGTATCGAAAGATATAGTAGGAATTATAAAGGTAATAATTTTTTTCATTTAGTATCAGGATGGGTGGGAAAAAAGTTAGAATATGTTTTGAAATTCCTTGAGGCATTTCAGAACTACATATTTTTCAGATCGCCACTTTTTGGCACACCATGATCCTGCACATACCTTGGCAGAAAATAAATTTCAAGGTAGTATTCCTATTGAGTTTAGTAAGTTAATTCAACTGAACTAGTTTGATCTTTGTGCTAATAATTTAACAAGATTGATCCCTATGGCCCTTTCAAATTATACTCATCTCTAGACATTAGGGCTATGTAAGAACACTTAAATGACCCAATTCCATGGAAGTTTGGAAGGCTTTCAAAGTTGCAAGAATTTTATTTGTGGGGAAACCAACTCACTAGAGAAATACGCAGTTCAGTGGGCAATTGGACTCAGCTGCAACTGTTGGATTTGGAAACCAATCAACTAAGTGGCATGGTACCCTAATAGATTAGGAAAATGTAATAGCTAAGATTTACAATTTTGTGGAAAAATCATTTTTAACTAGAAGAAGTGGTTTGCCTCTTCTAAAAATCTTAACTAATTGCTCTAGCTTTGAATGTCTTATTTTGGGCTCTAATTATCTCATTGGCATCCTCCCCACTTCTATCAGTTGCCTTTCAAATTCAATCTTTTTATTAACATTGTACTCAAATGAAACTAGGGGAAACATACTAGATGAGGTTAGTAACATTGCAAATTTAGCAACATTAGACCTACATACAAACAGATTGAATGGGATCATTCCATCTACACTAGGTAAACTTCACAATCTGGAAAGGTTATTGCTGCACATGAACAATTTGTAGGGAAGAATTCAAGAAAATTTTGGTCAATAAAAATGGCTTCTATTATTTTCACTCAGTGAAAACATGCTTTTAGGGTGAATACCAAATAGCCTTGGTGAGCTTCCACAATTAAGAGAACTTATTCATCACAATCAGCTATTTAGGAAAATACCTACCAGTTTAGGAAGACACAAGACTTTGGAAATGGTAGATTTGGCACACAACCAACTAACAAGAAATATATCAACTAAAACTATAGGCCTTGAGAATCTCCAATTATATTTCAACATTTCTACAAATTTATTGCAAGGTTATATTTTGAAAATGACCAAAATTATTATGGTTTTAGCTATAGATGTTTCTCAAAATAATTTTTTTGGAGGAATTTGTAGTGCACTGGAAAGCTACAAGGAGTTGGAATATATAAATATTTCTTTAAATGCATTTGAAGGACCAATCCCACCATCACTTGCTAATCTACAAAATCTACAATACATGGATCTTTCTTGCAACAATTTATCAGGTATGATTCCAGTGACTTTTAAAAAGATGAAGATGCTCAAACATCTCAATATCTCTTCAGACAAGTTAATTAGAAAGGTACCAAAGGGAGGAGATTTTGCAACACTTGATGCCTTAGAAGTTATTATAATTCTTTTCCTTTGTGGTGGATGGTTGAACTTTCCATCATGCTCCCAATCCAATCACAAAAACCCATCATTCTCCAAAAAGGTAGTAATTATTCTTGTAGTTGGGACTACTATTCTAATAATGGCTCTTCTTTTGGTAGTGTTTTGTCATAGATTATGAAAACATTCTAATACTCTTTCTCTCGAAGTATGGCCTCCAAAATTTTCATATCAAGAAATCCTTGATGCAACTAGTGGATTTAGTGATAAAAATATTTTAGGAATTGGTAATTTTGGGTCAGTTTATAAAGGGATTCTAAGGAATGGTACATATATAGCTATCAAAATTCTCAAGTTATAAGATGAACATGCTCACAAAAGAGATTCAATAAAGAATGTGATGCATTAAAGAGAGTTCTCCATCATAATGTAATTCAAATCATTTCAACATGCTCCACCCTTGATCTCAAAGCCATTATTCTTCCATTCATGTCAAATGGAAGTCTAGAGAAAAGTCTATACCCTCCTCGAGGGGGCACATGTAGATTAAATTTGAGCAATAAAATATGGATAGAAATAGATCTAGCATAAGGAATGGTATACCTTCACCATTATTATTTTGTTCAAGTGATTCATTGTGACCTCAAGCCTAGTAATGTTCTACAAGGAGATGACACAAATTCATACATAGCATATTTTGGCATTTCTAGTCTTCTTATCAATAATCCCATGGATTCTTTAACTTCTACAAATACACTTAAAGGATCTATTAGCTCTCTCTCTCTCTCTCTCTCTCTCTCTCTCTCTCTCTCTCTCTCTCTCTCTCTCTCTCTCTCTCTCTCTCTCTCTCTCTCTCTCTCTAATTTTCTATGTTTTGCTTATACATCATTAAATTCTCCAAATTTCATGGGAGTAATTTATTCATCTTTGGTTGTTATTATAGAGTATGAAGTAGCAGAAACCTTACTATAAATGGAGATGTGTACAGTTATGGAATTTTAATTTTAAAATTGTTGACAAGAAGGAAGACAATGGATGATATGTTTATTGAAAGAATCACTCTACAAATGGATAGATTTTCATTTTTGAAATCAAATCTCCAATATAGTGGATAGTTTCCTTCTTATAGATACTCATGATATTGATATAAGATTTTTTTGAAGTGAAGAATCTATAATGGAACAATCATTATTTTGTCAATGATGTCAAACCTACTACTTTCTGGTGAGACAATTGCTTTTGATTTGAAAGCCATCATTTAGTTGATTGATGAAGAGGATTTGAAAAGAGGCAATAACAATAGCACCTAGAGAAAGGTTGACTTATTTGGTATGTAAAAGAAGCACTAAGACCAAGTAAGACATTGATACTATAGTGTATTATTTATCTACTTCAAGTTAGAAATGAAAGATTACTCAAGTTGAGACTAGAAGAAGATCAAGTAAGAGTGTTTTTTGATGAGAAGTCAGTACAAGATGAGGATAAATTAGAAGAAGAAGAGTGAAAAACAATAGGTGTCATAAAAAGATGAAAAATAATGCAAGCCAAGTGATTGTTAGTATATGTTGAGTAAATTTTAGTTGGTGTCAAGCATCTAAAAACTTTAGTGTTTGCCAAGTGAACTAGTGTTGGCCAAGTGATAGAAAATAGTGCTAAATAAAAGATTTGATGAATCTAAGACAATTTTTTTCTTGAATTATGTGAAGCATGTGGAAAATAACTATGATGAGATGGTCACAAAGATTCCAATATAAACCATTTTGTGGCAAATACAAGGAATATCTAAGAGGAAGTTTCTAGAGGAACCAAATAGAATAGTGAGTAGATTCATTGAATCTTACCTAATCCAACCTAACCCTAAATGGAATATTGTGGTTAAGAGGAAATAGATCTAAATTCTCTATTTATAAAGATAGTTGGTCAGAAGAAAAGGTTGTCATATGTGAGTACTTAATGAAGAAAAGGAGTCTAGGGTATTTCTTCATTCAATGGATCAAAAGAAGAGACTACAGTTGACATACAAAGAAAGAAGGCTAAAGAGTATGAATTCTTGAAGGTTGAAAAAGCTATCAGAGTTGAAGAGTATGAATGCCAAGAAGAATGGAGCACTAAAACAAAGATCTATAATTTGCAAGTGAGTTTTGATTTGTTATTAGATCAAGCCTTATTGTTACTTTCTTATCATTGTATCAATCTAGGCTAAATCCTTTGGGTTAAGGTTAACCTAATAGTCATTTGTAAATTCTTTAATTGGGTGACATTCTAATGGAATGGTCTAAAGTCTTCTAACAAGGCTCACTCCTAATAGAGTGATTGAAATCCTTTAACGAGGTCACATTTAGTAGTGTGTATTGTAACCTTTAATAGGGTTGGCCTTTCATAGGACATCACTTTAGAAGAGTGAGAATTGATAGCATGTTACTAGTGTTTTTTTTCAAAATTGGGTTTCCACATTAAATCCTTGTGTCAAATTATGTGAATGTACTTATGGTGTTTCATGTTTACATTTTTGCAAAGTTATTTTGAGCTAGGATAGTAACCTACAAAGTTTAAGTATTGTATGATCTAATGGATTCATACATATTGAAGTTTTATTGATATGGGTCTACTAAGCATTGAAAAGTTTTATTTTTACATATGGACCTTGGATAAATAATTCACCCCCACTCTTAGTTTTTCTAAAGAATTCCAACAATTGGTATCATAGCCATAGTGCTTGAGAGGCTTAGTTTTAAAGTACTGAAAGAGAAAGATCAGTGATGTCTAAAAGAGAGGTACTCAATCTCAACAAGGAAAACTTTGTTGCATTACAAACTTTGATGAAGCTACACCTAGGATGTCTTGGAGACCATGCACAATCTACCATCACCACTAAGCATGTTGATCCTACTGGAGCCCTAACTATCAATGATTTGCCAAAGAAGAAAGAACACAATAAGACAATGTTGGAGATTGCCTCTGCCCTAAGTTACTCTGAGTTTGATGACATCAAGGATTGTGAAAGTGCAAAGAAAATGTGGGATTCTTTACACACTATTTATGGAGGAGATAAAAATGTGCCAAGAGCCAAATCTTAAAGTATTAGTGGTAAGTTTGATGACATGAGAATGCAAGGTGAGACCATTGTTCAATATATCTCTAGAATACAAGATGTTATTAATGCTATTAGAAGACCTAATGGTACCATTGATGATGATACTATAATGAGAAAAGTATTGAGGATAATTCTTCTCATCTATTCTATTAGAGTTTCTCACATACAAGAACTAAGATGTATAACTGGTACTAATATATCCCATGAAGGTTTGGTAGGTAGGCTCACTACCTTTGAACTATCTTATTTTGATCATTTCAAATCTAAGAATGTTGAATCTACATTCAAATGTAAACTATCATTAAAGGAATCTAAAGAGAAAAAGAAAAAGGTAAAATATGTTTCTAGTGAAAGTGATATAGATGAGGAGGATGTAGAACAACTTGAATTATTGCTGGCAAGAAGATTTCACAAAGGCAAAGGGAAATTCAAAGGTAAGTTACCTATCATGTGCCTTAATTGTAATGAGGTTGGTCATATTGCTACTTGATGTCTAGATAAGAAGAAAAATAGAAGTGGAGACAAATGTAGAAGGAAAAGAGATGAGGACAATAAAGATTACAAAGATAAAGGAAAAAAGTCTTGCTACATTGTTGAGGAGGAAATCAAAGATGGATCTGATGACCATGATGATGAAGTGGTGTATGTTGCAATGAAGGATGATTCTAATGAGGATGAGGCAACTGCACTAGTATCTTATGTAAACAATAGTGATAGATGGATCATTGATAGTGGGTGTTCACATCACATGATTGGAGATAAAAGTAAGTTCATTACCCTTGATTATTATGATGGAAATAATGTAAGGTTTGGTAATAATGCACCCTATCAGATAAAAGGTAAAGGATCAATCAAACTCATAGAAAAGATCATGCGTGAAAATGTTTATTATGTAGAAGGACTTAACTATAACTTGTTGAGTGTGTCACAACTGAATAGTTTAGGTTGCAAGGTTGAGTTTGAGAACATGATAGCAAAGATATATGACACTGATGGGGAACTAATTGGAAAAGGTGATCAGAGTAGAGGTAATCTATTTTGTCTTGATATGAATGATGCTACTTTTCTTGTTATAGAATTTGATGATGTGTGGCTATGGCACAAGAGGCTATGTCATGTTAACTTTGATAACTTAGTAAATATCAGTAACATGAAAAGAGTCAGAGGTTTTCCTAAACTGAAGAAACCTAACAATATGATTTGCAAACAATGTCAGTTAGGCAAGATGAAAAAATCTAGTTTTAAAAGTAAGGCTCACACCTCTAAAGAAATTTTGGAGTTAGTTCATACTTATTTCTATGGACCAATTGATGTACAAAGCTACAAAGGTTACAAGTACATTATCTTATTTGTTGATGATTATTCTAGGATGATGACAGTTATGTTTCTGAAACATAAATTTGATGTTTTCCAAATGTTTAAGTGGTACTTATCTAGAGTTGAAAGGGAGACACACAAAATCTTGAAATGTTTGAGATCTAACAAAGGTGGATAATTTATATCAAGTGAGTTTGAGATGTTATGTAATGATAGAGGAATCAAGAGATAGACTTTTACACCTAGAACCCCTCTACAAAATAAGACTATTGAAAGGAGGAACAGTAATGGACTATGCTAGAAAACTCATGATGGAGAAGAGTATTTCTTTGAAATACTGAAGAGAAGATGTAAGCACATGTGTCTATACCTTGAGTCATCTACAAGTCAAGAAAGGAACTCATTCAACACCTTTTGAACTATCATATGGATAGTCACCCAATTAAAATATTTTAAGGTATTTGGAAGAAATTGCTACATTCTTAATGATTTTAGGAATGGTAAATTAGATTATAAAAGTGAACAAAGTATATTTCTTGGCTATCCCACAAGAGGTAAAGCTTATAAGTGTTTAAATACTAACACTAAAAAAGTTGTGGAAAGTGCAAATGTGAAGTTGGATGAATATAAAGAGGTACATGAAGCTGAACCTATGAAGGAAACTAAAGAGTATAGATCCTTTATATAATTTTATGAAGGTATGCCTATTGATGAAGATGTTGCAAACCAAGTTGCAAATCAACAACAAGTTTTAGTGACTACTGAATCACATACAATGAATGTCGAGTTGGATTCAGGAACTGGGTTGCCTTCAGAAGTCGAGTTGCATATAGAAGTTGAGGCACATTCTACTTCTAAGATAAGTATAGATGAAAGAAATGTAGATCTACCTAATAGAGAAGTACATAGTAATTTTGAAGTTGACAGACCTACTGAAGAAAGAAGAGCAGAACAAAGATTGTCAAAGTATGTCAAAAGACATTACCCTACTGAACAAATTATTGGAGATAAAGAAGCTAGACCAATGACAAGGAATGGACTGAGAAGTGATACATTTTTTTTGAGCATGCATGAGCCTAAGATAGTGAAAGATGTCTTATATAATGAAGAATGGAATAAAGCCATGAATGAAAAGATTGATCAGATCAAGAAGAACAAGACATGGACTCTAGTACCTAGACTAGAGAACAAGAATGTGATTGGAACCAAGTGGATGTAGAGAAAAAAGTTAGATCAAAATGGTGAAGTCAAAAGGAATAAGGCAAGATTATTTTGTAAGGGGTATGCATAAGAAGAAGTAATAGACTATGGAGAAACATTTTCCCCAATTGTGAGATTGGAAGGAGTAAAAACTCTACTTTCTTACTCTGCATAAAAAGGTTTCAAAATTTTATCAAATGGATGTAATGTCAACATTTCCGAATGGTATATTAGAAGAAGTATACATAGAACAAATTGAAGGTTTTTTGATCCAAACAACAAGAACATGATATGTAGACTACACAAAGATTTATATGGTTTAAAGAAAGCCCCAAGAGTGTGGTATGAAAGGCTTCACAATTATCTTGTGAAGATTGGTTTTGAGAAGACTGAGGATAACAAAAAATTTTAATTGAAGACAAAAGGAGGTAAATGTATTTTACTAGGTAGTTTTTTTTTTTTGATGATATCATATTTGGAGTTCAAGATGAATTATGCACGGCATTTGCTAATGAAATGAAGAAATAATTGGAGATGTCTATGTTTGGAGAGATCAAGTTATTTGTTGGTTTGCAAGTATATTAGATGAAACATGGTATATACATCACTCAGTCTAAACTAGTGAAGAAAATATTGAATTTTTTTGGCTTGGAGGATTCAAACCCAGTTAGCACACCTATGGTGATAGGACACAAAATATCAAAGAATGATGATTCTATAGATGTGAATCAAAAATTTTATAGGTCTATGATAGGGAAGTTGTAATAGGTAGTACATAGCACACCTGACATTACATTAGCTTTTGGGATTGTTGAAAGATCTTTTGCAAATCATATGGAGAGTCATTTGATGGTTTTTAAGAGAATTGTGAGATATCTTGTTGATTAATAGTTTGTTCTCCTATTAGATGTTATAATCTTGACTATTTGATACCCAATTCTTGGAGAGCAAAAAGGATGCTTACCAAAAAATGGTTCAGTGTATGTATTCTATCACTGCCCTCTAAATTGACTAGGTACAACTCCCTATGATTAGCAATAATATGCAATGAATGTGTTTTTATGAGATCAAAAGTCTTGACCTTATAAGCTCTTAACTTGAGAGCAGTAAAGGATAACCAAATTTTTTGTAGGAACAAAAAATTTAGGAAATATATATTTGGACAACCTATCACACCCAATGGAATGACTCTAATAGACTATCTTGAGATTCCTGACTCTTACTTCTAATCCAAATGTAGTGTTAATCATCTAAATACAAGGAAAGATGGAAAAAGAGATGTACATGAGATAAAATGGAATTGCTTTGACTACTAGACTTGAATGAAATGGAATTCAACAAGTTACTAATAGATTCATACACATCTATCCTTCAATTCCCAATGAAACTATCTAACACAATATGAAATGAAATGAACAGGAGAGGAAGAAGAATCATATAAGAAGAAAGTAAATAGAATCACCTTTATTGCAAATATCAAAATGAAAAAGAATCCACTTGATTATCACAGGATCAAATATAATTGTCCTTCAAATCTAAATGCAAAACTAATCTATGCATGGGCACCAAAACATGACAAGCAAATAGGGTAAATTGAATTACATACCAATTCACCATCAAGTTTGTCAAGCTTTTTATTGTCAAATGAGGCTACATTTATAGTTCATTGTTATCCTTTGGCTACATTTATAGTTCATTGTTATCCTTTCTTAATTCTAGAAAATCAAAAGTCAAATAATAGAAAAGAAATTGAGAATAAAATATAAAATTATCCAATCTACTATTGTTAAAATAGGAAGAATGCTTCTAAGAATGCTTAAAATTATCCAGGAATAAGAGGGTAAAACTGGGGTAGGGATGATACCCACAAAGTATCACTACAAGAATAATGTTTGACCACTTCTGATGGTTTGCCCTATTAAAGGCTTTACACTATATCAATAGTGACCTAGTAAAAGGATTTGCAAACACTTTACATGAAGTGTCACCCTATTAAATGATTTAGTCACCTCTTCAAAGGATCTACAAAATAGTTGTTAAGCTAACCTATCAACATAGGGTTTTTACTATCTAATACAATGGCTAGAGAGTATTAGAAACCTTTGACCTGATCGCTTACAATCTTCAATTGCTGATTTTAGGCACTCTATCTACTCTCTCTAATCTTGATCCTCTGCGATTCGATATCTGCTTGATGCCCTTTCTTTGTTTTGATAAACTAAATATTGCAATACTCTTATCTTCCTCTAATTCTTTCATACTTCACTCTGAATTTCACTATAGTTTCCCCATAGACTTCTTCATCCACACACACAATAGGGTTTTTGTCTTCCTTATAAAGATTTTTGAACACTTAGGGTTAGGAATGGTTCTACAATCCATATTGAATCTTCATTTCCCGCTCAATACTTGCACTTTTCTTATTGGTTACATGGCTTCTCCATTATTCTTATTGGCTACATACAGATTGCATAAGAAATGCAAAAGATTCAATTTATCTCTTGGATCCTTCGAGATTCTTCTATATCAGCTCAAAAAATGGTTTACATCTAAGTTTGTGAAGTTACAAACTCGTATGTTGATTCTGTGATACTTGGCACATAATGGATTACTAGTGCTCAACACATATACTATCCTTGTTTGCTTGGCACCTATTACCTTCTATCTTGCTTGACACTTGTATATTTTTGGTTCACTTAGCATCAACTATGACTTGGCACCTATATATCACTCGGCACTTGTTCTTCACTCCGCACCTGAAGTAACTTGGCACTTGATCTTCACTTTGCACCTGAAGATCACACAACACTTGTAGTGTAGTTAGCTTCAATGTAGAAAGTCAATCTAAGACAAACAATCTCCCCCTTGGACATTAGTGTCGAAAAAACTTAACTAAGCATTATTTATCTGACCTTATGAATACATTATCCAATCTATTCAACATATATATAAAAGTTTAAAAACTTGATAAAAATTTTGTAAGGAACAATATACTCTAAATTATTGTAACTCCCCCTGAGCTAATTGTGCCATTGTCTATTCTTGTAACAAAAAATTCTTGGCTAAATGTACCTTATGCTAATGTATCTGATACTCTTTGTCTTTTGCCCTATTTTTGTACTTTGTACCTATGTTCTTATTTACAAGTTCCCAAAACATTATATCTCCCCCTTTATTATAGCACCCCCTTTTTGATACTGATGTCAAAGCGTGCTAAGGGTTAAGACCATACTTTGGAAAAAATGTACTATTTACATCTATAATCATCCTAAGATTTGTATCCTAGTTATTCAAAGCAATTTCCAATGACTTGTACTATATGGCAGTTTCTACAGCAAGGTGAACAAGTCCTACTAAAGTGGAAATATTAGAATCTTTCTTTAGAACAATCTCAGCATAGGCTTGTTCTTCATGGAGGACATCCAAATGTGGGGTAATGGAAGATTGGAGCTGTAGTAATTTGGCTTTTATGGCAGCCTCCATTGCTATCAACATTGCTAATTCCTTTTGAGTGTGAAGAATTTGATTAAAGTGCTTCTCACTTTGAGCCGGATCATTTGGTAATTGCATGCTAGAAATCTTTAGATTTCTTTTCAAGCTCATTATTCTTTGGCTTGTCTCCTATGTGAAGTATGAAAAGTCACACAACTTTTTGTACAATGAGAATATGTTCTCAAGTGCCATTTTGACCTTTTCAATTTTCTTGGCCAATTCAACTTGTGAAAGTGCTATCTCACTTTCTATTTTCTCATTTACTTTCCCTTGGAATTCCCTTTCAAACCATTCCATAAGTTTTACATTGGTTTCTTGGTCTTCATTTTGTACTTGGTCCACTATTCTAGCTAGTTGCTCCATTATGGACTTTGTTTCATCAGGTACTTGCAAGCTGAAAGCATCTAGAAATATATCTTTAATTTCGACCAAATCTTGCCTCTATTTGTACTCATTCTTAAGTACCTCTTGCACTTCATTTATCTAATCAATTGTCATGGTTGCAAAGTCATACCTAGGAATGATTATCTCTTCATCAAGAGTAGGGTCTCCATAGTGAAGTATCCTAGCAACCTTGGTAGAACTCGAGCCCAGTATAGATATCTGTAATGTTACTAAAGTGCTTGAATAATATGAAGTTTTAGTAGGAGTCCTTGATGTAGGAAAGTTAGCTAATGTTTGAATTACCTGTTGTTCCTTCTCCTTAGGGCTCTCCTCTTCCTTGTCCTATTCCTTTCTACCTTGATCAATAATTGTTATCTAAGGAAATGCACCTTGTGTCTTGGCTATACAGATAAAGGTAACCATCTATCTTGTTTGATCTATTGCTGGCTCTCCTGCAAGTGTTGTTACTAAAATTGGAGTGTCAACCTTAGTAGTTGTATCTTTTACTTATTACCCTTTAGGTTTAGCACTAGTAGTTGTAGGAGTTTGTGAAGGTGATTCTTTTGGATTCACCTTCTCCTTAGTTATTTCAGCTACTACCTTCTGGAATTCATCTACACTCACCAAAATAGGGTTGGTACACATCTATGATTGCAATTTTGTTTGGTGAAGGATCTTTTTAATATCCTCTATAGTAAGTGGATTGATGTTCTAACTAGAAGTCTCTAGAACATAATTTATTATTACAGTATCTACAGGTGTAGGTGCTATATGTAGAGGACTAGGTGATGGTAGTTAGGTGTCTTGGACACTCTATTCTTGTTGCTGCTCCTTAGCTATTGCCTGATCACCTTCTTGTGTATCTTTCTCCACATATTCATATTTCTCATTTTCATCTTCTTCTTCCTCATCATTTCTTCCCTCAAAAAGGTCTTCTTCTCCTTCTTTTTTCTTTTGTCAACCCATAGATTAGCTTCCACATTTGTGCTGACTTCTTTACAACATTTTCAATTTGATATTGCAGAATACTGAAGGCTCTATATTTGGGTGGAATTTGGTTCCATTTTTCTTCCTTGCCTTACTTATTTGACCTTTTGTAAGGTTTGGCATTACATGAGCCAAAGTTGACTCTCTTATTTCTTTCTCCATCTTGAGATAGTAATGCCACTTATTCTCAACCAATGAACTTAGTTCCTTAGGCATTTAATCATCAAGTTCAAGTGGGGTGGTCTTGAACTTAGCCATCATAGTGTAGATGGACTCTTCAACTATGTTCTATTATTCCATTGACAACTTATTAAATTCTATGGTCTTTAAACTAGACAAATCTATATTATCTCTTATATCATTGCAAATACTTTCTAATTTAGATTTCATGGAGCATCCTACCAATCTAAATTTCTCTTCATCTAACTCATTCTCTTCTTCCTCTAACTCTTTTAGTGCATCAAATTTTCTTCTTTTTTTGTTCCTTTTTCTCTTGGGCTATTCCCTTGGTGCCCTTGTAGTTTGCTTGACTAGGCTTGGTTTGGTTACAGTCTTCTTTGCCTTAGGTTGTGCTACTGGTTGTTTCATTTCTTTTCACTTCTTGGTTTCAGCCTTGGCTGCATCCTACTTGGCACCTTCCTCTTCTTTAGCATCCTCACCCATGCCTTGGGTTAATGCAAGTGGTCCTTGACCTTGTTCTTCTTCATCTCCTTCTACTTCTTCATCTTCATCTACCTCTTCAGCGCCTTCTCCAAATTTTTCCTTTAACTTTTTAACAAGTTTATCCTTTTTCTTCAATGTGGAGGCTGTCTTTAACTCCACATCCACTTTTGATCTTACTACATCATAAGTGCCAAAGTGTGGGGCACTCTTGTCTATTTCTTTTGCCAATAATGCAATTATTGCTATTGATGCTTCATCTATGTTGATCTCATATCCAAGAGGACTTAACCATCTCACTCTTGGTATGGCAGCTTGAACATAAGTGTAATCAATATCTACAAGAAAGAAAACATCATTTACATGTTTCTCTACCAAAGAAACTAGAATCCTAAGTCTCTACTTCATTGATTTCTTAAAATCTTCAAAATACCTAGTCATAAGTGTCTCAAAATTAGCTCCCATCTACTCTATGTATTCATTTATTTGAGCTATGATTGACCTATCATTCCTCCACACAACTTTACCAAAATAAGGGAATTCATTTTGAACATAAAAGAATATGCAAATCAAAATTGCACTAAATTTGCATTGGGCTGCCTTGATTCTCCTTATGGTTGCTAAATTCTCATTTATCTATTGCAGTTGTAGTTCTATAAGATCATAAGTATGATCCTTTTTCACAAATTTGTAGCCTACATCTACTGCAATACAAGGCACACTATTGAGTCTACTGGATTGGTAAAATTTATGAGCAATTACTCTAATAGTAAAATCAACAAGAGGATCTTGAATGGCATCAATTGTCATCCCTCTCTTGTTCCACTTAGTACCAGTATTCTTCTCAATAACTTCCTTAGAATAACTTCTCAAGGTCTTGTGCTAATCAAGGATAGGATATCCTATTACCCTATGAACAATTCTCTTCATGATTTTTATGCGAATGTCTTCCAACCACAAGCTGCCATCATGAATTTTGCTCAAGACGAGTCTAGTCCATTCTATCTTGAATACTATGGGGAATTCTAGTCCTCATGTTGAACCCTTCCTCTCAAAAATTTTGTACTCATCCTTCAATACTCCATCAACACACAACTTCTTATAGGCTTCCCTTATTTCCATATCTCCTATGGCTCCTATCTTACAGTTATAACATCTCCTCACATCCTGAACTATTACAACTTTAGGGGGTCTAATCGAAAGGGCTCTAGCGGTATCATTTTTGTATGCAACTTTAGGGATAGGGTAAAAATCATGTTGCTTAACCTCATTTGATACTAGTTGTACTTCAAACAACTCTTTGCCATGCGTTTTCTTAGAAGTCAAAGCCATTTGTGCAAACTAGGGTTTGATTTCAAAGAAAATATGAAACTATATAGCTCAGTACAAATGTAAATACCTCAAAATTGATAAAAACATGCTGTATGCTTTTGGAATCTACTTACGATACTAAATTATCTACTATGAAGTCACTTTGCACTCTTTCTCTTCTTTTCTTTTCATTCATAATGAAGAAAAATGATTGAAAACATGATAATATACCCTATTTCCATCACATTAAATGCTTAGTGCATTTAAAACTATCCAATCAACTTCTAAAGGATTTCAACATTAGTCAGCTTCCATTGACATTCCTTAGCTTAGCATCAGTAATCAACTTAGCTTACACTAATCATTTTACTTAGCATTTAAAGATAGTTCGGAAACACTTAAGAAATCTTAACTTTGCATCTTTAGACATGCTGATCTCTTCCTTTTAGTACTTCTTTATCTTGGGACTGATGCATGATATAACTTTGTATATCAGTCCAATGCACCTATTCATGCTTAGTTTGATGAAGTTTGATCACTTGACCCATTAAGGTGAAGTGATCCCTTCACTTGATGTGCTACACTCATCTTTCTTCTTCTATGTCTTATTCATCTCTCCTCTGATATGCTCAACATCTTCCTTTGCCTTCCCTTTGTTGAACTCATAACTTGGTGCCTTGGACCTTGTTGGAAAATTTCTACTGATATGACCAATCTTTAGGCAACTAAAACATGTGGTTTGGCTTAAAAACCTACTATAGTTCCCTTTGAAGTGTGTCCTTATGTAATTTTTAGGGATGTGTCCATATTCTTAACAGTAATGGCAACTATACCTAGTGTTGTAATCCCAATAGTAGTGATTCCATGGGTTAATTCCTTTTGCAGGCTGATTTGGTGTCCACTTAGACTTTGATCTACACTCAAATGCTCTATGTCCATACTTATTACAATTGTAGCAGCGACCTTCAAATCTTGGTGCATGTATGGTTCTTGTTTTCCATTCATGTGCTTGATGACCTTTCTTGTTGCACTTGTGACAATGAATCATGCTCTTAGGTTTGTCATGCTATTTTGCAATTTTGCTCCTACACAAATTTTAAGTATGTCCTTTCTTACCACAATTATGACAAGTAGGTTTTTTGTTCTTACCTTTTTTACTTCTTTCTTCTACAGTCTACGATGACTCTCCTTCCTCAGTGCTATTGCATCCTAGTCCTATAGTGTCATTGCTTACCCTGGATGATTCTAGTAGCTGCTCAAAGTACTTGATGGCCTCATTAGGTTTGTTGAAGCTCTCCAAAATTTCCTTTTCTCTTCTTAAGTCATTCTTCAGTTGCTCATTTTGCATCTTCAGTGTTGATATCTCAATGTCTTTCATATTCAACTCATGATGTGCATTCATCATCTGGTTTAAGCTGTCTAGTTGCATGTTTGAGATTCTTTCAGATTCAATTTTATTTTCCTCTAGTCTATTAGTAAGATTTCTCTTGTCATCTTCTATCATGGTTTTTTCTTCAATGGCTCTTTTCTTTTGTTCAATTACTTCACAAAGCATTATGGCTTGTGATGCTTGTTCAAGCTTCAAGGTTATGATTTCTTCTGCTTGAACTCTATTCATCTCCATCAATTCAGCTATTACTGCATCAAAATCTTTAGTATCTCCACTAGCAAATACTTTTTTGGTATCAATCTCCTTATAGTGTATGTCAATTTCAGCTATGGCTATATCCTTCCTTCTTTTCAAGGATTTTCTAAATTCTTCTCTAGCTTCCTCCAAGTTATGTAGAGCAAGTTGCACACTAATCACCTGGTTGTCTATAATCTTCCCAAGTTTGAAGACTTCCATCTTCAGACCTTTTCTCTAAGTTGTTAGGCTTATCCTTGTGAGAACCTAAGGCTTTAATACCAATTGTTGGAATATTCAAATGGGAATAATGCTTCTGAGAGGGGGGTGGGGGGGGGCTGAATCAAAAGTATCTCACTATTAACCTTTTTAAGTCCTTTAAAAAAAATAATTGAAAGAAAATTGCATGTATGTAAACATATGAAATAAAAATGAAGTAAACACATGCATCAAAACACATAACACCAAATCTGGTAACCCAAAAACCCTCCAAGAATAAGAAGGTAAAATTGGGGTGGGGATGATACCCACAAAGTATCACTGCAGCAATAATGTTTGACCACTTCTAATGGTCTTCCCTATTAAAGGCCTTCCCTATTAAAGGCTTTACACTATATCAATAGTGCCCTGGTAAAAGGATTTACAAACACTTTACATGAAGTGTCACCCTATTAAAGGATTTAGTCACCTCTTCAAAGGATCTACAAAATAGTTTATATGCTAACCTATCAACATAGGGTTTTTACTATCTAATACAGTGCCTAGAGAGTATAGAATCGTTTGACCTGATCACTTACAATCTTCAATTTTTGATTTCAGGTATTGGATCTACTCTCTTTGATCTTGATCCTCTAAGATTTGATATATGTTCGATGCTCTTGCTCTACTGTGATAAACTGAATACTGCAATATTGTTCTCTTCCTCTAAGTCTTTCACACTTCACTCTGAATTTCACTATAGTTTCCCCATACATTTCTTCATACACACACACAATGGGGTTTTTGTATTCCTTATAAATATTTTCAAAGACTTAGGGTTAGGTATGGATCTATGATCCATATTGAATCTTCATTTCTTGCTCAATACTTTCACTTTTGTTATTGGTTGCATCCCTTCTCCATTTATCTTATTGGCTACATGAAAATTGCATAGGAAATGAAAAAGATTTGATCTTATCTCTTGGATCCTTTGAGATCCTTCTATGTCAGCTCAAAAACTGGTGCTCGACACATATACTATCGTGGTTTGCTTGACACCTATTAAATTTTGTCTTGCTCGAAACTTGTATATTTCTAGTTCACTCGGCATCAAATGTGACTTGGTACCTATATATCACTTGAGACTTGATCTACACTTGGCACCTAAAGTCACTCGACACTTGATCTTCACTCAGGACTTGAAGATCTATTGGCACTCATAGTGTACTCAGCTTCAATGTAGAAAGTGGTTAAGTATGTTGACACTCGATTGTCAAAACCAATCTAAGACCAACATCTACATCATGATATGAGCATGTGGTATCTTTTCTATTGATGATTCTAAATCCATTGTATTCCTAAAAATTCCCAATGACTATTCTTCTTCATGTGATCTCAGAAAATCCTATAGAAAATTGTTTATTCTTCATCTTCTATTGTTTTGTGCCAAACCCATGCATTTCATATTCCAATGGTCATTGCATTTCCAAATTTTGGTTGTCGATCATAAATTAATGATCATGATTAAAAAATTATGACCTTCCTTTATAATTTCCTTTGTGGGTCCCTCCGTATACACGTGTCTTCCTATTGCTTTATCACTATGACTTTTTTGTAGAAAACTTTATATAGTGAGATAGCGACAAACATAGATCCATCTCCAATATGACAATGTTCATTTAAAGATTTTAACTCATTAATTTCCCTTTGCATTGTGGGTCAATCTATTCCACATGTCTAATCGTCGTTACATTGCTATAACATTTCTTTTGACAATTTTTTTATAATGAGATGGAGAGAAATGTAGATCCATATTAATCCAATGGTGGCAAGAAAAGATATTAATTTTATGTTTTCTTTGCGATGTGGGTCTACCTTCCAGTTATATACCTTGTGGCATACATGTAGCAATACTTGATTGACTGAAGAATCTAACATTGGCATGTCTGTAGCCCATGGTATATAATGGGTCCATTGAGACAAATGTTGATTCATCATTATGTTGCTACACATAACAACTAAGCAACATTTTATAGTGACATAACAATGATTGTAGATCTTGTAAGCTCTAACAGATGAAGGCATCCAACTTTGGTTTAATATTTAAATGGGACCCGATCTGACAAGTAAGCATTTGGAATTTCCAACTAGCTAATAGCATGCATTCTTTTGTTCAATTGACTTTTCAACTTTGTCACATATACACTTAGATTAAATATTAACCATCAATTTCATTTCAAAAAGAGACATACCACCTTTGACTTGGTTCTTTCACCATTTATGCATTTTTGAGTGCTCACTCTATATTGAGGTCAACAGATCTTTCTTTTGACTTATTCTCACAATCTATATATCAATCTTCTAGCCGCAGTCTTCAATGTTCTCTACTATGTTTTCTCTTAATATGCCTATGATATCTTTTAAGTGTATTCTTCTTTTAGATATATATTGTTGACCATGAAATTAGAAACTCTTAGAGATTTAGAAATTTTTTCATGAAGAATTTCTTCATAGCATGGATCCTGATCTTTAGCATGATTACAAACAAGTCAAATAGAATTAGTAAAATATCTAGACCTCCTTCTCATCAGGATGATGCATAACAAAACCCTACAAACCCTAATCACCTAGCTTTGGACTGATGCATTGCTCATATGATTCCCACATTATGTCAACTCAAAAGAATGATGAGAAGAAAGATAATCCTATAGGAAGTCTAGACTCAAACTCAAGACATTAACAATTCACTTGACTTAAAATCCTAAGGCAAGAGATATGAACTAAAACTTGGGCAATATATGTAAAAGGAATAGAAGACTATGGTCTATACTACAAGAAAAATGAAATTTTGAGTGAAGAGCCTATATAGATGCTGACTGGGCTAGAAACATTGATGATAGAAAGAGCACAAGCGGTGAAGCATTTTTCTTAGAGAAGAGGTTGGTTGCCTAGACTAGAAAGAAATAAAATTGTGTATCTCAATCTACTACTGAAGCTGAATATGTGGCTACTATAGTAGTTTGTACAAATGCGGTATGATCAAACAACTACTCAAAGGTATGAAGGAGGAAATCACTAAACCTGTGGTACTTTATTGTGATAATACAAGTGTTATAAACATATGAAAGAACCTTGTGATGCACACAAAGACTAAGCACATTGCAATCAAGTATCATTACTTGAGAGAGTTGGTTCAAGACAAAGAAGTGAGGATGGAATATGTGAATACAAAAGAATAGATAGCTGATATATTCACAAAAGATTTACCTAAGGATGCACATGAATATCTTAGAGGTAATCTAGGGGTGATACCCCTATCCAAAGCTAATTAAGAAGCATGAGTAGTGCCCTACATCAACTGAGCTGAATGTGTATCTTAAAACTTGATGTAGTGGTCATTACTTTAGGAGCTGCCTAAAGTAATGAAGGAGCTGAATTAGAAGACTTACAGTCACATGCAAGGTGACAAAGGGAGAACCCAGAATTGATTATAACTACTTATAGAGATGACAAGTCTTTGGCATTGTTGTCAAAGAAGGAGATATAAATACTGAGGGAGATAAGTGGAGATAGATACCTAAATTTCAAAAAGAGGGAGAGGTACTCCAAAGAGGGAGATAGAGAAAGAGAAGAATAATATGATAAGGGAGATATAAGGGAGATACATTGAAGGAAATTGAAAAAGCTCACATTACCCTATATAGATAAAGAACATATACTAATAGAGGGATACATTTCAAAGACATTATTTTCTTTTTCATATTGTTGTTGGTATTGTTTTTCGATCAATGACAAAGAGGGAGATTGTTGATATAAGATTGTTTTGAAGTGAAGAACATGTAATGCAGCAATCATTATTTTGTCAATGATGTCAAACTTTCTACCTATTGGTGAGACAATTTATTTGATGTCTAAAATATGTCATTTAGTTGATTGATGAAGAAGATTTGAAAAGAGGAGATGACAAGAGCACCTAGAGAAAGGTTAAGTTATTTGGTATGTAAAAGATGCACTAAGATCAAGTAAGACATTGATACTATAGTGTATTGTTTATCTACTTAAATTATGAAATGAAAGATTACTCAAGTTGAGACTGGAAGAAGATCAAGTAAGAAAAGTCTCTACCAAGTCTTGGTGAGAAACTAGTGAAAGCAAAAGCATAAATCAATAGAAGCCGAGTGAAAAAAAAGAGGTGTCAAGCAAAGATGAAAATTGTTGTAAGTCAAGTGATTGTTAGTATATGTCAACTAAAGTGTAGTTGGTGTTGACCATCAGTAAACTTTAGTGTTTTTTGAGTGAACTAGTGTTGGCAAAGTGAGAAAATAGTATAGATGCCAAGTGACAACAAATAGTGTTAAATCGAAGATTTGACAAATCTAAGACAACTATTTTGTTTTTTTGAATTATGTGAAGCATGTGGAAAATAACTATGATGAGCTCGTAGCATAAAATTTAAGGTAATTTTTTTTGTGGTAAATACAAGGAAGATTGTAGAGGATGTTTCTAGGGGAACCAAATGGAATAGTGGGTAGATTCATTGAATCCTACTTAATCCTACCTAACCCTAAAATGGATGATTATGGTTAATTAGTAAAAGATCTAAATTCTCTATTTATAGATATAATTGGTTAGAAGAAAAGGTTTTCATATGCACGAGAACTTAAGGAAGATGTGGAGTCTAGGGTATTGCTTCATTCAGTGGCCAAACATAAGAGACTATAGTTGGCATACAAAGCAAGAAGGCTAAAGAGTGTGAATGCTTGAAGGGTGAACAAGCTATCAGAGCTAAAGAATATGAATGCCAAGTAGAATGAAGGACTAAAATAGAGATCTATAATCTACAAGTGAGTTGTAATTTTTTATCAGATCAAGCCTTACTGTTACTTTCAAATCATTGTATCATTCTAAGTTAAATCCTTTGGATTATGGTTGACCTAAAAACAATTTGTAAATCCTTTAATTGGATGACATTCTAAAGGAATGGTCTAAAGTCCTCTAACAAGGCTCACTCCTAACAGAGTGATGGAAATCCTTTAACTAGGTCAGATTTAATAGTGTGTATTGTAACCTTTAACAAGGTTGGCCTTTTATAGGGCATCACTTCAGAAGAGTGAGAATTGGTAGAATGTTGCTGGTGGTTTTTTCCAAAATTGGGTTTCCACATGAAATCCATGTGTCAAATTGTGTGAATGTTCTTATGTTGTTTCATGTTTACATTTCTACAAAAAAAAATTGACCTCTGGCAGTAACCTACAAAGTTTATGTATTGTATGATCTAATGGCTGCATGGATATTGAGGTTTTATGGATATGGGTCTACTAATCATTGAAAAGTTTTATTTATTACATTTGGACCTTTGATAATTGATTCACCCCCCCTCACATTTATTCTAAAGAATTCCAACACATGATTCAGAGAGAGCAATGGCAATGGAGTGCCTTACAGAATTTATAGAAAATGGGTTATTTTGCACAAGGGAGTCACCTAAAGAGAATCCTAATATGATTGAGATAGTTAATAGTTTAAATATAATTAGAGATAAATTTCTTCACACCCCTCAAGCTCATCAATTGCCAATAGATATCACACCTTTAATTAGTGATGAAAGAAATACTACCAAGTCAAGAAATAATGGAAGTTCATCTACATTTACATCGTAGACACATAAACTTGTTCTTTATGAGTTTTGTGTCAAATCCAAAAACATATGATGTTCTATTGTATATTTGGATAGTAGTAAAATATTGTGACAACATGAATTAGTGTTATAATGTTTCTTGTTTATGATACCTATATAGTATAATGTTATGAAATAATTTGAGTCCTCACATCTGAATTTATCATTGCAAAGTAGATGTGGATGAATTTTTTTAAAGATGTATCTATAATTTAGATACATGATTATCTTTCTAAGAAAAAATTATTATAGAAAAGAGAAATATTTTTTAATTATTATTATTAATATTTAATTTATTAGCGTATCTAGAAACTAGTGAAAAAATTGATTCAAATACAAATAACCTCCACTAGCACTATTGCAAATTCCTGTTATCAAGTTTCTCTTGTTATGAGTTTGAGAAAGAACATTAACTATGAACCATGGGGGAAGGCCACCAAAAATTTATGTCTAGTTTTTACAGTCATGGAAATATTGGGTAATGTGTGGCAATAACTAAATATACATCTCAAACAATTATTAGCTTTCTATTCCCCTCAATGCCTTCATAACCACTTATTCAAAAATGCACTAACTGAAGAAATAATGTTGACTGAAATAGAGGTGTTGAAACCTACACACTAACAACAAATGAAAGATTAAAAAAAATTTTATAGCCTCGGGCCTAAAAAACAACATTATTCTATCAATAGATAGAGTGGGAGTCGGTGATTTTAAGGACTCACAGAAGTCAATTGGCTAGAAATTTACTAATAGACTACTTATTGCCTTAAGCAAGGAGCATTTTATGGAGTTTGGGAATTGGACGATTACTAGAAGGAATTAGAGTAGAGGATTAATTTTAGGTAGAGAATGAACACTTCTAGGAAAGTGGACACATATGAATATTCAAGTTATTGATGTAGGAGATTGAGAGCTTTATTGTGTGTCAATAATAATTGAATATATAACTAGTTTGTGATTAAGAAATTTATGAGAACCTACATGTCTCCCATTATGTTGTCAAGGAAGTTTTGTACTTAAAAAGGATAAAATATAATTTGATATTTTTATGAAATTGAGATAGCCCTTTTCAAACCCTTTTCAGATTCTTTGGTATGTAAATAATATGAAAGGTAATAGAAATTATTATTTTTATATAGTGATTATATTGTTTTCGAAGTATTAGATAGCAGCCAAAAGGATGTGGAGCTAACCCCAAAGTACAAAAAGGTTGAAAAGCCACCTTGAGGTTACCTCCCAGTCTTCTAACCGACACCAACTTTAAACTTCAAAAAAGATATAATGTCTAGACACAAATTAACAATACCATCAATCCTGAAACTTATAGAAAGAAAAAACTAAAAAAAGTTCCTACAACACTCAAACATTTTGTTATCAGTCTCCTATATCGACATAAATATATAATGTAAAACCCCGTAGGGTATCCAATTCATAGTAACCAACAACATAACAAAAAAAAAGAAAGAAAACTAGACCCAGGGCTAGCTACCCTCCTAATCTCCATGATAACCATCCTTCTTCTCCTTAGGCATGTCCTTGTTCACGTCCTCCCCCTCCACCTTGACAGGTTTTTCCAAGAGCTTCTTCAACTAGTCCTCCACCAGGAACCCATATATATATTGTGTTGGCTCATTCTCCTTGCCCAAGTCCTTGTCATCCTTATTCACCTACAAAAAGTAAAGGGTGGTGGTTTTGAAATGCATGAATTTTTTGGAGAATTCCACCATAGTGTAAAATTTCTGGTAAATACCAATGTGATTGTCTACTAGATCCCTCCTCAACCTATCTAGCCTATCTAGTCTATCCTTGTCATGGCTTTGTCTATGGATATGCTTGCACTTTTTCCCCCACCTTTAGGAGTATCTTTCCTGGGGGAGGTAATATCTCCTCGTCCCACCCCCCCCCCCCCCCCCCCCCCCCCCTTGCTTCTAGTTGGGGTAACTCTTAACACAAAAATTTGTACCCTTTCTTAAGGTATGACCTCAAGTAACCTTGTGTAACATGGAAACAATCTCAAAAGTGTGGGAATTTGCAATAAGAGATCGAATATTTGGAGAGGGCTGACTTCCTTACTATCATAGTACATCTAACTAATTCTTGAGAGGAAAAGGGAGAATGAAATGCATAAAAATCAAACTACCTAATCTAATCCTGAGGGGTGATACAACAAATAGTATGTCGATCTACTTCTTCCTAATAACTATACTAAAATCCAATAGACATCACAAGATCTACCTCTATCTATATTATTTCAATCTTAATCACGATAGAGAAGTCAAGAAAATAACATAACCATGCAAGGAATACAAAAAATTTACATCATAGATTAGTTAATTGAAATGAACATAATCATATGGTGTTATAATTGAAAAAATACATATTGGAAAATGAGGTATAATCAGATTACAAAAATCTAATTGCCTGAGAATGGATATGGAAACAATTATTTCTATTGAATAAGGGGTAAGAACAAAATTCTCTTTTATAGGTTGTAGGCATAACCGAGATACACTCTTGAGTTTAAACTCCAACAACCATGGGATTGGATTGCAGATGAGGGAAAAAACTAAGAATCGTAAGAAATTCTGATCATGAAGTATAACTGCCCATGAGGAACGACAAAATGAGAAAGGAAAAGAGTGCACTTAGCTGCAAGAGATCAAATCAAAATATAATCAATTATGATATGCATTTAAGAAGCATGGAATGCAATGGCATTGAGGAAATAAAAAGAAAATGGTTGTAGGAGAAAAATCATTTCTCCTTAATCTCTCCAACTTTTACTTCGAATAGTATTCATGATGCACCAGGTCAACCATGCCACCAAGTCAATTGAAGTCAACCATTCAAACTACTATGTGGCCTCATATCTTTTAAGCATTTTGCCACTTCAAATAGCCTCCTAACTATCATGCTAACCTTTTTCTGCACTTGTTCATAGTTTTGCAACTTGAAGTCTCCATTAACTACATCACCCTATGAAATTGCGACCTCTCATATTATACCTTATCGTTGCTTCACAACTCTTTATTACTTTAGTTCATTAACCATTTCAACCCTGTGAGCATTACCAAACTAATTTCTTCACAACCTTGCAACTACCATGGATATAACATATCTTGTCCCTACAATGATGCAAGGGCATCCATCTTTACTTCATTGTGACTTTGCGACCACTAGACACAAGCTTGTCTAAAACTGTGCGATGTTGCAAATGTTATTTTGATGACTTCCATTTCTCTTCACAGCTTCATAACCAAAATTCATAACCGTAGATGAATCCTTGCGATGTTGTGCCTAGCCCTTAACTATTTCAACATTTCCTTGTTTAAAACCTCATAACCTAAAAAGCTATTGATGCTCTTTACACTATGATGTTGCAATAATCGCATATTAATTGACCGCCATCACACCTTCATAACTTAAATCATTAACTCAGTAAATAACCCTATGATGGTGCAAACAATGGACGTGTGTAGCTTTGTAGCCTTAACCTTAGTTCAATCACTTAACCATGCAATGAAGTGACAACACTATTTTTGCCACTTCATAGCCTAAATCAAGGTTTCCTTTTAACCATGTGTGATGATGCAATTACAATGCAATTCACACCCTCACCACCTTGATCTAGGGTTAATCCTTCACCACGTTCGATGATGTGAAAACACTAAAATGAACTATTGTGGTTAGCTTTCATGCGGTCACAAATTGAATCACTTTAACCATGATGTTGCCTATGATTATGCAATTCATAGGTAGTCACTCCTTCAGGACCTATATTTGAATGCTTGCATTGATAATTGCTAAGTTGTGCTAATGGTGATATTTAATTGTTTTACACTCTGACAACCCATCTAGCAGTTGAGCCTTAAACTAGAGAGACATGGCAATAAAGGGGTTCGCATCATCGCAACTTGAACACTTATAATATTTTGTTATATGATGCAAAGAATTCAAAGGACATAGGGATATAAAAGAAAGAACTAAATTTTTATGTATCCCTTATTATGTTTGCATGGAAATTATACATAAATCAATGAATGTGGAACATGACTATCACCTTAGGCCTTTATGAAGGTTGAAACATTGGAATTTTAGGAGGGAGGCTAAAATGGTTAAGATTTATGGTGACTCAGAGGGGATGATTTCCTTCTAAGCATGGACTAGTGGCCTTAAGGAATCCATTGGGTTGGAGTCACAAAAAATGAACCCAGTCTTGCAAGAAAAATTGTAACCTCTACAACTAAAAAACCTCAAAATTTCTATCTCATAGAGAAATAGCATGTGCTCGTACACCTCTTTGGAAATAGGAAAACTATCCTATTATATACAAAAACCCTTAACCTTCTCTAGAAGTAAGGCTTAAGGTAAACTTCATTGACTAAAATTGACAACATATGACCATTAGGCCTGGATAACTAAAAATCATTGGCCTCTTTATAGCTAGTGATAACATATGGGCCACTCCACATAGCATCAAACTTGGAGTGTCTTCCTCGTTTAGCTCTATCAACATCCCACTTGAGGACAATGTCTCATTCCCTAAGAACTCTGGCTATAGCCTTCTTGTCAAAAATTCTTTTGACTTATTGCTAATGTGCCTCAAGTGTATGCATAGGTTGTTGTCTTTTTTCTTCTAGTTCAACTAGTTCTACTAGCTTGACTCTCATAGCATCATTATTAGTTAGCTCTAATTGATGAGCTAGTTCAAGAGAGGGAAAATCAAGTGAAATAGGAATCTTTGTTTCCCATCCATATACTAGTATAAAGGGTGAGTTCCCAATTTCTCTCTTGGGTGTAATTCTATTAGCCCAAAGGGAAATCCTCAACTTAGCATGTCAAAACCTTTGATTATCTTCAATTGTCCTCTTCATTATTCTGATGAGGTTCTTGATGGAGGATTCAGTGAAGCCATTCCCTTGGGGATAATAATTAGAGGAAATGCTCAAATATATTCCATGTTCCATAACCCAAGAGCATATATGAGTTCCAACAAAGGACTTGGCATTATTTGATACGATATTTGAAGGAACAACAAATCTGGTCATTATTCCATCAAGGAACTCAACCACTAAAACCTTTGATTCATCCATCAAAGCTACTGCTTCTATCCACCTTGTGAAGTAATTGGTGATTTCCAAGATCCATTTGTGACTAGAACTAGAGGGTGGGTTTATTGGACCAATGAAATTGAAACCCCATTATAAAAAGGTTGGTCTACCTAAATAGGATGAAGAGGAAGGGCGGCCAATCTTTGTTTTCCTGAGAAGAATGCACACTTCTTACATTTCCTCACCCACCCATAAGAATAATTGAATAAGTTCAACCAATAATAACTAGTTCACATTATCTTCATCATTGTAATCCTAGCTAAGAAATGACCACCACCAGGGCCATCATGGAACTCTTTTAAAAACTTTATGATATGATCAGTTCTAATACACCTCAATAGAACTCCATCAAAATCCTTCCTATATAATATTCCATCCACCAAGACATAAGGAATAAACTATAATCTGAATTATATTCTCTTCACTCTGTTTAGACCTTGGGCATATCTTCCTTCCACCAACAAGGTAGTCATGTCCTACAACCAATCATTATAATTTTCATTCTCTACTAGTTGCTCACCTTGGATTAAGAGGGTAGCCTCCTTAAGTGTCTCAAAAGATGAGGCCATTTTCTCATACAATCCTTTTCCTCTCACAACCTTGGTGCTTTTAATATCAATGTCATACTCCATGACCTTGGTGATCCATCTAGCACTCTCTTCATTGGTATCCTTGTTCAGAAGGAACTACTTTACGCTTGCATGTGGGACCAAGAGTTGTACTTTATTATGAGATAGGAGATGTCTAAAAATTTTGACAGTCCTAAAAAAAACAAGAACTTTCTATATATGTCGTCATAATATTTAAACTCTTCCCTAAAGGAAGCAATGGGTTGTTCCAAATTCTCTTCATTTAACCATGTTAGAACAACTAATATACTCGACTCTCCTCCAAGAGAGTAAAGGATAAAATATCTATCAAAGTTGGGATTGACAAGAGTGGGTGTTGAGGCAATTGATTTCTTAATCTCCTCAGAATTGGCCTTTCCTTCCTTGGTCCAAGTGAACATCATATTATTCTTCAACATGGCTGTGAGGGATTTCACCATGGAATCAAGATCAAGGATGAACCTTCTCATGAAGTTGATCCTAACAAGAAAACTCTGCAATCTTTTCTTGTTGCTAGGGAGTGGGAGAGAGAGAATTGCATCTACCCTTTCTAGATCTATTACTAGCCCATCTCTTGACACAATGTGTCCTAGGAGCTTTCCTTGATCAGTGGAAAACACACACTTTTTTAGGTTTAGGGACAGACCATACTCTCTACATCTAATGAACACCTTCCTCAAATGATCAAAGTAACACTACATGTTTTGAAAAGATAGTTATATCATCAAGATATACCAATACAAAATTATTTAGTACACTATTGAAGGCCATATCCATTTCCTTTTGAAATGTAGCACCTAGATTGGTTAGTCCAAATGGAATTTTATAATAGGGATAACTACCCCATTTGGTAGTTGCTGAGCTATCATTTTACATGATGCTAAATGACAAGAATTCTTGTGAATTTCTCTCTTGAAAAGATAATCTAAGGATCAACTCCAAGGTTTTGGGTTGTCTTACGACACACTAAAATCCGCTCAATTGAAGATAAATGTGATTGGTCATGAGGAGGCCTTTTCTAGTTTTTTCTAACTTCGACTAAATGAAGAATCTACATGTTATTTCAAATAACACTAAAAAAGAACTATGTTTTTTTATTTTATGTTTTTTTTTAATGCAATCTAACCATGCAACTAGTATGAAATCCTATTCTAAGAAGGGGGTTAATAAAGTGAATAACAAGAACTAAAAACAAATAACTTGAATTTGAAAGTAAATAACTTGAAATTGAAATCCTAATGGACATAAACTATAGAAAACAACACACTGCAAGTTAAGCTTTCGAAGAAATCAGTAGGTAACCAATGAAAATAGGAGCAACAGTTCCTAGATTCCATTGATGCAATCATCAATGGAAAATTTCAATAATCGAATGATGTTTCACTTTGCATCAAATTGCAAGGCCATAGAAAGTACACTTATGTGAGACAGAGAGTTAAGCAAGCACAATTTGGTGATTCCTTCTTGAGCTCAGTACGTTAGATGAATTCATAAATTTGTAGCAAACACCACAATAAACCTTTGGCTCAATCACAATCTCATGAATAGAATCCATAAAATAATGACACATTTAGGCAAATTAACTACACTCCAAATGTGAGCACCAAAAGAATAATCTTATTGGAAAGTAATGATGGCCCTGATTACATATTACAATAGGGTATTTATAAGAAATCATCTCCTCAATTTGTGTTGAGAGTGAGAGATATCTTCATGCAATAAGATGCTTCTAAACATAATAAAAAAAACTAATTATATATAAACTACCTATCTAACTAGTGCTTAGTAGGACTACATCCATTTTATATTCATTAATTGGATGCATGAGCCTTTACATGTAAAAAAAAAGAAGAAATTATGAGAGACAAAGAATAAGGAAGCTTTGAGTCAAATTGGAAGTGTCTAGAGATGCCAAATTTTGAAGCTAATCCTTCACAAGGTGTTAGTCAGAGTTAAACTACCGTCAGAATGTCTTTTTGATGCATGGAAAGCTCTATTTTTGGAACTGGCAACTAACTATTGGTGCACCTCTGAAAATGAAAAGTTGCAAAGCTGCAAACCTATGAAGTTGTGAACCTATGAAGCTACATAGCTATGGACTTGTGTAGCTATAGAGCTGCAAATCTGTGGAACTCGACTGGGCCAAAAAATCTCAAAATTTCACTAAGTGTCAAAAATGACATTCTGGCATCTGGGTTTTGTTCTTCTTCATCCCAAAGGTATGTTTGGATGTTTACCCTTGAATTTTTCTATAATCTCAGTGATTTTGGCCCCATTTGACAAATCCAAAGCCTCATATTTGTCCTTAACTTTTTCTCCATAATTTTCTACCTCAATTTAGGTATCAACAAAATCCCCAAGTTTGGTATCCAATTCTAATAATGCTTCCTTGGTTTTGAAGGCCTGTCAGATGTCCTCCTCATCATCAACTTCCACAAAAATATTCTTAAAATTATCCATTACTATATCTAAAGGTAGCAATATCTTGCATTCGTCATCTTCAAAAATATCCAAACATGCATCACTATAGTGCCTCTCTGCTTCCAAAATTTTCTCTCGGGCCTGATTGTTGAGCCAATGAATTTCATCATGTAATGTTTCCATTACTTGATTTCTATGTACTATCTTTTCTATCTAGTCATCAATCATATCTAACTCATCTACAGTATATACATCAATCAAAACTTAGTACCTTTGCCCCTTTATGGCTTGTAGAGTTTGTAAATCTTTGCTCCAGGCTCGTACCTCATCAATAATGCTAATGTCCTATTTCAAAATTGCCACCATTTTATTCACATTTTCTTGAGTAGTGTGTAGCATCTTCAGGTTTGCTGTGATAATCATGACTCCTTTCTCTTTAAAACTTTCCCACCATTGCTGATAGGCTCTCAAAAATGAATCCATGTGGACTGCTCCCCTTTCTCTAACAACAATATTCAAGATCTCCTTGGGGTGCTTAGGATCAAGAGGACTGATGACTTCGGCCAAATATCCCTTTAGGATCTCAACCTGCCTTTGAAGTGCTTGAATTTCCATCTCATCCTCCCCCATGTTCTTTATGATTTTTTTAATTCCCATGGTCACCATTAATTGGTATGCATCTTGTGTGGGTTTTCCCAACATAAACTTTTTCAATTCATAATCCTTGGGACCAAGGATTTCTACATCTATATCTCTAGGAGGAATAGCTACCTGTACAAACAATTTTGGGCTATTTTGTTTACCTATAATAAATTCCAATGTTATAGCCTCACATGCCAATGACTCAAGTTTATTCAAAATTTTTGCAATCTCATAAATGTCATCCTTCAAAGCTTGGAATCTAGGTCTAGCACTTCTTATCACTTGATTTTGCAGCCACCTAGGAGTATGTTTAGCTAGAGGTCTTCTTATTGAGGATGATAGAGTATGTTCTGCAACTTCCTTCCCCTTATCACTCCTCCTCAGAGTTATTTCTATCTGTGAAGGCTCTCCTTCTATTTTCTCAATCTTAGTGGACCCTGTAGCTTGCACCTTAGTGTTTTGGGAAGGAGATTGAGAGTATTCAACTATTTGCCCCTCCTTTGATGCTTGATCAGTTTCCCTTTGTTATGGTTTCTCCTCTTGCGATGGTTCCTTCTAAAATTGTTCTTCTAATCTTGGAAGCAGAGGAGGAACCAAACCTTTATCTACCAACATAGCTTGTGGAGAAGATGGGGGAGTAGGATTGGGACCTTGTGTACTTGGTGGTATCTACGTCCAGCCTTCTTATTGAGATTGGCTTGAAGGAAATGCCTAATCTTGCCATCAATTAACATCATTCCCATAGGCATGAACTCAAAATCAAACATTTTAAATACATCATCCCCTTCTTCACTTTGCTCATCTACCCACTATTGCACTTCATATTTTGAAGAAGAGACTTGTAAGGGTCTTGCCTAGGTGGATGGTGATATGCTCAAGGTACTTCTTCTCCTTTCTTTTTCCATGGCTCTAGCTAGCTGAGTTCTTCTTTGTATGGGCACTTCTTCCTCCTCTTCTTCTTCTGGGATGGTTTTAGGAACAGAAGGAAAGGGTACCATTCTCTTAGTCACCTTTTGCCTTTTCTTCATTCGGATCTTAATCTTCTTTTCTTTTGTGGAGACAAAAGGGGATATTGGTTGTTCTTGCAGAGGCATAGAAACCTATTGACTCTCTTCCTCTTCAGATTGTGAAGGTACAAAAGGGGGTAGTGGAGGATTATCCTAGACTTGGGTAGCTCCAGTATCCTTAGATCCTTGCACATCATTTTCTTGTTGCTGGGAAGGTGCTTGCACTTCACCCTGTTCTGCTTGAATTCTTTGTAGGGAAGTCCTCTTCCTTTTATTCTTTCATGTCCTTTCTAGAGGATGATAGTATCCAACTGGTGGTCAAGTTGGTATACTATCTTTGGCCTGATGGGGTATTGGAGCACAAAAGTAGGAACTGTAACTTTCCATCCTCTACCCTTTTTAGGGTGAGCTTGAGCATGGAAGACTACAGTATCAAGTATGGGATCAAGTTGAACATGCTACTTGATCCATTTCCTTCATCATTCTAACCACATGTCTCACCCAATGATCAATATCATCACGCTCCTCCCTATCAACTTTTGTATTCATAATTGGTCTTTCTCTAATTTTGTCTAAGTTGAATAGGGGGTCCAATGGCTCCTTGGAATCTTATCGCCTTATTTCCTCTAGAATATTGAGATTGAGGGTCTTCTCTACCAAATACAAAGTCGTCATACAATAATCTTGTATACAGATATTATAGTCATTTCTCGTGTTCATTCAATGATCTTCAATAGCATCTTCATGATGAAACTCTTTCCTAGCCATACTCTCTACTTTCTTGACATTATCAAAATGTATTCTAGGGGAATTATATTCCTCAAGGGAATAATTCTCCCATTCCCACTCAATAGTTAGAATGTCTTGCTTTCTCTTTACCTAGTATGGTCCAATGATGAGCCATGTCCAACAATGTCTTCTTTGTCTTTTCACCCTCTCATATGCCAATTCAATTTGCTAAGAAATTTCTAGTAGCACTAACTTGTCACTCAAATATCTAGGGAGCTTCTTGGGGTTGATAGTGGCACTACCTACCCATAGGAGTGTGAACATCTTAAACTGAATGAAATAGGCCTCGAGAGTAGTTATTTGTGCTTTTGCTTCATCAGATAACCTCTTTCCATAATCTCCTTCAATGAATCAAATGGTCAAAAAAAAAACACATCATTCACGATTCTATATTCCTTGCTTTGAGCAGATAGTTTCTTCTTCACTAGTTGAGGGTAGACTATTTAAGGCTAGACATTGGGATCTTGCATACTGCCTCTTCTATAAAACCTGGGGTAGTTTTCCACCCTTGCTGCAAGAAAGTATACTATGTAAGACATCATATAAAACTTTTTCTTATCCTTTACCATCCTCAACTGCTCACAAAAGTTTTCACTAAGTGTGGTGGCCCAATCCAATGGCATCTTTGATGTTTTGATGGTCTCAATGAAGTTGATCATGAAGGTACTGAGGTGGCCTGCTAAGGACAAACCCATGACTCTGCCCAAAAGGATGATGGAATAACTGATATCCTCTTTCATATATCCTCAAGTCATATCCACTTTGCCTGTTATTCTTCCTTGAGGAGGCCCCTCAATGAGATAAGATGATTGGATGGTATCCGTCACCTACTTCGTATGTTCTTTGTACCATCTCTCTTCTAATTCATAGGAGAGCCTAATGAACTGATCCACTCTCGAGAGATGGAAGACCCTCTCAATGTTGTCGAGTTGAAGGTCAAGGACCATTTCTCCTATCACATTTTTCACCACTCTCTCTTCAGAAAAAAATTTGTGTGCCAATGTCATTACTAGTTCTACTGATTGCACTAATATGGGATGTGATGCTGCATTCACCAACCCAGAATGTATCAAGGAAGAAACTATATCTGATCTCTCATTTGTCTTATTACAAGTTTTTAGGAATTCCCCTAAGTTAGTATCTCTGATCTCAGCATAATCATCATGAAATCCTAATTTGGATGGTACACCTTGGAACTTGAAGACGACAGGCTTAGGTGCTACTCTAGATATTGACACAATTTAATCACCTACACACAATGAGAAAAAAACATCATTAGTTCACAAATAGAGAATAAAATATTACACTAAAAAAAAACATAGGGGAGAAAATGTCCCCTTTGCATATTTTGAATATTTTTTATTTTTTATTTTTTATTTTTAATTTTTTTTTAATTTTTAGTTTTGTTTTTTTGTTTAAAAAAAAAAAAGGTATGTAGGTCACAAAAAGTGCACCATGGGCACAAGGTGTGCCACAGGTGTGGGTGTGGCTTGGCAGTGGATGTGCAAGTGCTTATGATAATTAGGGTTTAGTGAGCACGGTTAGTGATGGGAATGGCGCGAGGTGCAGTGGGGGTTTTAGGCGTGCGCGGTCAAAAAAAAAGTTGGTGCTTTGGGGAGTAGGATTGGCGGCATGCGTGACAGCGTTAGTTGGTGCCATGGGTGTTGAGGCATGTGATGCTATTCATGGGAGTCATGCAATGCAGGTTTGGTAGCATGTAGCATCGTAGTTGGTTCAGGCATGCATTGCAAAAGATAGCCAGTGTGGGCAGAAGGCGACGTGGGTGAGCATTTGTACCACACACTGAAAGGCATAGGAAAAAGGTAGCGTGGGCATGCATTTGCACTATGTAGAACACAAGAGGGTGCAGGTGTAGATTTGTACTATGTGGGGCACAAGAGGGTGCAATTATTGTGAAGAAAATGAATTTGTGGGGGAATGCCATGCGTGTGGTGCTTGAAGGTATGGTGAGGTACGCGAGAGTCAAATAGGTGCAAGTGCAAGTGTGCATTGCATCGTGCCATTGGAAATTAGATGGCACACGTGAAAATTAGGCACTGCGGACGAAAAATATTATGCGTACAGGTGCATGTTCCACCATGCTTACCTTGTCATCGGTTGGTATACTCCGCTAAGTCAAAATAAACTAAAAAGGTGTAAAAGGCATAGGAGGGAGCGGGTTTTATAGGCCCCACACTGGGTGGAGTGCGCGGTGCACCTCGGCATGTGCGTTGGTATGCGCCGCTCAATATGCACTCCTCTTTTTAATTTTTTTAATTTTATTTATTTATTTACTATTATTATTTTAATTTTTTGTGTTTTTCCAATTTTTTGATTTTTTGCAATTCTAACACTCTAACTATAACCAAATTCTTCTCCTAACTCTCAAACTATGAGTCCGAGAGTTGAAAAAGTAGGGGGCCCCCATTCTTTTTGAGGAATGGGGCATGTGTTGTGGACACCACAATAGTAGTGAAGGTTGTCTTGTATCAGTCTAAATCTTGGACTAACACTTGGTTATAACCTAAAAAACCATCTATGAAGGAAACCCTCTCTAAACCACTAATCTTAGAAAAAATTTGTTCGATAGAAGGAAGGGGATGGTGATCTTTAAGAGAATCCTTATTAGAGTCCTTAAAATCTACACATAACCTAATATCTCCACTCTTCTTTCTACTAGGAACAAGATTGGCTACCCATGAAGAGTGTTTAATATGGAAAATGATATTAACCTCTATAAGTTTTGACAACTCTTTTCTCATTTATGGTTCAATCTTAGGGTTGACTAGCCTTTGTTTTTGTCTAATAGGCTTTGCATCATGGTTTAAATTAATAGTATACTAGAATAGAATCAGGTCAAAACCCTTTAAGTCTTTATATGTTCAAGCAATAACATTAGCGAATTCTTGGCATAAATTAATGAAAACTTCTTGTTTAGTCTCAGTGCATACCTTTCACAAGTTAAGAGTCTTTCCATCAACAATGGTAACAGACATGTAGTCATCCCTACTTGCAGTCAAGTTTGAACCCTTGCTTCTCACTTGATCATCAGAGTTGAATACACCTTCTAAAGTGACCAAACCTTTAGGAAATTTGTTGGAATTAAGACTCACAATCTGATCTCCATGCTAACTTTGCAACTTAGATTAATTTTTAGCAGAGAATTCTACTTCATTTTGCTAGAAATTAACAATTTGTAAATCAGAATAACAAACTTGCCAATTTGTGCAATTCTTTGGGACAATAGGCCTTACAACAAGTCTGATCTATTGTTCCTTTACATGAACAACATGTTCTGGTATTTCATAATGAGCACCAATTTTCTCAAGTCTATCAACATGTTTATTTTTATTTCTAGGAATGCTTTGAATGTTGAATGCTTGGAAGCCCTCAACTAGATCCCAAACTCAATGTTTGTATGATTTGAGAAGGTTTCTCTTCATGACATTCTAATTTCTAACTTGATTGACAACCAAGTCACTATCCCCAAATATTTTCAAGAGCTTAATGCCTTTTCTTTGTGCAAGTTGGAGGCCTTGGATCAAGGCTTCATATTCGGCCACATTATTAGTCTAGCTAAATTGGAATCTATATGAAAAGTAATAATTATCAAAACTAGGGGAAATAAGTATTACACATTCACCTAAACCATTTTGTTCCTTTATCCATCAAAGAACATATCCCACAACCCATTTGTATCCTTTTTTCTTTCATAAGATTAGGAATAGGAGAACCTTCCTCAAATATACAATTAAGTTCCAAGGCCTATCTCTTCAACATCTTGTATTGGGTTAGGTTGGAAAGTATTACACCATTCATCTAAAAGATAGTCAGGAACCCATGTTAAGAGTGTAGCATGTCCATGAGTTATGCATTCCTCATCTTCTTCTCTGATTGTGCAATTCATATTTATGGTGTTGAGAGTATAAGTTTCTATGTGATTAAGAGCCAATGGTTTAGACTTTATTGAAGCCTTTGTTCCATATCTTGTCCTGAGGAACATGTAGGACTAGTCAGATGCAATATAACCACCAATTTGTTTAGTAAAGTCCCTAGATAGGTAAATAGAAAAATGTGGAGGGAGTTCAACAACTGATATGTCTTGTGTGACACTACAACCAGGACATGCATGTAATGCCATCTTCATATTTTTAAACACTGCTATTTTTGTAATAGAACTACCATCCAAATAAGGAATCCCTTTAGCCATTCACTCATACTGAATACCAAGGCCATCAGCCACACATTTTCGAATAATTGATTTGCTAGCTCCAGAGTCTATCATGCAAATATGAACTAATTTATTTCCTATAATCAAGGAGAGATAAAAGGGAGAAGGCTTACTCTTCTTACTTTTTTCTTCTTCCCTTGTAGGTTACACAAAGTTCATTACTCCTTCCATGGTGGTTGGTCTATCCTGCACTTTGATAGTCTTTAATTCTTGTTGCAACAACTCTAATTGAGATGGCATTACAAGAACATCCCACATAGGAAAATATATATTTGTCCTCTTCATTTGATCTAAAATGTTGAGGGGGGTGTATTTTGAGTTGGATGGAACCTTGTTGACTACAGAGACTGGTATATGAATGGGAACAACATGTGGCTCTTTAGTCTTCTTGTTGTTTAGATTTTTCAATGGAGTAGTAACATTATGTTGTTCATTTGCACTTGTGACATATGGGATAGTCTTCAAAATTATAGCCTAAATTGGTAAAGAGGATGGAACCTCCTCTACAACTCTCCTTTTTCTTCTAGTGTTATCAGCTATTCCATCATTACCACCATGATTTACATGGCAATAATCTTTAGGCTGACAATTCATGAAAGTGCAGTCCCCTTGTTGTTGGGATTGGAAACAAATAGTGGGCTGATTAACATTGTATTGATGCCTTGTTTCTTGTTCTTGTGTAGTCAAGGCTTGAGAAGGTTCCATTCTATGGCAAGTACGTTGCTCATATGAACATTTACAAATTAAACAATACTCTTGTTCTTGAGTAAGGTTATTTTGAGCAAGTACCATCCTTACTAGATTCGCACTTGCATTTGTAGGGGAAACATTACCCATAAGTATATCTTGATTAAATGGGCCTTGGCAATAGTTTGGCTACCTATTGAGTGGATGACTCTAATAGGTTGTCTGAAAAGGCCTACTACCTTGAGCTTGTTATCCTTTGAGAGTCACCAATTCATTGTTCAATTTTTGAATCACTATATTTTGATCCTAAAATCTTTTACCTATATTAGAATTATGATCCTTGATTTTATCCATATTTTACATCATAGCCACATCATGGTCTTAATTTAATCCATCCCATTTCAATATGTTGAACTCAAAGGGGTAAGAAAAAGAGGTTGACATGTAGTTCTAGTTGGTATGGGAGTCATTGTAGGTTGGCATGTAGGCATGTCAGGAAATAGTGGCATTGGAATGAAGCTAGCTTTCATCCTTGAATTAGAGTATTCTCTGCCTTTATAGAAATTTCATAAGTATTTGGCAAAGTGTCTCCTCCCGTGGTTTGTAGTGTGGTAGAAATATCACTATTAAAAGCTCTAAGGTAATGGAAGAAGCCATTACTAGCAATAGGCTTTACTGCAATAGGGATTCTATCCCATGTTTTCTGGAATCTATAATTGAAGTCTATCATAAACTCATGAGGTGCCCTTCTAATTGTAGTTACTTTCTCTAGGAGTGATGGATGATCACTCTTATCTTCAAATTTTTTTCACAATATTTCTCCTATCTCATCCAAGTTATTGATAGAGTTATGTGGCAATCCTCTATACCATTGTAAGGCTTTTCCCTTAAGAGATGAAGCTAAAATTCTAACAACAATATCACCCTCTATAATACCATGTACATTATAGATATTTGAAACTTCTTGAATGTGTTATATGAGGGAAATTGAAGCTTTACCAATTAAATCTAGTAAGCTTTTAAGATAATCTATTGGGATATCATATCTTTGGGCTAAAATAAGAGTACTCCAACCATTGAAGGTTCAAAAAATCCAATTTCTAGGGATAGCCATGTGTCAACATTAAGGTCAATTTGTCTATTAATGACTCACAGTTAGTCAATTGGTTACATTGCTCCTAAGCCAAGTAGTCAATATATGGTTGCTACTGAGTTTCTCAGTTTCTCCCAAGCCTCAAAACCTATGTGAAGTGTTGGGATTAACCTCAAGTAGAAATAACAATTACATGAAAATATAACCAATACTAGAAAATATTAGATTGCATTAAAGAGAACACAAGACGCCAAGATTTAATGTGCTTCACCCAATCCCTAGGCTATGTCCACCAACAACAAGTCCAATATTATTATTATCTAGTGATTACAACTTGATTAAAATCTGTAATCCCTTACAACTCAATACTACCACAAGAAGCTACAATATCACCATTACATTATGAAATCCCTAACCCTAAGCCTTTTTATACAAGCTTTTTGTGCTTAAAAAATTAGGGCTAGAATAATAGAAAAATAGTAGCTAATGCCTTTTAAAATATAAGGGCATTTTTGGCTTCGAGGGTGCTACCCCCAAAAAGCTCCATGGGGGCATTGCCCCTCGACCCCACCCTGTACTACGATAGGGAGTGCACTTGGGGTGCTGGCCCTTGACCCTGTCTTGGGGGTACTGCCCCTAAACCCCTTTAGAAATAATCTGGAAGGAAACCGTGCTGAATAAACCTCTAAGTTTGATTAGGCTCCACATCACAACAATCTCCCACTTGGAGAATGATCAAACTCCACAACAATAACCTCCCACTTGGAGATTGATCATCGCACTGCTAAGTCTATAGCTCCCACTAGAATATCAAACCACCCTGGATGCTACTATTCTTTTATTCTGTTCAGTCTAGAAGACCAATTGAAGCTAAGGAGGAATTCAACTTCTCCCTTGTCACTACCTTTGTAAAAATATTTGCTGGAGTTTTATCTATATGTATCTTATCCAACTTTAGTTGTTCATCATCCAGAACTGACTAAATGAAATGGTACATCAACTATATGTGTTTTTTCATTGAATGCAAACCTAAATTCTTTGCAAGATGAATGGAACTTTGACTATCTATAAACAAATAATTATCCTTTTAAGGGTGTCCCAATTCTTCCAAGAAGAACTAAATCCATATCATCTCCTTGGCTTCCTTTGTAGTAGCAATGTACTATGCCTCTGTAGTGAATAAAGCATTAACCTTCTGTAATCTAGAAACCTAGCTCATAGTTGCCCCACCAATAGTAAATACAAAACCTATAGTAATCCTCCTAATATCAATATCCCCTACCAAATCTGAGTCAACATAGCCCTGTAAATCAGTAGTAGAGCCCCCAAAGTGTAAACACTTACTAGAGGTTCCTCTCAAATATTTGAGAATCGATTTAACTGCATTTCAATGATCAATTTCTGGATGACTCGTATACCTACTAACATCTCCCACTACATGTGCAATATCTGGCCTAGTACATACCATAGCATACATCAAGCTTCCAATAGTTGTAGCATAAGGTACCTTGGACATCTTATCCTCATCTTCTTGTGTCTTGGGACACATCTCCTTAGTCAACTTCAAATGACTAGGTAAAGGTGTACTGACAAGTTTAGCATTCTTCATAGAGAAATGTTGCAACACCTTCTCAATATAATCAGCCTAAGATAATGTCAATTACCTCTTCTTCCTATCTCTAAAATTCTTCATACCAAGGATTTTTTTTCCTACCACCAAATTCTTCATACCAAATGCATGTGCTAATTGCCATTTTAGCCCCTTAATATGATCCATGTTAGACCTAGCTACAAGCATATCATCATCTAATATCTTAAAATAAACATAATAATCTGAATTACACCTACTATATCCATGCTCATGCATAAACCTATCAAATTTTAGATACCATTGCCGAGGTGCTTGCTTCAAGCCATATAAACTTTTCTTCAATCTACACACTAAGTTCTCCTTACCTTTGACCTCAAATCCATGTGGTTGAGCTATATATATATATATATCTCTTCATCCAAATCACCATGAAGGAAGGTTATTTTAACATCAAGCTACTCTAAATGAAAATCTTCAGTAGCCACAATACCTAAAATACTATGGATAGAAGTCATTTTAACAACAAGAGAGAATATCTCATCAAAATCAATGCCCTTTTTTCTGTGCAAATCCTTTTACAAATAACCTAGCTTTAAATCTTTTCTTACCTCCATCCTCTTCTTTTGACTTGTAAACCCATTTATTCTGTAAAGATTTTTTACCTGCAAGAAACTTGCATAAATCTCATGTCTTATTTTTTAGCAAAGAGTCCATTTCATCTTTCATTGCAGACTCCCATTGAATCTTTGTGTCCACCTATATAGCTTCATGTTGTCTTTCTTCTCATGTTGCTACAAAAAATCTTTGTACAACACTTTCTCATTGAATATGACATCCCTGCTTCTTATAATTTTACAATTTTCAAAATCTCAAAGCCTATAGCTAAATTCATTAATGTCATAACCAACAAATATGCCTTTCTTTGACTTATCTTCCAGCTTGGTTCTATTTTCAGAATCTATATGAGAAAATGCTTCACAACCAAAGGTTTTGAGAAAAGAATAACTTACCTTCTTACCATTCCATGCTTCCTCTATAATACCACAACCCAAAGGAGTAGAGGGACCTCTCTTAATCAAATATATAGCAGTATTGATAGCCTCCATCCACATGTGTAAGGGTAACCCAACATGCAACCTCATGCTCCTTGCATGCTCCATTATAGTCATGTTCATGTGTTTAGCCACTCCATTTTTCTATGGAGTCCTTGGAATATTTTTTTGTCTATGAATACCATTAGTGGAGCAATAATCTTCAAATTGATGACTGCAATACTCACCACCATTATCAGATCTAAGACATTTTAATTTCTTTCTAGTCTCATTTTCAACCAAGCATTTACATTTCTTAAAAGTTTGAAATACATCAAATTTCTGTCTAAGGAAATAAACCCATACTTTTCTAGTTGCATCATCAATAAATGTAACATAATAATGAGAACCACCAAGGGAAGATACTTGAGCTATTCCCCATACATCTATATGCACAAGATCTAATTTCTCTTATTTATTTTCCTTCCCAATCTTCACAAAACTCACTCTCTTTTGTTTTCTATAAACACAACTTTCACAGAAATCCATATTGACACATTTTAGACATTGTAAAACTTTCTTTGAATGAAGTCTTTCTCACTCATGTGCCCAAATCTATAGTGCCATAGCGCTATATCAGAATCTACAGGAGCTATTTGTTCTCCCTGCTCAACTGCAATAATTGTTCCTAAACATTCATTTTTCTCTGAAACAATTAAAGTAGAAGGAGCAATATGAACTATAAAAAGATATAAGGTTCCTAATTTCACACCTTTTTCTACTACAAGGGAACCTTTTGAAACCTTCCAATTTTTATCATTAAAAGTAACTACACAACCCTCATCATCGAGTTTCCCTACTGAAATTAAATTCCTACTTAGCCTTGGAACATGTCTTACCTCATGTAGTAGCCAATGATTCCCATTCTATAACTTAATCTTAACTTTTCTCTTTCCAACAATTTGACAGGGTTCATTATCCCCCAAATAAACAAGCCCAAAATCCCCTTGGACATAGTCAATGAAATAACCTCTATGAGGTGTAGCATGAAATGAAGCACTAGAATCTAAAACCCATGAATCATCAACACTTTCTAAAGATAAAAGCAAAGAATCCTCTTCAGATTTGTTACTTATCACATTTTCCTCCTTGTCTCCATCTTGTTTTTCTCCTTCATTTTTTATCAAGTCCAACAATCTTTCCTTTTATGCCCTGGTTTCCCATAGTACCAATAGTCATTTGGTCCTCTTGATTGAGACCTCCTCCCCTTTAACTTTCCTCTTGATTTCCCATGATTTCTGGAATTATTTCCTCTTTCAGTCATTCTACCTTTGCTTTGTGTGTTCAAAACACTTCCTGATGTAGATCACCTAAGGATTTCCTACAAGTCTCCTCACTCAAAAAAACACTGATCACATCATCATATTTTAGGGTACTAGACCCAAGAATAAAATTACTCACAGCCATTACCAAGCCATTCCAGTTTTTAGGAAAATAACACAAAATAAAGAGAGCCCTAATTTCTTCATCAAAATTGATACCCATAGAAGATAACTAACTAGTAATAGTATTAAACTCATTTAAATAATCTACAACAGATTTGCCTTTTGCCATTTTCATATTAAATAAATGCTTCATGAGAAATACCTTGTTTGAAGCAGAGGGCTTTTCATATAACCTTCCTAGAGTTTTCATCAACTCTTCCATTGTCTTTGCTTTTGTAATATTAAATGCCACCAATGGTGCCAGGCATAATCAAAATTTTCCAAGTACCTTTTTGTCTAAAAGATCTTAGTCATCATTTGACATAGATCCTTGATTCTTGGTTTTTCCTTCCAACGACTTCCATAAATCCTTTTTATAAAAACAGTCTTCCATTTACATCTTCCATAACTAAAATTTTTTCCCGTTAAACTTGTCAACCCTTTGCTTACCTTTTTCTGCCATCACTCTCACCCAACTCTGAGACTCCCACTCAAATGTCAGACCTTCCTATAGAGGATCGCTAAAAAAAATGGCAATTGTATGGCTAAAAAATGAAATGACAACCCTCTATCTCTGATACACTAGTTAGGATTAACCATAGATAGAAATAATAGTTACATGAAAATACAACCAATACCAAAAAATATTAGATCACATAAAAGAGAACACAAGACATAAGGATTTAATGTGGTTCACCTAATCCTTGGGCTACATCCACCAACAGAAAGTCCAATATTATTATTGTCCAGTGATTACAACTTGATTACAATCTGTAATCCCTTATGGCTCAATACCACCACAAGAAGCTACAATATCACCATTACATTATGAAATCCCTAACCCTAAGCCTTTTTATTCAAGCTTTTTATGCTTACAAAATTAGGGCTAGAATAATAGAAAAATAGTAGTAGATGCCTTTTATAATATAAGGTCATCTTTTTCTTCAAGCGTGCTACCCTCAAAAACTTTCACAGGGGCATGTCCCCTTGACCCCACCCTATATTGTGACAAGGATTGCACCTGGGGCACTGCCTTAGGACCCTGCAAGGGTGAAGCCCCCAAACCCCTATAGAAATAATCTAGAGGGAAGCCACATTGAATAAACCTCTGAGTCTGATTAGGCTCCACATCACAACATGAAGTTCATGCCAAATATAGTAGTGTCTACTGAGTTGTTCTATGAAAATGATGGAAAATATAGTGTTAACCAAGCTACATAGTGTCAACCAAGTTACAAAGTTTTAACCAAGTTATTTAGTGTTAACCATGTTCTCTAGTGTCTACTAAGCTCACAGTGTTAGAAATTTGAATCTAGTGTTGACCAAGCCATGGATTGTCAATTGAGTGATTTAGTATATGCCAAGTTTGATAGTGTTCATCGAGTCACACAATGCTGACCAAGTTCAAGCTACTTGGAAGTGATCAGTATGAACTAGGCCTCTTCATCAACCAAGTACTAGATGATGCCTTGTGTTGATAGTGGTTGTTGAGGATCAGAACATTACCAATTTTGTCTTCAAAACCTGAGTTATAGTAGTTGGGCCGACTTTGTGGATTTTAATGAAACATGTATTATAGCCAACTTCAGTAAGTTATTATTTGGATTGGTATATATGTAAAGAATTATATCATATCCAAATCAGTATCACATGAGCATGGAATAAGAAAAGTGTGAATTAAGAAGGGAACAAGAAGAATAAGGAACAAAAGATATTTATCTATCAAATCAAGGTGATCATTACAATTCAAGGAATCTCAACCAACAAATCAAAGTTACAGATCAAAGATTAGCCACTGGTTCATCCTAATAGGTGTATTAGTTAAATCCTTTAATAGGGTATACTTAATAGTCTTCTCTAAATCTCTTAACCTAGTGCATACTTCATTGTATGTTTGTAAATCCTTTGACAGGGTTGACCTCATCATCCTTATTTCTCCTAACAGGACAGATCACCAGAAGTGGTCAATTGTAAACCTTAATAGGCAAACTTTATACTATAGTACTAAAGCTTGTGGGTATCATCCCCACCACAATTTTACTTTCTATTTGGAAGGTTTTTGGGTTACCATATCTTGTGTTAAGCGTTATGAATCTTTTACTATTTTTATTCTTTCATGCATGCAATTAGATCAAATTATTATATGAAGGATTAATCTATGAAATAAGATTAGGTTTTATGGGTTCCTGATTCACGTCTCACCTATCAACAACCTTTCCTACCTCATATTTCCAACAATTGGTATCAGAGCATTGTGGTTCTCATAGAAGAAGTCTATTAGCTTGAGAAAAGATTAGAAGCAATGGAGGTATATAGGCTAGATAAGGCTATTGACAATGAAAAATTAGATCTTGAATTAGCCATTGGGAAAGTGAAGAAAAAAAAGGACCAACTCTCTCAATCATTGAAAAGAGGGAAAGATCTCGTAGTAAAAATGAATGACAATGTCTACACTAAAGAAAGAATTGAAGATATATATCTTGAAAGAAATTCAAATGAAGTTGATGAAGAAATCAAAGACCTAGTAGAAAAGAATTCCAATCTTCAAGAAGAAGTTAGAAAACTAAAAAGAGAACAAGAAATCCAATCGGTGAGATTATGTGAAGTCATGGAAGAAAAAAACAAAGCCAAAGAAGAGATAGAAGAAAATAATAGTGAAATCAATCAACTACCCCTTCAAAAAGAACATTTTATTGATTAACTCATATGTACAAATGAAGAAATCATGAATCTAAGATCAAAAAATGAAAGACTACAGAATGATCTAAACACTAAAAAGAAAACCGATGAAAGGATGATAAAATATCAAGAAAGCATGAATCAATTGAAAGAACAAAGGTAGTAAATACACAAAGGAAAAGATGGAACAGGATACATAGAAGATGGTAATCATCCAAGCAAGGAGCTCAAAATAATCAAAGGCCTACTTGTAAACATGGTGGTAAGATATATCATACATTAGATAAATGTTGGAGTAATGGTAAAGAATAACTCAATGGAAAATGTTACAACTGAAATAAGAATGAACAGAGAGAAAGTGAATGTAAGGAGAAATTTATGTTTGAAAGAAAATGATATATTTGCAATAAACAAGGACACAGGTCTTCTGAATGCACAATCAAGAAATTGAATCCAGCTGAATAGATTGTGAAAGAAATATTTTGATGGGAATACAACACATGGTGTAGATGCCACTACAATGGTGAATGTGGGAACATTAGAGAAAACTGTGTGAAACATCACATGAGGAAAATAGATACCACTAAAAGATGTTTCATTTGTACAGAACTTGGACATCTTGCCAAGAACTATATGAACATAGGAAGAATTAAAGATGAAAAGAAAGTCAAGGCAGACAATATAAAAAAGTAGATGAAGTAGCAATGGATACCAAAATCTCTTGAGAATGCAAGCCTAAGTCATGAAGTAGATGTCACTCAAGAGTTGTGTGACTCAAGCATTTCAACTTGAATTCCTATGGGATCAACTGGAACTGAGATCCTAAAATAGACATCCCTCATCAATTCTAGCTAGCAAGAAGAAGAGATCCATATCAGCATTCAAGATGCACAAGGATCATTGAGTGGTTGCAAAAATTCAAGACCTTACCAAGCTAGGTCAGGTCACAAGACCCTGTAAAGCAAGGTCAAGATACACTAAAGTATTGTATGTGGACATCGAGTTGTTGATGACTCTACTGAGTGATAAGTATTCTAGTAAGATATGAATGTTTGTCGAGCATTAAAGTTTGAACCAAGTAGAAGATAATCTATCACCAAGTGAGTAAATGTACCAAGCATTAATGGTGATTGTAAAGAGGAAATTCATTAAAAAGGAAGAAATTTAATGCATTGTTCCACTACAAATTTCAAGAGCTTATGCAAGCAATTAAGCCTAGATGGGAGCATGCAAAGAAGATTGCAAATGACATCTCTAAACAAACTCTGAGGCAACTCATGTCAAGTCTTGGTGAAAAAGAGGTGAAAGAATCATTGAAGAAAATTGAGAAAAAGTTCACTCTCAAGATGAACACATGCATGATATTGTTAAAAGACATAGAATATGTGGTGAAGGTAGCCACAAACACATGGAAGAACATCTACAAAGTGCATCAACCTAGTGATTTTGTTGTTCATGTTAATGACAATGATGATGATGATGATGATGATGATGATGATGATGAGGAAGAGGATGTGGAAATGAAAGATGATGAAGTAGATGATGTAAATTTGGATGATGAGGAGGAAGAATGGGAAGCTACTAGAGGAAGTCTTCTAGAGATTCAAATCATTGAGGAAAATGATGTAGACAAGATTGCAGCAACAATAATGGCCTCATTTCCTCATTCTCTGAGCAAAGCCTTAGTTAAATCTAGCTTACATAAAGCTTCTACTGAGTTTTTTGTGGCTACCACTGCAACAAAAAGCTCCCAACCAAGCTCATGACCTGTTCAACTGAGCATTCTATTGACTAAAGTGACCAACACTTCATCTACCAAGAAACAAGTACCTGCATCATTAGGTTTAATCATGCAGCAACAAGGTATTTCTATTATTAGTGCCATATGTACATTTGTTTCTATCCCCTTAGTTTCTACTATTATTTCTATTCCACATGTATCCATAGCTAGTATAATGATAGTTGAGATTAAGTCTCAACCAAGTACTAAAGTTTCAGATATGGGTAAGGGTAAAAAAGAAGAAGTTGATCTAGATGAGGATATAGTTATTCCAAATTGGGATATCTCTACCCTCACTCATAATCAAATGAATACCCTAGAAGAAATATTGCAAAAGAGAGCTAAGCAACAAAAGCTTAGAGAAGAGAAGAGAAAGAAAACCCAAGTGCTTGAAGATATAAATGACATATTCATAAATGCACTAAGTATTGAGGTTGATAGTACTCAACCTATTTTGGATCAGTTAGTAGAAGTTGTCCAAAAATTAAATGACGAATTGAATGGACAGGATAAGCTACTATAAAGAGTAGAAATAAAGTTTGAGAATAAGGTATTGGGACAAGTGGCATAGAAAATTGCAATAAACTTGCCATGCCCAAAATATTGGGGCAAAAACACAAGGAATTTTTTTTTTTTACAAAGTTAAGAAATCCACTGTGTTAATACATGTTTGGCTAAGACACACATGACACATTAGGTTTTCTAAGGTTCCATATTTCATTTTGTGTGTTGGTTAAATATCCTAGCTGAACAATGTTTCATTAATTCAAAATGTTCATCTAGATACCTTAATGTAATACCCCAAAATTGGCTTATTGCCATGATCACCAATTCTGGTCTATTTCTGATCAATTCTAAAGTCCTATGTCACTAGGCAATTCTTATTCTACTACTCGCTACTTGACTTAATTGTCAAACGCAATAAACCTAAATCTACATTAATCAAACTCTTTATTTAATTACTATAGTATTGACTCACATTAGACATATTAAACCTATTGATTAAGATTTAATTTAATTATTAAGTATTTGTACTTTAGTTAAATTAAATTATCTCCTCGGGCTAATGTACTATGGAGTTAAATTTATTTAATTTAATAAATATGTTTGTTTTTAATTAATTAAATAAAATTATTTAGTTAAATGGAGAAGTTACTTATAATTAATTACGCAAAGTTATTTAATTAAATGGGAAGTCATTCCTAATTAATTAAATAAAGTTATTTAATTAAATAAGAAAAGTGTCTCTAATTAATTAAATAGAATTATTTAATTAATAAGAAAATATATTTATGATAGTATATCTCATTTTATTAAATTAAATATCTCTCCAAAATCTCTTTTCAGGTCAAAAAAGGGAAATTCCTAGTTCACTGCTGATCAAATTGGAAATGACTCAGATTACTTACTCTGACACTAAAGTCTATCTGAGTTGACTGACTCTTACACTCAGATCTGAGCTAGTTAACTCCCTTTGATTTGGGAATCTTCATTTAAGACTGAACTTCATCTTCAATCCAGACCGTTGATTGAAATCGATCTCAATTGTTGATGGATTCCAGGAAAATCTATTTAAGAGACCCTCATCTCTTCATTTTGGGAGGATAAATTGGAATTTTGTATCGAATTGCTGTTGAAATTCATACTCACATTTGCTCACATTTGCTCACTTTTTTGCATACATCTTGCATTCGGAGTTTAAATTCATTTAGCTTAATATGCATAGGTTAATCTAGTTTTGTTTCAATTGTTCTTAGATAAAACATGCATACTCCATTCTAGATTAATCTACACAATCATATAGGTTAATTTCGTTTCTTAAATCCTTCGTTCTTAGAGGGTCTAGTTGCTTAACACCTCAAATCTGAGGATATCTAACAAGCAAAATCCCTTTAGATAGAAGGCAACAAGTCTCCTTATTGGCTGATTTTTGGATGAACAATCCAATGTTCATTTCAGGATGAATCCGCAAATAAGGACCATATTGAAGTGTGTGTGTTAGCATAGGCCACGTATTCACGCATACATTTTTGGTGCCCACCGTGGGGTGGAAAAAATCAATTTTTTTGGCCTCTTTGTACATTTTTTTAAATAAGTTTTGTGTTCTCTGTCCATACTATTTCGTACAGATCTGAGAATTTTTGTGTGAGACTATTCATTTTTGTGTGAGAATCCATAATCTTTGCACAAATATTCTTTATGTGTTGGACGAGAAAGTGCCTGAGCGTGTGAAACTTTATGCGGCACCTATTTCTTTGTGCGAGCTGTAAATAAAATTTTGTGTGGGCTCCAAATAATTTCATGCAGCTCTGAAAGAGATTTCGCGTGAAATCTTATGACAACAGTTTTAGTTTTAAGCGTTATTTCTCAATTTTTAGATTGTTTGATTTCACTAATGTGCTTGTCTTGATCTATTCCTTTGGATGTCTTGCAGCTTAACCGTTGTTTGCAGGATGTTAACCAAAGACTCCTTTTAAAACCCACTTGAAAATAGATTGACAGTTTGCTTACAGGATGCTTGTCAAAGATATGCCTATCAAAGACCATATTTCAAACCCACAAAACAATGTATCTTCTTTTCCTACTTTCAAAACTAGTCTAATTAGGGGCTTGTGAACTTCCTAGGGTGCAAGACAGAAGAATAGGGGAATATGCTCTTCACTTCTTGGAGGTCATGACCAAGAGTGAATTAGAAACCTAGACGCTTCTGAAAGATGACATTCTGAAGAAGGCAAGCAACTTGGTGGTTCTCCAAAGCTTGTTCTCTTCTATGATAAGACAATGATTTCCTTTAAGGGAACCAAAATATTTAAGGAAGAATGAGTTTTGATTGATTAAGCCAAGTCGGTAATTAACTTGTCTTGTATGTTTGGGCAAGGAAATTAGCTAGAGGATTATGCTCTTTCCCCTTGAGGGAAATCAGAAACTCTGACCCTTAGATCTAAACCACCAGTTCATGTCAATTGTTTAGAGGGCCTACTAGAGTGATCCAACCTCTAGGAATGATCCAAGTGAGCACACTCCTTTTGTCAAAGATTCCAACTCACTATAATCAAGATTCTTTGAAGAGTGAAAGACTCCAAAGCCGGATTAATTTCTTCCCCTTAATTCTTGATATCACATATCAAGGGGAAGCTCTGTCTGTGAACTGGTCAGCATTGGCCCCTAGCTTGTTAAGCAAGTAGTGTGCACTTTTAGATGCTAGTGTGGGTTGTTGGCCTCAACTTCACTTGTGGTGCCACCAGGGATTAATTCGAACGAAAGCCAAGTAAAAACCTCTTAGTTAGAAGCCACCTGGTTCACCTCTGAAAGGAGGCATAATCTTTGTGCAAGGAGGGGGAAGAATCACTCTTGTAGAACTCACCATAGGTATGCTACTGGACATTTGAAGGTGGTATACATGCTTGTACCCTACCACAAGGGCACTCCTTCAATGTATACTATTGAGTCCTTTGAATATACCAAAAACACGGGCACCCTCTAGGGGGTGAGACAGTTGTGTGAGGTACACACATGCGCATAAGATGTGGGACAAAGGTTTTCCCTTCTGTACCAATTTTTCTTTCTAGGGATAAAGTGTGTTTGTTATCAAGTCATCAACAAAGTCCAAACCAGTTACAACAAACAAAGGTCAAGACTCTCCTATCCTATTGAGTTGCTTTGTCCTCGACAGGACTATTTTCAACTACTGCTTGCTTCCCACTGTCTTGTTTAAACACTTTGCCTAGATTGAAAACTTGAAAAATTTGTCCAAACATCTTACTTGGTCAACCTTGTTGCTTGTCCAATCAAATTTTTTTGATAAATCTATCTACTCTATCTGAAAAGTCCAAAAATCTTGTCAAATTCAGTTGCTGTTCTAAAACTAGTCTGTCTTCTCGTGCAAAAACTTTTTCAATCCTGCGTGAAATCATTTTGTATGTGCACAAAATGATTTTGTTCTTGCATAGAATTAAACTTCTGTCATGAGTCTTTGTATGAGCTCTAAACTGCCTCGCACAAAATTAAATAACTGTAACTGAATTTTGTGCGATCCAAAAAACTTCTTCGCATGGCTCAAAAAACTTCTTCGTGCAACCTGTAAAGGTTTCTTGTGTGAGATCTTGTGTCAACATTTCCATTTTTGGTCTATTTTAGCTAATTGTGACCTACACACTACCTTTTTCTGCATTCATTTGTCACTCTCTATTTGTGAATAGTCCTGAAATAGTGACTCTTTGCTTTGCTAAGGGCTTGTATCTTGCACTTTGACTAGTCTCATCTCATAAGTTATTTTTTTGTCCTTGTCTTAATGCTTGTCATACTTTTTTTCGCATTGGTCATAATCTCTAGCTTCTCTAGCCTTTAAATCAAACCATTTGTGCCTTAGTGAAAAACATTCTTACTGTTATCTTGTCCTTTTTGAGACTTAGTCTTAGTGTAGTCCTTGTCTAGGTTCTAGCTTCTTGTCTTTATCTATGACTGTCATAACCAGAAGTGGCAACGTGTTTTATTCTTATAACCTTAGACGTGGTCATAATCATAGTAGAGGTTGCTTACCTTTTGTTAAACAATCTGTATCTACTTCGGCTAGTGAGGCATCTTCATGATCCCCCTCACCTACCATGTCACCTCAAAGTTAGTGAACATTTTCCATAAACCTGCAACAAATTAGGAATCCTTTGTACCAAGAGGATACTGAGACAGGTATAGGTCCTGCATTACAAACGTGATGTCTAATCTTTTTTACAGAGGATCTTTTGAAACACAACACACTAAAACTAATTATGTTCCTATAATGACTAATTGTGAACTTGAACATAGTAGTTATAGTCGACATCAAGAACCACCTAGGAATGATAAAGAGAAAGAGAAAGACCATGACACTGATCACGAACATGAAGAAGTAGAAATCCTCCCTAAACACATAGCATAATGTTGAAGAGACAAAAAATTTTAGAAGGTCATGGGAATCCTACTCAACAAAGAGAAAGAAAAATACTTTCTCAAACTTGCCCAAGGGGGAGCAAAGTTACCTTCTCATTTCAATGTAGAAACCATTGTCAAAATTGAAGAAGAAACTGAGACCTCTAAACTCCAAAAACAACTAAAAATTATGCAAGACCAATTGGCTCAGATGATGCATGAGAAAGAGAAACCCATCAAAACATACACATTGGATGCTCTTTGTCCATTTCCATTTGACAAAAGCATAAAAATGTCACCTTTCCCATGAGGCATAGAACTACCCAAATATGACAAGTACTTTGGTACTACTAATTTGCAAGATCACTTGTGAAAATTTGGTGCTTTATTTATGGAGTTTATACATGATCAAACCTACCTCATGCATTTATTTCCTAGAAGCCTAAGTGGTCAGGCTTTGGAGTGGTTCTCACATTTACCTCCTGGTATCAAGACATTTGATGAAATTGCCAATCTCTTTATTTAGCAATATTCTCATAACATTCAACATCCTATCAATATTTGAGCTTTGTGCAACCTTAAACAGAAGGTTTGTGAACCTTTCCTCACTTTCCTCCAAATGTGGAGACAACTATACACTAAGTATTGTCATAAAATCCTAAGAACGGAGAAGCTTGAAATTTTCACTGATAACCTCCTACCTGATTTTGGGTATAGAGTCCAACTACAAGGTCCACATACCTTTGAAGACATCATTACACAAGCTATCTATATCAAAGAATTTATGGTCAAGAAAGGTGAACTTACTCTTTAGAGAGACATAAAACAAGGTTCCACTTCCAACAAGGATAAAACCAAACATGTCAACAACAACCAAGAAATTCTACATGATGGAGTTGTTTACAATGTCACACCTAAACCTACTAAAATTGCATTTAATCTCACAGATGGCCTCAAAGCAGCCAAAAATGCTGAGAAACCTCCTCCTAACAATAAGACATCTGGGAACAAACCGAGAAACTCTTGGACAACACACCCCAAGTGAGAGTATACACCTTTGGGAGAACCTTTGGATGTGGTTTACAAAACATTGCTACAACATAAGCTTATTTCACCAATGGATAACCCTCATCCCTATGATCCACAACCACATCCACCATGGTGGAATGAGAACTCATTCTATGAGTATCACCAAAAGAAGGGACACAAAACTAGCAACTATATAAACTTGTGCCATAAAGTCCAAGACATGATTGATGTTGGTGATCTTGTCATAGATGGACATAACAAAAATTTGGATCAGAAGGCATTCAAAGAACCTTTCCTAGCTTATGAAAAAGGAGAGACTTCAAAACCACAACCCTACAACAAGGTCAACTATAAATGTTCCAACGATGACAATGTCATTCACACGGTTGAACCTATGGATTATTAATATTGCAATGTTATTAAAATTAAGGGCAAGAAAGATAACAACAAACTCAAGACACCATTTGTCTTGAGAGGCCCTGCTTCTGATAAAATGGATAACACGCCTTCACAACATTGTGCTAATGTTGTTACTCGCTCTCGCACCAAGTTGCTTCTCAAAGGCCCTATACCTCCTACTTCAGATCTTGAACAACACAAAGAGAAAGCCCTTGCTGGTCCATTTGGAAAAGGTGCAAAACCCACAACGAACTTGACCACAACTAGTTATAGTGTTCTTGATCAGTTAAACTGAACTAATGCTCAGATTTCCATCTTTGAGCTACTTAAAATTGCACCTACTCACAGGTAGATTATGGATAAAGCCCTCGTTGAGGCAAATGTTCCTCAAGATCTTGATCTTGAGTGATTTCAATCTATGGTAGGTCACTTGACCTCGCCATATCTTATTACTTTTTCTGAGGAAGATGACAACTTGCTGAGTCACCCACATAATTAACCTCTACACATCGAGGTTATGATCCATCAAACACTTGTTCGTCGAGTACTCATTGATAATGGTGCTGGCCTAAATATTGTCTCTACTACTCTACTTAGACAATTGAATTATTCTGAGCATTTTGTTGATCCTCGATGAAAGATCACTATCAAAGCATATGACGAAGTTGAAAGAAAGTCTCTAGGTCTTGTGGTTTTACTAATTCACGTCGGTCCTATCGAAAGGGATGTCACCTATTAGGTGCTTGACTTTCCCTTAGCCTACAACATTTTTTTAGGATGGCCATGGATACATGAGATGCGCATTGTGCCATTCACATACCACCAATGCATCAAGTTCCCATTTCATGGCTCCAAAAGTTACTATTCCTGGCACTACTAGCTACACTTGCAATGTGCTCAAAGCTATTGAAACTTTTGTCCCTGCTAACTATGAATCTACTAATTATCATGACAATAAGCTGAAAAAAATTGAGTAGTCACTCAAACTGAAAGAAAATGGTATGGGAGAGTACCACATTGAACTAGTGCTTTCATTGACATCTCTCCCAAAGTCTCCTCAACATTATGGTAGACCATTAGAAGCAAAGAAGATTTTCATGTTGACACCTTAGACCAAGTATAATGGCACTTTTGTTAAGGCTATAGTTCCCTTAGAAGATGAAAGTAAAAACAGAGCCATTGTTGCATGGCTTTATAGAGAAGAAGCTCCAGTGGACCTAACAAAACAAGCTAGAGAAATTACTCCTACGAAATATGGACCTGGTCTTAGGCTTATGAAGCATTTTGGTTACAAGGGAACTGGCCCTATTGGGTGCAATAACAATGGCCTAATTGATCCTATCAAAGAAAGAGCTCGAAGCAACTGTGATCCAACATGCCTAGGGTTTAAGAAGGTCCCTTTCCATTTGGGATCAAATAAATTCATCCCCAAACCTAAGAGTTCATCTAAAAATGAGTCACAAGATGAGTCAAATACTCAAGAGGAAGAATCTGATGATGAGGATTCCTATCCTCATCCTATCCCTTGTGATCTCACTAAATTCTTTGTTGAGCTAGATGACTTTGTACCATGTGTTAGCACTATGGATGATACTAGTGATTCTTCTAAGGACAATACTAAGCAACTCAAATATCATTTAGAAAAGGGAGAATCTAATCAGTCATGCCGTGTTGAGTATTTGTGTAAGAACCTAGAGGATGAAGGTGACTATGTCCCTATCACTATTGGGGAGTTCTATAATTTCTCACCATGTAGCACTGATTCTAAGGAATATGAGTTTGACTCTCTTTCAGAAGCAACAACTAATAAAGACATTGACCAAGTGCATGTCTATGAAAATTGAATTGAAGTGGGTGAAATGTCTAGGGTTAGGTCACATGGGTCAGACCCAACTAGTGTCCTAGAATCATCAATTACTAATGTTTGTACTCTGAGGCGTTTAAACACACCTATGGATAAGGTCACCATAGGTCTCAAATTTTTGGTTCAAGCACTTAATGACTATACTATGAATGCAATTGAACCAGCTACTACTCTCTCACTGACACATCTTGAGCTTATAGACTAGAACCCTAATACATCTAGCAAAGTCCCCACGTTCTAGAATGACTATGCTCTCACCTGTTACCTAAACACTATCAAACCCGTAACATCTTCCACCAATGAGCAGAGTGTCAAGATGACTGAAGCTGACATCAAATACCTTAGTCACACAATTAAAAGGAAAAAATGCAAAAGGTCTGATGCTGAAAACCACATTGTGGCAGTGTCAGAACCCAAAAAATAAAAAATAAAATACGTATCCAAGGGTGAAAAACTCTCTAACGCACCCATAGATGAGATATTTGATGTCCTTCCCAGTCACTTCTAGGAGAGATAATCAGTGTTAATAGAGCCAATGCAGCCAATTAACCTGGCCATAGAAGAACATCCTCATATGATACATCTGGCACAGTCACTGTCACCTAAAGAGAAGGAACAATTCATTACCTTTTCAAGGAAAAGAAAATAAATGTTGCCTGGACATACTCTGACATGCTAGGATTGGATCTTGATCTTATCATGGATCATTTTTGCATAGCACTAGGCATCAAACTAGTTAAATAGAAGCTTCAAAAAATGTACCCTCATGTTGCATTGCTCGTCGAAGAAGAATTGGAGAAACTCCTAAAGGCTGGTTTCATCTATGCAATTGATTATGCTGAATGGATATCCAATATTGTTCCAGTTTCCAAGCATGATAAATCTATTAGGGTTTGTATAGACTTCAGTGATCTTAACTTGGCATGTCCTAAAGATGAATTTTGGCTCCCTAATATTGATATGATCATGGATATGATAGCTGGCTATGAGATGTACTCACTTATGGATGGTTTTTCTGGATTCAATTAGATAAAAATTGCTCCAAAAGAACAGGAGAAAATGGCTTTCACATGTGCATGGGTAACCTTTTGCTGGAATGTGATGCCATTTGGTTTGAAGAATGCTGGTGCTACATATCAGCAAGCTGTTACTACAATTTTCAATGATATGATGCATAGAACCATGGATGACTATGTTGATGATACCTTGGTAAAAAGTGATAAATGCAATACTCATCTACAATATTTGGGTCCCATCCTAGATCGTATGGAAAATTTCAGTCTTTAGCTCAATCCTAAGAAATGTGCATTTGCTGTCACATTAGGGAAGTTGCTGAGATACATTATTTTTGCAAAAGGAATTGAGGTAGATTTAGAGAAAGTACAAGCAATAATGGACATGCCACCACCTCGGAACATCAGTCAAAAGAGAGGGCTACAGGGAAGGCTTCAATCTATTTGCAGGTTTATTTCACAATGGGTGGATAGATCACAACCCTTCACAAAGACCTTACATAAGGGTGTGAAATTCAATTGGAGCTAGGATTGTGAGCAAAGCTTAACACAGATCAAACAATATCTTGTCAATCCACCAATCCTGATGCCTCCTATTCATGGGATGCCTTTTCTTTTATACATTTCAGCCATTGAAACATCCCTAGGCATTATGTTGGCTCAAGAAGATAAGGAAAACAAAGAAAGAGCTATTTATTACTTGAGCCGAACACTGGTCTCTTATGAGAAGAACCATAACATTATTGAGAAAGCTTGTTTGGCAGTTGTCTTTGCTTCCTAGAAGTTGAGACACTACATGCTTGCCCATACTACATGGCTTGTGGCTAAAATAGATCCACTAAAGTACTTGCTCAATAATGCGGCTCTCATAGGAAGATTAGCTAAATACATTATGATACTCAGGGAGTTTGATATCCAATACGTTGAACGCAAGGCTATTAAGGGATAGTCAATTGTACACCAGTTGGTCGAGGCACCCATACAGAGTCTTCTGCCAATGAAAATTGATTTCCTAGATGAGTCAATTCTGACACTCATGCACCACACATGGGTTATGTTCTTCGATGGGTCCTTCACACAATAAGGATTAGGTGCTGGATTACTCTTCATTACACCATAGAGATACTCATTGCCCAAAGCATACAAGATTTTATTTCCTTGTACAAACAACATTGTTGAATACGAGGCTTTGATCAATGGCATGAAAATTGTAGCTAAATGGAGAGTGGATCATTTAGATGTCTTTTGTGACTCTCAGCTTGTTATCAACCAGGTTAATGATGTGTACCCAAAAAAGGATGAGAAACAAATTCCTAACAATTGCATGGTTGATGACTTAAAGCAGTATTTTGCACACATCACTTTTCAGCAAGTTCCATGAGAAGATAATAAAGTGGTTGATGCCATGGCTACCCTAGCCTCCCTACTACAAATGCTTGAAAATGATCTCTGACATCAGTTCTTGGTGGAACCGTTACACTACCTAGCCTATGACACCCTTGATTCTAAGATGATATGTTCTATTATAAGACAAGATTCATCTTCCTATCATCACATTTATTCCTACCTTTATAATCAAATCATTCTGGAAGGTCTAACCAGGAATGAGAAACATTACCTAATTTGTAATGCTTCACATTATGTTATTATTTATGAAAATCTATATGGGAGAGGTCTTGATGGAACACTCCTAAGGTGTTTAGAACCCAAAGAGTCCAAACGTGCACTAATTGACGTTCATGAGGGCATTTTCAGATCTCATTCCAATGGCTTGACACTAGCTCGCAAACTCCTTTGTGCTGGTTACTACTGGTCCAAAATGGAGCAAGAAGCTATCAAGTATTCTAGGTCCTACAAGCAGTGTCAGTTACACGAGAATCTCATCTATGCTCCAGCCAGAGAGTTGATTTCCTCTACAATAACAAGGCCATTTCAACAATGGGCCTGTGACTTGGTGGGACAAATCCACCCAACCTCCTCTAATGGACATAAGTTCATTATCACAGCTATAGAATATTTCATGAAGTGTGTAGAGGCAGTACCTCTCACAATTGCTGGTGGCAAAACTGTAGCACTTTTCATCGCAAACTACATCATCTGTAGATATGGTGTACTGTCCTCAATCATTATTGATAAGGGAGGAAAATTCAAGAATAAAGACTTCAAAGAACTATTTAAGAAATTCAAGATTACACAACATTGGTCTTCCATTTATTACCCCAAGGTAATGGCCAAGCTGAGGCATCCAATAAGGCAATCCTCAAAATTCTTCATCACACAGTCAGTAAGTCAGGGAGAGACTGGCATCTCCAGATCAACCCAGCCTTGTGGGCATATAGGAAAAGCATCAGAACTCAAATGGGCATGACTCCCTTTGCTTTTGTGTATGGAGTGGATGATGTGCTTCCAATAGAGGTCAAGATTCCTACCTTGAGAATCTCTATGAAGGGCCTTATCAATGATGATGACTATAGGATAGCTTAGCTTCAAGAGCTTGTGTTACTGGATGAATGACGACAAGTGGCACGTGATCATTTGTGAGCATATCAAAAAAGAATGGTCAGAAGCTACAATCGAAAGGTCAAGCCACATGACTTCCAGGTAGGTGATCTTGTCCTAAGAGAGAACCCCAAGAATCAACAATAGTGAGTACAAAAAGGAAAGTTTGAACCAAACTAGCTCAGTCCATACATCATCACTGTACTATATGGATCTGGCACCTATCAACTTTCCACAACCAAAGGAGAAGTGCTTAAAGAACCTATCAACACTCTCCACCTAAAGTGGTTTTATAGTTGATTTGATATCAGTAAGCTCTTCATACATATCCAAATGTCCTAAAAAAATTTCTAAAAATCAGAAAAGTCCTAAAAAACAAAAATTGTTACCTTGGTGAAAACCTAGCAATAGGTGCCTTGGTAACACCAAAAAAAGTGAAAAAATTCAAAAATTTCAAAAATAACAAAAAAAATTGGAAAACAAAGAAGAAGTGCCATTCGTAAAAACCTAGAAACAGGCATCATGGTAGCAAAAAAAGGAAGATCTTGCCAAGAAGGTGAAAACCTAGTAAATAGGCGCCTCTTGTTCCCAATGCTCCATCCTATAGCACATCTTATGGAAACTCTATATAGTCACTTTCATGCTTTTTATTTCCTTCTTTTCCTACTTTATGCTCATGTATCCATGGATTGAGTCTTGTCACAACTCGGTGACAGTCCCCTCCAGTGTCACTCATTTCGAGATCCTCCTCATAGGATCTCTTTACGACAGTTACTAGGTGTTCTAGTTGCCTTTGCCTACTGTTGCTAGTGTCACTCATTTGAGATTTGCCTCATAGAATCTCCTTCGTGACAATCACCAGTGGTCCTCACTGCATCTGCCTACTGTCGCTAGTGTCACTCTTTTCAAGATTCTCCTCATAGGATCTCCTTCGCAACAGTCACCAGTGGTCCTCATTGCATCTACCCACTATTGCTAGTGTCACTCTTTTTGAGATTCTCCTCATAGAATCTCTTCCACAATAGTCACCAATTATTTCAACTATGTCTGCCTACTGTTGCTTGGGTTATGTCTCTAGATTCTTTTATGGAAGATCTCTCTTGCATCAGTCACCAGTCATCCTAGCTATGTCTGTCTATTGTCGCTTAGTCCTCTTTAGGTTCTTCATCATGAAGTTTCCTCTTTGACCTTAGTCACCAGTCATTTTGATTGCATCTGCCTACTATTGTCATCCTACTGAAGAGATTTATTTCAAACATGTTCTAGACATTGACACCTGACATCAATCTCGAAAACATTGAACTCAAAAAAAAGACATACTTGTTTGGATATACTGAGCATTTTCTTTGTTTTCTTTGTTTTCTTTATTTTACTTTATCATATCTCCTTGAGAAACTCGATGATGTCAGCTTTGAGTAGGGAAGCATTGACTGGGGGTATGATCTTTTCTTTGCTTTCTGTCTATGGTTTAGTTCCAACAAGTTGGTACATTCCTATAAAAGGGGTGTCCACTATAAGAGCCTCCATCTTATATTAGATGGCCATGTGTACCTTGACTCCTTTTATATGAATACATCAATAATGTTGGTTCTTCTCCTTGTTTTTTGGATTGAACTCTTTATGCTATAGTAAATAGTGATACTTGTCCTACTAAGTGAATGTATGGGTCACTGCGAGTATATATAGCAAACTTTTGTCTCGGGTTATGAATGTAAGGGTCATTGTGGATAGAATAAATATTGAATACTTATCATCAGATGGATCTCCTGTGTGTTTGGTGTGTCTGTCATGCAAGAAACATTCTAGTCATCCTAGCATTTATGTTTTGATGCTTATGTTAACTGGCTACATTAAAAGGGACAAATGTTCTGGTTATTTTGGCTTCTTGTGCCTTGAATACTTACATTTAATCCTGAAAAACCAATAACGTATGTTATATTCATATTTCCATGATTGCAATGTTAGTGGGAATTGTATGACCTACAAGCCTTTTCCTATATCCAGTGATGATTAAATATTGAGGCTTGGTAGCCAGACCTAGGGTTGCATTTAACATAGTCTTTCATTACATACTTCACTTGCATAAGCATGCAATTTGATGGTCATTTTGTTCCTACCCTTTGTGATGAAGGATTGGGGGCATCTCCACATCTCAAGTTTCTTCATGGTTGCACAAGCATTTGGTTCATTGATTCACGCTCCTCAATGGAATACTTGTCACTGTCAAGAAACAAACATGCAACACTACATGAGATGTCAGTCCATTTCCATGTGCATTGCATCCATATACTGATAACATCTACTCTACATGCTCATAATCACATCACATCACATCACATTAGAATACATATACATTCATATCAAAGTACAACATGTATCTCATCATCATCATATTCATATCTCATGTACATCAAAGTAAAGAAAAATAAACAATGACATATACATAGGGATACTCGACCGAAGATCTTGTATATATATATATATATATATATATATATATATCAAAAGAATAGATTAGTACAAAAATGCGCACTACTTGAGTGCAACTGATAAAAAATGATACATGTGGTGTTGGCACACCAGTCGATACATAGCCAAAGATCAAAATCTAAGTTAGGAATAGAGCATCTAACTCTGTCTCATACCCTCACCTCTAAGAGGAGCAGGCGTAGCAGGTGGCAGAGGCGGCAATGGCATAGCTAGTCTAACAGGAGGTCATGCACCTCTAGACTCTTATGCATACTGAGAAAAGTGCTAGACCTATAGTTTCTCATCCGTTACTGCACTCATATATGTAGCATAATAGTAGGTAGAACAAGCTAACTGAAAGTAGATCTCATCCTGCGCCAGCTCCAATCTCTGGTCGACAGTCTCCGTGCACTCTCTCCATCGATCTATCTCTCGCTACCTCTCCACCAGCTATGCATCTCGGACTACCACTAAAATTTGTACATCCCCCAACTGCCAAGAGGCCTAATGAATCTACTCTTGGTACCATCGTACCATGTCCTACACCCTACCTGTCGGCTGATTTGGCATATCCTCATCTAGCATCTCCGGTGCCTGCTGCTATGGTGGCACCTCTTTCTGTGGTGGCACCTACTACTATGGAGCCTCCTACTGAGGGGCTTGCTCCTCTATCCTCTATCTCTATCAATGACTAAGTCCTATCCCACTGCCCTTGGCACTTGGGTCTGATCCCATCTGACGTGGGGGAATCTGCATCTATTGTACCTGGTGCCAGACCTGTGACTACTACTATGGCTGACCTAGAGGCTATGGCTATGCCTACTACTACTGGGGAACCTACCTCTTTGTCTTCCTTGCCATCCCCACTAGATTTTTAAAGCATGGGAATACATGGCTAATAAAAAATGAGTGATATGTAGGCATCATCCCTGCATCTACTATCTCTAGCAAGTAGTCCCACTGAACTGCAACTAAGCTACAAATATCTATCATGGATCACCCTGGATCCATCCATGCTGGCCATCCTCACTCAACATCCTTCTACAACTTGATATAGGTGTAGTACTCAGCAAAAATTTCCTATGGTCGGCCATACTGTCACCACACTTGTGAGATCACAAACCTCTCTATGACTAATGTAGTCCTACCCACCAGAGGTCAAGAACTAAACATCCATGGTAACTCTCTGGGGGCATCATCCTAGTCCTTTGTCTCTCACCAGTGTCACCATACAATGGACACCAGGTCATCAAGATGTATCCTCCACTTCTCAGTCTTACCCTTGTAGACCTAGGTAATGTGCCCTTGATATCTGCAAATATAGGGCTCCACGGGCTCTCTGGCATCCTCAAAAATCAGCTTGCATATGGAAAGATGCTCCCAGGCCTAAATCTGCAACACATATACTCCAACTACCATCATCTTCTTCTCATGGAAGATGACCTCATGCATCTCATGGAAAAGATGGGCCAACATGCACTGACCCCACCCAAAGATCTTAGGTGCCTCCAACATCCTGCGAAGCATGGCTCCCCACCTGCACTCCAACCCATGTTGTCCTCTATCAGGACATAAGAAATAGCTCAAAAATATACCCAACATAGATGCCAGCCTATGTGTCGGTCCATAAGTGTGCATCAACTCATCCCAGTTAATGGCCCTGTCCCTCAAAAATTCTCTCCCAAACACAATGGACAGTGCCTCTATACCTACTTTGGGCACTGTATCATAAATGACCCAAGCACCATGATAGGGGATCCTCAATATCCTCCATATATCCTCTGGCGTGATCATCATCTTAGCCATCAGCAAATCAAATGTGTTCATCTTTGAATGGAAATGCTCAACCAAAGCTGTCAGTAAGCCATGATTCACCATCATGGCTAGAATCTGGCATAGTGAAGACAAACCCAATCGAGCAATGTGTGCTCAATCAGCATCATCGAGACCCTACAATAACTCCCCATATGGTGGGTAGTGCGATCTGAATGCGACATCACTGAAGACCTCCTGCACACATAATAAAAATGACAAACAAACAATCAGTATCGAGTTGAAACAATACACTAAAACAAACTAAAATGCAATTTTTGACCATGAAAGTGAAAATTTTAAGCATAACTGTCATGGAATTTTGCGCAAAGTTTGTGAAATCTTGCACAAAGTTCTCCAAGTCTGGCACGAAGATCTCAAATCTTGCATGAAAAATCATGTTGTCATGTGAGAAAAGATCTTCACGCGGGAAGAACGAATCCCCTTCACGCGAAGAATCTCATTCTTTGTGCGAGAGATAAATTCCTCCCATGCAAAAATCCTCCCATTGCGTGTGAAGAAACATCGCACCCAATTTCTTTGCACAAAGAAAGAAGATCTTCGCATGAAAGCTGATAGGTCTCAAGCGAAGAAAGATTGGACCCCCTAAAAACATGCTAAAATACGCAATAAATGACCTCATAAAGTGTGAAAGTGAAAGTATGAAGATGGGAAATCAATGACTCACTGGTGGTCTGTAGTCTGTTGGCCGACTGTGTCGTCTAGAGCACTCAAAACAATGGTATCTCACATTCACTACCATATCTCTCTTAGAGCTCAGAATCAATAGAGGAAAAAAGTACAAATGATTTTGAAAATGACACCTTGGACCCTTATATAGTTGTTGACCAAATTTTTCAAAATGCTTCACTTTGTGAAAAAAATCACCACCCTGGCTAATTGGACCATTCTAAATCCATTTTTGAGATCAAATTTTAAATCTGACACACCTAAATGCCTCAAAAATGTATTTTAAAGTTTTGGGGACCGACGCGATCAAATGCTTGTGTAGTCTAAATTTATCTGATATCTTGGGATTCTTGAAATCCTTTCAATTCTCAATTTTTCATATTTTCAAAATTCATTTTGAAAATCTTCAACTCAAGTCAACTTTTCCTAATTCTAGTAAACTAATGGTCAAACTTGGTCTTCTAGACCTTAGAAGCCCACTAAACTGACTCTGAATCATCTTCTAATCATTCTGATCTCTTCCATATTCTACTGAATCTTGGATTTCTCCAATATCTCTTTATGCTACCTACATCATATTTTTGGTTGTCATCTTTCGATTTCACTCCCGAGGGGGCAAGATGATTACATCATTGAACTAAATGTAACTCAATCTCAATCTTATTGCTTGGGGAATCTAGTTCCCATCTTATGTCCTTATCACTTGGGGCATCTCATCACTTGGGGCATCTTGCTCCCTCTTATCTGGCATCTTTGCCATCTATCTTATCTTTTCATCAAATTGATCAACTTTATAACAACTCTTCTTAGAGTTCGATGGACAGGTATTGGGATAGTCTAAACCTCGACTCCTAAGAATCAAGCCTTGTTCTGGGGATGATTCTACGACTCATGATTGGACCTTGTTATCTTTTATCAACTCAGGTATCTAGGTGTTCTATCTGGATCCTTGAAGGTTAAGCTCTGTTCTGGAGATGATCTTCTAAATGCTTATCATCTCAGGTATCTAGGTGTTTTATCTAGATCCTTGAAGGTTACGCTCCATTCTGGAGATGATCTTCTAAATTCTTATCAATCTCAGGTATCTAGCTGTTCTATCTGGATCCTTGAAGGTTATGCTCTGTTCTAGAGATAATCTTCTAAATGCTTATCAATCTTAGGTATCCAGGTGTTATATCTGGATCCTTGAAGGTTACACTCCATTTTGGAGATGATCTTCTAAATGCTTATCAATCTCGGGTATCTAGGTGTTCTATCTGGATCCTTAAAGGTCAAACTTTGTTTTGAAGAAACATTTTAAATGCTTATCAATTTTAGGTATCTAGGCATTCTACTTAGATTCCTTGGGATTAAGCTCTGTTCTAGAGATAGTCCTTAAAAGCTTATCAATTGGTCTTTGTATCATCAATTTTGGGATCAATCTCACTTCTTGAACCTCAAATCATTCTTTCTAATTTTTCTTTGAATTGAACATGCTGCATGCACATTCATTCAAAGAGGGGAAAAATGTAATACCTAAAAATTGGCTTATTGCCACGATCACCAATTCTGGTTTATTTCTGATCGATTCTAAAGTCCTATGTCACTAGGAAATTCTTATTCTGCTACTCGCTATCCACTTAATTGTCAAATTTACAAAAACTAAATCTGCATTAATTAGACTTTTTATTTAATTCCTATAGTATTGACTCACATTAGTCATATTAAACCTATTGATTAAGATTTAATTTAATTATTAAGTATTTATACTTTAATTAAATTAAATTATCTCCTAAGGCTAATGTACTATGGAATTAAATTTATTTAATTTAATAAATAAGCCTATTTTTAATTAATTAAACAAAATTATTTAGTTAAATGGAGAAGCTTCTTCTAATTAATTAAGAAAAGTTATTTAATTAAATGGGAAGTCATTCCTAATTAATTAAATGATGTTATTTAATTAAATAAGAAAAGTGTCTCTAATTAATTAAATAGAATTATTTAATTAATAAGAAAATATATTTATGAGAGTATATCTTATTTTATTAAATTAAATATCTCTCCAAAATCTCTCTTTAGTTGAAAAAATAAAAATTCCTAGTTCACTACTGATCAAATTGGAAATGACTCAGATCACTTACTCTAACACTAAAGTCTATCTGAGTTGACAGACTCTTACACTCAGATCTGAGCTAATTAACCCTCTTTGATTTGGAAATCTTCCTTTATGACTGAACTTCATCTTCAATCCTGATCGTTGATTGAAATCGATCTCAATCATTGATGGATTCCAAAAAAATCTATTTAAGAGACCCTCATCTCTTCATTTTGGGAGGATAAATTGGAATTTTGCATCGAATTGCTGCTGAAATTCATACTCACATTTTCTCAGATTTGCTCACTTTTTTGCATACATCTTGCATGCTTAGTTTAAATTCATTTAGCTTAATATGCATAGGTTAATCTAGTTTTGTTTCAATTGTTCTTAGATTAAACGTGCATACTCCATTCTAGATTAATCTGCACAATCGTATAGGTTAATTTCATTTCTTAAATCCTTTGTTTTTAGAGGGTCTGGTTGCTTAACACCTCAAATTTGAGGATATCTAAGAAGAAAATTCCCTTTAGATAGAAGGCAACAAGTCGCCTTGCTGGCTAATTTTTGGATGAACAATCCAATGTTCATTCCGAGATGAATCCACAAATAAGGACCATGTTGAAGTGTGTGTGTTAGCATAGGCCACATATTCAAGCATACACTTGATACTTATTACCACTAGTCAAAATCATAAGTGTTGATGATTAAAATTATTCAACTTATTGAACTGATAAGTTAATTCAACGTCTAATATCAATCTGACCCTTAACCCTAGTTATCTATCATAACTTTCTACTTGCAACCCTAATCTAACTTAGGCCTAACCAATTAGACTATTTTTTTAGTTATAAATTTAACTTCATTAAATATATTAAATTATAGAAATTAAATTCTAAATTCATTAAAATATTTAAATTCAAAAGCTAAGGCTCAAACACCTAAAAAAATATATCCCCTTTTCAAATTATACTATTTCCAAATTGCTCTTTACAAAATTAAATAACAAAATATCTAAACAATTTGAAGTAAATTTAAACAATACTAATTGCAAGTCTAACTTTCTAATTCTAAACTAAACAAATATTCTCACAATTATCTTTAAGAAATTCTAAAAGAACTATGAATTAAATCCACTAACCCAAAACTAATTTAAGTAATTTAATAATTACATATTAAATAAAATTCCTATTTTAACTTTATTACTTCTACTTAGTTTATGAAAAAAACACTATTCTTAACTAAGACTCTAATAAACTAATCTTATAATTAAATCTCTTAAAACATCACATCCTGGCATCACTTTATTACAACCACTAAAACATTTACTAACCTAAACTAACTACCTCTTAATCTCTTTTTAAAAGAAACATAACAAAAATACAATTAAACAATGCTAAAAGTAACTATAGTAATAAAATAAATTATGTCTAAAACTAATTAATTAAATCAGCTAACCAAAAACTAATATTAGAACTATGTAAATCATTTCTTAACTACTAACTAAAAACTAATCCTAACTAAACCCTTCTAACCAAGCCTTACTTACCTAACTCTCTTCCTAACCCACTCCACTTACCATGGGTGGTCCCCAATACTCAGCACATTGTCCTAAGCCTACAATTTGCAGCCCATGGTGCAGATTTTGTCTCCACTCTGGAGGTACATGAGACATGTTTGGGCATTTTTTAAAGTTTCCTTTGAAATTTAAAGTTTCTATGTGTTGAAGGAAGGAGTTTAATGTTTCTTTACAATGCATACAAAAACAAATTTTATTACCTTCCCTCCAAGTCAACATGGATCAGCAATGGGTCTCATCACACATGGCAATGCACTTCCATGCAAGAGATAAATGTGGAACTTGAGTGATGTTGACATAAGGAAAGTGGATAAGATAAAGTAAAATGGGGAATAGTTATGTATTAAAGTTTATTAGGTGAGGGATAGGATAAGGTAGAGATAGGATTTATTTTTGAAATAATGTATTTTATTTTTTATTTTTATGTATTTTATAATTGCAAAACTATTATTGGAATTATGACAAGGTTTCAAAAGGGAATAATTTAAGGAATATCCTCTATTCCGAAAGAGGATTAAAATTTTGTCTCATACAGAAGGCAGAGAGCAGTTTTGCTCTAAAAAGACAAATTTCATAAGGATCTTTTTTTCTTCACCAAGTGAGTTTTTCTCTCATACAAATTTGTTTACATGGCATAAGGGGGATTTTTTTTTTTGTTAATTTTCATGGATAAATTTAATCATAGATTTGTTATGTTACATTTATGCTTTAGAGTAGGAGTATTTTTCTTTTCAATAGTTACTAAAATACAAAATGAATTAACAACCATATAAATCAAATTTCTTTAACACCTAATCATATTCAAATTGTAACTTCGCGTAGCATTATGGTATCTAATCAAAATTCATCCTAGCATATGAAATGAATTATATATAATTCCATACGAAAGGAATTGCTCATTTTTTTTTCAACATAAGTGGGCTAGTCACTTCATATTTATTTTATTCAAAACCTAATTCAAGGACTCCATCGGAAAAGAACTAGGGAACAAAACCCAATATTTTAGTCATTTCAACAATAAGGTTTACAATGAATTTTACATCAGAATCATTATCCCGAAGAGAAGTCTCCAAAATATTTGAATCAAAACACCAAAACTCTAAATCTAGTTTGGCTCTATATCAAGGTATCAACTACAAAATTTACAAATTTACATCAAGGTAATCATGGAGAAACTAAAACTAACCAGGTGACAATCAAATTCAACACATAGACACATTCAACCAATTACTCCCATCCCAATTTTGCACAATAGGTTCCTTATTGAACCAAGACTAGGGAGAAGGTGGATTTTTTTAGGGTAGAATCACAACACAAAAACAAATGCCTCTTCCAAGGCTAATAATCACACGAACTTATGTTCTTACACTTCTTATCTCCCCAAACATAAAATGATTTGTATTGAAAAATAGGGGGCCATAACACCCTATTTTTACTCCCTCTCCTCATCATGAGGAGACACTCTCCACTAACCCAGAGTCCAAAAAAGGACCTCCTCTCATACATGGCCATTTCTGCTCTATCTGAGGTTGATTAATGCCAACACAACCCTTACAATTTCTCTCACAAAAAAAAAAAATGTAAAAAACGAAAGGGAAATAATTAAGAACCGCACAATAACCCATCCTTCACATGTTTCATCATACATACAAATACACACACATGCAAAATGCCTACTTAATAAAATGAAAACACAGCATGAAAAACAAGGCAGTGAAGGATTTCTACCTTCACAAATGGTTATGACAAATGGAAATTTTTAGAAGAGCCAATCCTTCCTCCTCCTTCAATCCTAACTTTACTCTCTCTAAATGTAGAGATTGGGTGAACACTCTTCAACTCTCAAATTTGCAACTAAATAGGCTTCTAAACTTACCCACCTAAAATTGCAATAACTTTAGGCTTGAATAAGGCATTCTAGGGTTTTCCAAGTTGATCCTAGCATTATGGAAACCTTTTTGGTGGAGTGTAAACTTGAAAAACTCATGAAGAAGTTCTTTTTTTTAACTAAATATAAAATAGGATATTTAGGAGGTCATAAAAGTCAACAAAATAGTCTAGAGGGGTGGAAAATGCCCCCAACCCATACACATACCCCCTAGGAATTTGGTTTGCATTAATTTTGGCATCTAGGATCATTTTACAACATATTAATTTGGCTTGAAATATTTAAAATTTCTAAAAAACCCTAGGAAAGAAAACTTACCACTAAACCCTAATTAGGGTAATTGACCTAGGTTACCAACTAATTAGTCTCAGGTTACTAACTTAATCAATCTCAGATTATCGAGTCACTTGGCTAACACTAATTATCATTCTGATACACATATATGAATTACAAATGTCAAGTGACATCATAAGATTCATTGTTACGTAGCATTAAACACTTTATGATTACAGAATGATATACACATTTAGATTATGATTCAAATGAGATATGAAACAATGAGGCATGCATCTTTCATTAGATCAACCCTGGATTTCATAGACTATACATAGGTTTGATTTTTGATTCTCCATTAGATTCCCTAGCTAATAATCTTGCACACTCAATTCATACATTAGTAGTTCAAGAAACAATCACATGTATATATTTAAAACTCATCTTGATAATCACATTAATCAAAACATCAATATTTCATTTAAATAACTTTTTTCCTCATTTTTGCACACATATTTGACTATTTAAAATTCCATAATTAAATTATTAATCATATCCCTAATCCTGAATTCATTTACTGTACTACACCATCATTATGCATGCTTATAAAATATTTAAAAACATGATTAACATTTAAAGTAAAGTATTACATGACATAAAATAATATAATAATGTCCAGTCCATCAGACAATGTCTTGGCATATCGAGTCATAATGTATCAAAATTAAAAATGTATCAGATGTGCTATGATGGATTTGGTGAGGCCTCAGAAAACCAAGTGGAATTTTCTACTATTCTTATTGCAGACATCTGTAAATAATGTCACTTCATTATTTTTTAAGTTGTGTGATACCTCTATCTTCACACAATTAATTAAAGATAAATTATCGAAATATAGATCAAGACATGAAGGAAAGTACACACCAATTGTCAATTGACCCGAGCTATAGCTCTACTCATTATTGAAAGATTAGATTTCTAACAAATTTTCAAGCAAAATTATTAAAGGAAGAAGCCAGGATCAGGGCCACACTTGCAAAAATTCAAGGCATGATTCTTCCAAACATGGATGCATTGGAGACACACATTGCACATGCTAGGACACTCATTCATGACAATAACTTCTCCATAGCAGATCACATGATGGAGTTATCAGCACAAGTTCAGATTGCATTGCATGCAAGTAAGGTGTTATAGGAAAATTGGGACAAGACAATGGCATTAATCTTGAAGGTACACTATGATTTATTGTCACATTTGGTATTAACATATAGTATAAACCTTTGGCATTTATGTCAAAAAGGGGGAGAAATATAGATGAATGTATTTATGTATAAAAGGGAGAAGTATATGTAAAGACATGTAAAGAATATATGTAAGGGGGAGTAGTACTCCAGATATATAAGGTTTATGTATGGAGGAGTAGTATAGTATTATACAAATGTTAGAAATCTAATTGAAAAGATCATTGTTGAGTTTGTTCAAAGGATTGAAGTTGGTGAATAAAGAATGTTTTCAATCATTATTTTGTCATTGATGTCAAACCTACTAATCGTAGGAATGACAATTTCTTATAAGATCTAAGTAACTATCACTTAGTTGATTGATGAAGAGGATTTAATCAACATGATGTAACAAGAACACCTAAGAGAAAGGTTGAGTTATGGTTTTTTAATGAAGTGCAAAGATCAATTAAGACAATGGTTAAATGATGTATTGATAACATATTCTAAGATATAAAGATTGGTCACACTTAAAAACTTTAGAAGTATAAGTTGTAACAAGGTTGACTACAGAGCTTGAACTAAGTTCATTATTGAGTGTCAAGCAAGCTAGTTCAAGCTGAGCAAACTTTTAGTTGGAGCCGAGTATCAAAACATTCTAATGTGTGTTGAGTGAAGTTCAGGTGCAGAGTGAACTTCAGATGCTGTGTAACATAGTGGGTGTCAAGAATTAGTTTTTTCAATAGTGTCAAGCTATTGTATTATGGAAAAGTTAAAGATTCACCAGATCTGAGCTAGCATAGTTGTTATCTAGAATATTGTGAACCTAATGGAGGATAAGGATGATAAGTTGGTGGCACAAAATTCAACGTAAACCATTTTTGAGTTAATTCAAGAGGATTCTTCAAGATGTTTCTAGAAGAGACAAGATATGGGGTAGATACATTATATCCTACCTAATCCATCGAAACCCTAAAGATGGAGAGGGAGAATTGAGTAGGAAAAGTATTCCAGACTTTTATTTAAGGAGTCATAGGTCACAAAGAAAAGGGTTGGTCAAGTGTGAAAGCATGAAGTGATAGAGAAAGTATTGAAAAGGATGAGAACATAGAGACTCTTCTTTGATAGGTGACCATAGAGATGATTACATTGGCAAAACGAGGAAGAAGACTCAAGGAGACAAAGCTTGAAAGGAGGGCAAGCTATCAATGTTGCAGAGATTGAAAGCCAGAACATGTTATGAGCTAAAAAGGGATATGAGATCTAAAAAGATAATTTGTGTATTGTAATAAGGTCAAAACCCCTTATTGTTACTCTCTAGCAATTGTATCAGTTAGGGTAAATGGAAATCCTATGGACTTAGGCTGGTTTAATAGCCACTTGTAAATCCTTTAACAGGGTGACATACCAAGTGAATGGTCTAAAGTCCTCTAACTAGGACCACTTCTAATAGGGTGGTTAAATCCTTTAACTGGGTCACATTTAATAGTGTGTTGTAAGCCTTTAATAGGGAAAGCCTTTCACAGGGCATCACTTTGGAAGAGTGGGAATTGAGTAGTATGTTACTGGTGGTTTTTCCCAAATTGGATTTCCAAGTAAATCATTCTGTTATGTGTTGATTTTTCATGTGTTATACTTGCATGTTGATTTATAGTAACTTGTTGAATAAGAATGTTTAAGCTTGGATGAATGGATAGTTTAATGGGCTCACTATACTTAGTGAAAAAGTTTTATTTGGACATTAGGACCTTGAATAAATTGTTCACCCCCCTCTCCCACCCCCTCTCAGTTATTGTAAAGCATTTCTAACAACAAATTCATGAACTAATAGGAAGAAAACATCTTTTACAAAAGCAATTTTGAAAAATCTGAAAAATAGAGTATGTTATCGAGTTGTAGACATAGAATTATGATAAAAGAATATTTTGACTTGTAATTTTGAGCATTCAATTTTTGGGATGATAAGTGTTTTTCTCACTAATGCCAAATGGGGAGATTGTTCACATTAAGGTGAAATTGTCTATTAGTAACTCACACTTAGTTAATTTATTACATTGCTCCCAAGCCAAATAGTCAATATATAGTTTCTACTGAGTTTCTTAGTTGCTAATGAGCTTCACAACCTATGTATAGTTTATGCCAAGTGTAGCAGTGTCTACTGACTTGTTCAATGCAAGTTATGGAAACTCTAGTGTTAACTAACCTCCACAGTCTTAATCAAGCTCCACAGCGCCAACCGAGTTACACTATGTTAACCAAGTTATTTAATGTTAACCATGTTCTCTAGTGTCTATCAAGTTCACAGTGTTAGTGATGTGAATCTAGTGTTGAACAAGCCATGGAGTATCAACTGAGTGATTCAATATATGCCAAGTTTTGTAGTGTTTACCGAGTCACACAATGCTGACAAAGTTCAAGCTAATTCAAAGTGGTCAGTATGAACTAAGCCTCTTCCTCAACTAAGTGCCAGATGATGCTAAGTGTTGATAATGGTTGTCGAGTATCAGATCATCACTGAGTTTTTCTTCAAAACCCAAGTTATAGTAGTTGGGCTGACTTTGTGGATTTTGATGAAACTTGTACTATAGCAGACTTTAGTAAGTTATGATTTGGATTGGTATATATGTAAAGCATTTTATCATATCCAAATGAGTATCACATGAGCATGGAATAAGAAAAGTTTGAATTAAGAAGGCTACAAATAGTATAAGAGACAATAAAAAATTTTCTATTGCAACAAGGTGATCATTACAATTCAAGGAATCTCAACCAAAAAATTAGAGTTGTAGATTAAAGATCAGCCACTAGTTCATCCTAACAGGTGTATTAGTTAAATCCTTTAATAGGGTAGACTTAATAGTCTTTTCTAAATCTCTTAATTGGGTGCATACTTCATTGTATGTTTGTAAATCTTTTGACAAGGTCGACGTCAAAGTCCATATTGCTCCGAACAGGGAAGGTCACAAAAATTGGTTAATTGTAAGCCTTTACAAGAAAACTTTATACTACAGTACTAAAGCTTGTGGGTATCATTCCCACCCCATTTTTACTTTCTATTTGGAAGGTTTATGGGTTACCATATCTTGTGTTAAGTGTTATGAATGTTTTACTACTTTCATTCTTTCATGCATCCAATTAGATCAAAATATTAAATGAAGGATTAATTGATAAAATAAGATTAAGTTTTATTTGTTCCTAATTCACCCCTCCCCTCTTAGTAACCTTGCCTAACTCATATTTCCAACACCATGTGAAATAGTGATCTATTCAAATGAAAAGATGGTACCCTAGGTTGTGACCTATCAACTGGAGGAGTAGAAAGAGATCTAATAGGTGTATTTGTTGCTTCTAAACTCCTAATTGGTGATAAAGAGTCTATTTCTCTTCCTTCTAAGATTTGAAAATGAATGTTTGGTATACTAAAAAATACCTCTAGAACATTCCCTTGTTTGGGCCTTGGTCATGAATTACAACAATCATGGTCTAGAAACAAAGATGTAAAGATTGAGTCACCAAGTGCTTGAATGCAATCCTCTTAAAGAATTGAAATGCTAAGAGAAACACTATCTCCTCAACATTAGTTTAAAGTTCTTTTCTTTGACACTAGTGAACTGTTAATCTTATATTGGTTTTGATGAGTGAGTGTCTATACACTTAAGTCATTTACTTAGTTCATGTCAAACAAGTAACATATGTCGAGCAGATAGTACATGCAAAGTGGTTCATAAGCCAAGCAAGAAATGCATGTTGAGTCATTCAATTGTCAAGTGACAACATTGAAGTCATAGTTAGTGTCGAGCTCTAGGGACTTCAGATGCTAATTAACATAGTTTTGACATAGTTATTTGTATTGGCACAAACTACTATGTAAACTATTTTTGCGCTGACTTAAGGATTGATTTATGATCTTTTGTTGATAAGGACAAATATTAAGTGGGAATCCCTATGTATTACATGCATCCAATCAGGTAAAAGGAAGGTTTAAGTGGAAATATGGATCAATAAAAATTGTTGATTCATACCTAACCCTAAGTCACCTAGGTCTTCTTAAGGAGGAAAACCCCTAATTTTTTTATGAATGATCAGAGAGAGAAGGAGATTTTGCATGTGAAAACATGACATTCGTGGTGACCGAAGTATTATGATCTAAATTACATTGTAAAATCAGTTAAAGGAGAACAAAGGAAGGAAACAATGAATAATAGAGAGACATCTAATCAAGATCGATCAAGTACATAATAGGATAGAGGTGATCTAACATTAAGAAACATAGTGCTAATCATAGGATCATTGTTGAGACATTTTAATAGGTGAATCAGTTAAATATGTTAATAGAGTAGTCCTAATAGGCTGTATTGAAATCCTCTAACAAGGTGCTTATTTAATTGTAAGTTGAAGTCCTTTAACCAGGCACACTTCTAACAAGGTGTTGAAATCCTTTTACAGGGTAAGACCTAAATGTATTTGTAAGCTTTTAATAGGGAAGACCTTTCACAAGGTAGATCATGTTTCATGATCAAACATTGTAACCTTTATTGGATACACTTTATTACTATAGTAGTGAAGATTTGTGGGTGTCATCTCCACCCCAGTTTTACCTTCTCATTGGAGGGTTTTTGGGTAATGATATCTTATCTTATAAGTGTGAATGCTTACTTGTTTACATACTTTAGATGTATATGCTTTACATGGTATTTTAGTTTACTTATTGAATATGTCAGATGGATGTATGGTGAATATTTTTATGGGTTAAAGTTTAAAGTACTGATTCACCCCCCTCTCTTAGAGTTTACCTTTCCTATTGTAATTCTAACAATTGGTATTAGAGGCTAGTTCTCTTAAAGTAAAGTTTAACAACTTTGAGGAAAGATCTTAAAAATTGAAGTGTACAAGTTGGGAAAAGTTATTGTGAACCAGGAGATTGAAATACAACTCATTCTACATTAGTTGAATGAAGCAAGAGAAGATCTAAATAAATCATTGAGAAGAAGGAAGGAAATTTCTATTAAGAAGAATGATACACAATACCAAGAGATGGACACTAATAATCTATTTGCAAATGGAAACTCCAATGAATTTAATGTAGCAGTTGCAGATCTAATGGAAAAGAATATAACCCTAGTAGAAGAGATGAGAAATATTAAGAGAGAGAAAGTATCACAAGCCATATTACTATGTAAAGTGATTGAATAGAAAAAGAAATCTATGGAAGACAAAGTCAAGATTGAAGATGAAAAAAGGGTTTTCACCAATAGACTAGAAGAGAGATCATCAGAAGTAACAATGATTGCTAATATGCAATTAGAAACTTTTGGTTAAATGATGATTGCAAATCATGAACTAAATGCAAAGAAAATTTTGATCAGAACACTAAAGTTGTAGAATGAATAGTTGAGAAATGATCTAAAAAGGGAAAAGGAGTTTTTTGAAAGCTTCAATAAACCCAATGAAGCCATCAAGTGCTTTGAATAATTGATGAGATCCCCTAGATTTAACAATGATACATCTAGACTGGGGTACACTAGTACTGAAGAAAGAGAATCATCCAAATGTGTTGAAGAAAGAAGTAACAAAGGTAAGAACTCCAAACCTACTTGTCATAATTGTGGAAAGATAGGACATAATTCTAATGTGTGCAAGAGCAAGACTATAAATTAGAATGTTAAGTAGAAGAACATGGGTCACTACCACAAGTGCATCAAACAAGGTCATTAGGAACATGAATAGAGAACAAAGACCATGCACATTCAAATATTTGAAGGATACTATTATAACTATAAGAAGTATGGACATAGAGATTTTGAATTTAGATCCAAACCCAAGTGGTCATCAAACAAGTAAACAAAGGTAAAGAATAATGGCAACTCTTATAATTGGGATTACAATACAAGGTATAGTTGTCACTATTGTCAAGAGTATGGACATGTTCCTAAGAACTGTATTAGAATACACTTTAGAATTGATTACAAAAGGTGGTTAAGTCAAACAACATGTTTTAGTTGTTTGAAGAATGGTCACATAAGTAGATATTCACCAACAAGGTCAAAGGCACCAAGTTGTGAGTTTGAAAAAGGTAAAGGAAAGGAAAATATTGAAAATGTCATGGATGAGATGAAGAAGACATTGAAGAGAATGGGATATCACAACACATCAATTGTAGATGAGATCACTTCACCCAATGGGTTAGGTGATCACACCTCATCAAGTTAAGCAATCAAGAGGTATGTGGGACTAATATTTAAAAGATATACCATACATTAGTTCCAAGGATTTAGTTTTGAAAAGATTTCACATGCATGAATAAAGATGCAAAGATTTGTTAGAAATTAAGGATAAATTTTTAAGTTTTGTCAAGTTTTCTTGTTATTGTCGAGTGTGAAAAGTTTCTTTCGGTTGTCAAGTGAAATCTTAGTTGATGCCAAGCTAACAAAATTTCTTAGTTGAGTTCAAGCTCATAGTGGTTACCAAGTGTGTGAAAAGACACATGGATGCCAAGTGAGCCAGCAATTCAATTGATGTCAAGCTTATAACTGTGTAAGCACTTAGGATTAAATGTAGTGTTTTAAGGGCTATTTGATCAATTCCTTGTTCTTTTGACATCATTCAAATTTGAAGAAGAATATGAAGAGATAAAGGAAATATGGGGAATTTGATCTTAGCTTTTGTAGGATATTCAAATGGTTGTTCAACACCATTTCAAGAGGATTTATAAGGTATTTCCCATGTACCGAGTGATGTAGTTTCAAATTTTGCAAACCCTAGATACATGTAATGGCATCTAGTTCTATAAAGCAAAATGTGTAGAGGCAAAAGATGTTTTAAATGTTCAATTGATTAGAAATGAAATCAAACGACTTATTTTCAAGTCTATCCCAAATATAGCTTATAAGCAAGATCCCTTTAGTACATTGTCTATGATACCACCGTAAGTCTTGATGATTCAAAATGTTAGGAATTGTTACACATGCAATATTGGAAGCATAGGAGACATGGAAATCAGAGAAGCATATGGGAAATTATGTAAAAATAGAGTGTTGAAGGAACAATTCAAGATTCTCGAGAAGAAAGGGTTAACTCATACCCTATATTTCCCCAATGTCTTCAAAACAGAGTGGATTAAGATTGTTTTAAGAAGAATTCATGATAGATTTGTATGGTTAGAAAATGGGCTAGTAAAAATATCAAAGAAGATAGTTCATAGAGTAATAGGTTATCCAACACTAGATCGGCCAAAGAGCATGAGAAGTGACTCAAAGGAAATTATTGAAACGAACACAAGGGCTATATGGAATAAAAGGGGAATGACCATTAATACTATCACAGATCCCATGATAGCTTTTGCAGTGAGTGTAATAGAACACAAGTTTTATCAATCTAGCAGATTAAACAATGTACCTTGCATTATAGTGGATATGTCCTACAAAATTGTGAAGAAGGTTCATACCTATGATCTTTTCAGTTGTAGTTGCAACAATTGATTAAGAATTTGAGAGCCATAAGGAAAACCAAGAGTGCTTAGTGTAAATTTGGATCTATTTTGGTATGTATTTTCTTCTATGTGCAAAATACATTTCCTACATTTGGTAAGGTTGCATGGAAGGTGAATAGATCAATTGCAGTTCAAATAAGAGAATTTATTGAGCAATTAGGTGATAACTTTGAGTTAGTGATGACTAGTTATTTTGAAGATTTTAAGAAAAAAATGAAGAAAATCCTAAGCATACCAGTCTTACTAATCGAGAAACATTTTAATGATGTTTGCTTCCTAGTTGATACTAATTTCACTTATGTACAAGAAAAAATTCCAAGGGTGAGATGGTTACGACCATTAGGTTATGAAATCAATGTTGACAAGGGCTCTGTAACAATCACAACATTACTTGCAAAAGAAGTGGATAAGGAAGCCAAAGCATTTGGTAGTTATGACTTGGCCAAATCAAAAATCACAATGGAATTGAGGACTACTTCAACAATGACAAAGAAGAACAAATTGGTGAAGAAATTGAAAGAAAAATTTGGTGAAGGAGTCGAGGAAGAAGAAGATCAAGAAGAAGAAGAAGAAGAAGAAGAATAAGAAGAAGAAGAAGAAGAAGAAGAGGACACATAGGCTCAAGCACCACTAGCACTGACACAAGGTTAGGGAGAAGACCAAAAAGAGGAGGAAGTAGAAATTGTAGAAGGTGTTGAGAAAGAAGAAGCCAATGAAGGACCTATAACTACTAATAAGAAGAAAGAAAAGGCAAAGAATCAAGTAGTGAGAAAATCAAAGAAGGTTGCAAAACCTAATCAGCCCAAACCTATAGCACCTACCACAAGGACTAGTACAAGAGTCACTACATAGAAGGCTAAAGAAGTAGCCAAGCCTAAAGAGAAGGAAGCTAGAGCATAGAAGAGATTGAGGAGGAAGTATGTTGCCCAAACTAAATCTGATGAGGAGAAGATTGAATCAAATGACAACATCCAATTCTAGGTGGTGATTCATAGTCCCTCCTCAAATCTAGACAATTTATGTGAGAATGTTAGAAACAAAGCTGATTTGTCAACTTTCTCTCACATTTAGTTTGATAATCTTGGTAAGATTAAGAAGAACCAAGTAGAAGAGGTAATATATGCCATGATGGCTACATTTAAAAAGACTTCTCTAGAGCTTGCCAACTCCATACCTAAAAGTTTATATCATAGAGTTGAGCAAAACTGGTATTATTGTTTAAATATTGAAAGACAAATTAGGGAGACATCCCTTGCTCAAGTTATGGAAGAACTTAGTAATGCTAAAATGTCTAAATCCATAAATAAATATGCTATAAGATTTGTACCTAAGTATAGGGCATTTAGCATATTGCAAAACAATATAAAGGGTATTGCAAAGAAGTCCAAACAAATGTGGAAGTTAACATATGGACTATCAACATAAGAATAAGATGACAAAATACCTATTGAGGTGGGAGAAGATGAAAAAGATGATAATGAACAAGGAACAATTAAGGGAAGCACTGATATGAATATTAATAATTAGGCACTAGCTAAGGAAGAGTGGCAAACAAAATAGAGTGTAGAAGATACAGAAATGCTGAGTGATAACCCTCCACAGGTGACAAGTGTAAAGACTAAAACTGTGAAAGTAACAAATGTTTCTAGTACTACTAATTAGAGTAGCAATCCCCTTACATCGCAAGATTTAAAAAAAAGATACTTTTCCAATCCACTCTCCAAGCCAAATTACATGACAACCCTGTACTGGTGAGTGTAGATGAAATTTAGAAGATAGAGATTACAACTACATGGGAGGAAGTGAAAAAACAAGAAACACCTATAATCACTCCTCAAGTCACAACTGTACAACCTTCACAACCCATATTTGTATATCAAAGGAAGGAGGCAACAAGTTTCACTGTCAATACACTCATGCAAGACACTCTAGTCTCAAGAAACAAACAAGAAAATAAAAAAGATAAGGTTAAGATAGTTGGAGAAGACAAGGCAAAAACACCAACAAATGATGGGGATCAAAGCCAAATAGGTCATGTAGATACACCTACACCTCTAGCACAAGATCAAGGTGCAACTAAAATCAGAAAGGCAAAAAAGGACAAGTTTGAGGAGACAAGTTTGACACCCAAGCCAAAGGAGCTAGTAGCAATCCAAGCACTGGTGACATGAATAGAATCTGGTCCTCTTTCCAGTCAAGCTCTTCAAAGACCAAGCATAGAGGAAACTCCATTACAAATTTTAGTGATAAGTTCTAGCTCATCTAAGGCAGAAGAGGTAATTACTTATGGATATGTTAACCCAGATGAGGAGATTGTAGTGTCTAAACTTGATTTTGCATAATCACAATTGAGCAGATGGGTATACTACAAGAGTCCCTAGCAAAGAAGAAACATCAAGAACTACTCAGAAGGGAGCATAGGTAGAAGCAAGATTTAATTGATATCAAAGAAATTTTATTAGATGCATTCAGTGTACCCATTTTAGATGAAACCAAGCCAATCATTAAACAATTGACCAATATAGTGGAAAGAGTTAGTGACACAGACTTGGATACTAATGTCAAACTATTACAATGGTTTGAAAAGAAGTTTCAAAACAAGGTAAATGAGAAGATATCTAGTGGTATTGCACTAACATAGGCTATGCTAGAAACTAAGATAGATAGTGTGAAGAAGGTACTAGAGAACATTTTCTCTCTGTACACCAAACTATGTAATCCTACACTCTTCACACAAGAGATAAGGAATCGCATCCTAAGTTTGGAAAGCCAACTGCAATCATCCGATGAAACATTACCCAAGTCTCCAATTCAAAATGAGAAACACTTTAGGACCCTATTACAATATTAGAGTTAGTTAGCATCATTACAAGCAGATGAAGCCAACATAAGGGCTAAATTGATCAACATCTAGGCGACATTGACTCCTCATATGGAGATTTTATACAAGGAACTAGGCTATGCAAAAACACTTATGAAGAAAGACCCCAATCTTTCTACATTAGAGGACTTAGTCCACCTTGATGCTAAGATAGCCATCCAAATTAAGTCTTTGGTGGTAGCTTTTGATAATTGTGATGCAACTCTTAAAATTACACTTGAGGTCCATAAATCATTTTTGGAGTAATACACTATTAGTGTATAACCCATTAACATTAGTGTCAAAAAGGGGGAGTAAGAGAAATGGGGGAGAAAGAAAGAAAAACAAAGAGATATCTATACAAAGGGGGAGTAAGAAAAAATGAAGGAGTAAGAGAAAGAGTATCTAGACAAGTACAGAGAAAGTGTATCCAGACAGGAATAGAGAAAGAGTATCTAGATAGGAATAGTGAAAGAGTATCAGTTGATGCAAATCTACTAAGTAAGAGAAAGATTTTGATATAGTGTATAGTACATAATAGATCAAACAAATTAGGGAGAGTTATAAAATTTTGAGTTATAAATTTTGAGGTATAAGTCATGTTGCAAAATTTTGATATTTTTTAATTTTGTATAGAAGCCGAATAGACATCTATGTTATGCTCATAAGAATAAGATTATTATTGTATGACCAAGTGTTTTTGAAACTCATGTCAAAGGGGGAGATTTTTAATCTTAGATTAGTTTTGACAAGTGAGTGTATATACACTTAAGTCATTTATTTAGTTCATGCTGAACAAGTAACATATGCCAAGTAGATAGTGAGTGTCGAGTCACTCGAGTGTTGAGTAGAAAGTATATGCCGAGTGCATCTGAAGTTGAGAAAGTAATGCATGCCAAGTCATTTAGTTGCTGAGTGACAACATTGAAGTCATAGTTTGTGCTGAGCACTAGGGACTTCAAATGCTGAGTAAGACAGTTTTGACATAGTTGTTTGTATTGGCACAAACTACTATGTAAACCAGTTTTGGGCTGACTTAAGGATTGATTTATGAGCTTTTGTTGATAAGGATGAATCTTAAGTGGGAATCCTTATGTATTAAATGCATCCAATCATGTAAAGGGAAGGTTTAAATAGCAATATGGATGAATCATAACTGTTGATTCATAGCTAACCCTAAGTCACCTAGGTCTTCTTAAGGAGGACAAACCCTAATTTTTTTTATGAATGATCAGAGAGAGAGAAGGAGAACTTTCATGTGCAAACAAAACATTCATGGTGACCAAGGTATTATGATCTGAATTACATTATAGAATTAGTTAAAGGAGAATAGAGGAAGGAAAGAGTGAATAGCATAAAGACATTTGATCAAGAAGGATCAGGTACACAACAGGATAGAGGTGAGCTGACATCAAGCAACAGAGTGCTAATTGCTAGATCATTGTTGAGACATTCTAATAGGTGAATCAATTAAATCTCTTAAAAAAGTAGTCCTATTAGGCTGTATTAAAATCCTCTAATAAGGTTCTTACTTAATTGTAATTCGAAGTCCTTTAACTAGGCACACTTCTAATAGGGTGTTAAAATCCTTTAATAGGATAAGACCTAACAGTCTTTGTAAGCTTTTAATAGGGAAAACCTTTCATAGGGTAGATCATGTTTCATGATCAAACATTGTAACCTTCATTAGATACACTTTATTATTGTATTAGTGAAGATTTTTGGGTGTGATCCTCACCCTAGTTTTACCTTCTCATTGGAAGATTTCTGGGTAATCATATATTGCGTCATATAGGTGTGAATGTTGGTCTTACTTTTTTACATACTTTAGATGTATATGCTTTACATGGTATTTCAATTTACTTATTGAATATGTGAGATGGATGTATGGTGAATATTTTTATGGGTTAAAGTTTAAAGAAATGATTCAGCCCCTCACCCCACGTCTTGCCCCCCTCTTAGAGTTTACCTTTCCTATTATAATTCCAACATGAACTAGTAGACTTAAGAGGCACTTCAATGTCTATCCCACCGAGCTTGCCAAAAACTATTGACACAAAAGTCTACACCCTTTCTTAAGGTATGAACCTCAAGTGACCTTGTGTAACATGGAGAAAATTTCAAATGTGTGGGACTTTGCAATCAAATATCTCTGGAGAAGGCCAACTTGCTTACTATCAGGGTGCATCTAACTAATTATTGAGAGGAAAAGGGAGAAGGAAATGCATGAAAATAAAACTACCTAATTTAATCTAGAGTGGTGATACACCAAATAGTATGTTGATCTACTTCTTCTTGATAACTACACTAAAATCCAATAGAAATCACAAGATCTACCACTATCTATATTCTTTCAATCTTAATCACCATTGAGAGGTCATGAAAATAACATAACTATGCAAGGAATACAATAAATTCACTTAACAGATTAGTTAATTGAAATTATCATAAACATATGGTGTTGTAATTGCCAAAATACATCTAGGAAAATAATGTATAATAAGATTACATAAATCTAACTGGCTTATAATGGATATGATAGCAGTGATTTCTATTGAATAAGGGGCAAGAACATTTACAAAGAATAACTGCAAAAGACTAGAGAAAAGAGATCCCTCTGAACAACAAAAAAAATCACTTTTATAGGGTGTAGGAATAACCTAGATAAAACCTTGAGTTTAAACTCTAATGACCATGGGATTGGATTGAAGATAAGAAATAATTGAGAATCATAAGAAAATCTAATCATGAAGTGCAACTGCCTGCAAGAAAAGATAGAATGTGAAAGGAAAAGAGTGCACTCAACTGCAAGAGATCAAATCAAAACATAATCGATCATGATATTCATTTAAGAAGAATGGAATGTAATAGTTTCAAGGATATCAAAAGAAAATGGTTGTAGGTGAATAAATCATTTCTCCTTAATCTCTCCAACTATTGCTTCAGATAGTATTCACAATGTGCTAGGTGAGTCATGCCACCAAGTCAATTGAAGTCAACCATTCAAACCACCACATGGCCTGATATATTTTAAGCATTCTACCACCTCACACATCCTCCTAACTATCATTTTGACCTACACTTACACTTTTTTGTGGTTTCACAACTCAAAGTCTCCATTAACTACATGACCCTAGGAAATCACAACTTCTCATATTTTGCATTATCGTTGCTTCACAACTCTTTATCACTTTAGCTCACTAACCTTTGAGACCCTGGAAGCATCCCCAAACTAAGCATTGTGCACATTCACAACTACCATGGATCTAACATCTTTTGTCCATACAATGATGGAAAGCCATCCATATTTACTTCATCACAAATTTGGGACTGCTAGACACAAGCTTATGTAAAATCGTGCAATGTTGCGAATGTTGTTTTTATGACTATCATTTCTCTTCATAGCTTCGCAACCAAAATTCATAACCATAGATGAATCCTTGCAATGTTGTGCCTAGCCCTTAACTATGTCAACATTTCCTTGTTCATGGCCTTGTAAATTGAAAAGGCATCAATGCTCTTTAGACTACGATATTGTGATAACTGCATAATTGCATAACTGACTACCATCACACCTTCACAACTTAAATCATTAACTCAATAAATAACCCTGTAATGGTGTGAACAATGAGCTTATGTAGCTTCATACTCTTAACCTTGGTTCAATCACTTAACCATGCAATGAAGTGCCAACACTTCTTTTGCCACTTCGCAACCTAAATTAGGATTTTTGCAAAACCATGTGTGACAGTGTGATTGTAATATACTTTTCAACCTCACCACCTTGATCTTGAGTTAATCCTTGATCACTCACGATGATGTGAAAAAACTAAAATGAACTATTGTGGTTAGCCTTCATGATGTCACAACTTGAATCCCTTTAAGCATGATGTTGCCTATGATTATGTGATCCATAGCCAGTCGCTCCTTTGTGACCTAGACTTGAATGCTAGCATTAGTAGCTATGAAGCCATGCTAAATGTGAACTTTAATTTTTTTACACTCTCTTAGCCCATTTGACAGTTGAGCCTTAAAGTAGAGTGACAACGTGATGAAGGGGTTCACATCATCGCAACTTGAACACTTATAAGATTTTGTTATATGATGCAAAGAATTCAAATGACTTAGGGATATAAAAGAAAGAACTAAAGTTTTATGTATCCCTTATTATGTTTGCATGGAAATTATGAATAAATCAATGAATGTGGAACATGACTATCACCCTAGGCCTTTATGAAGGTGGCAACATTGGAATTTTAGAAGGGGGGCTAAAATGGTTAACAATAGCTTTGAGAGTGTTAGAAATGTGAGAGCAGCTAAGGGGGTTGAGCATAGGCTTCATGTCCTGGTGGAGTCTCTTCCTTTTGGTAGGTTTAATATCATCGTTAGTAGATTTAGAACTGGAATTATGCTTGGGTGGGGGAATTGAACTTTTCTATCTGGAGGTGTTTGCTAGTTCTCTTGGCATGTTGCTTATTCTTCCTAGTGTCAGTATCTGAATCAATGAGGCAAATTTTAACCTTAGGGCCAGGGTTTTTCTTTGTTTACTTATGGTTGGGACCAGGGCTAGGGTCTAATGAGACTTGGGTGGTGACAAAAGCTAGGAGGTTGACCAAGAGTGGTAGGTTTTGGGAAAGATGGTAGATATATAGTTTGTTCATGAACCCTTGATGGATGAGATAAAAGGTTTTACCCTCCTCTTTTTTACTCCTAGCCTTATAAATACAATCTTTCATAGAATGCAACAAAAGAAATAGAAAGGAAATATGATTCAAGTTTCTGAAGTGTTCAAGAATGGAGAAATGATAATAATAGAGTACATAAAACTAATCCTCAAGGGTAATGTATCTCATAATAGCATAGCAAATGATGTCCCAAGGTTTAGGAAGGTCTTCCCTTTAAAACCCACCATGTATTCACACTAGTTCCTCCTTAAATTTGAAAACATTCTGCAGACTAGTTTCCTCATTTACCTTGGCCTACTTGCATTAGTTCTTTCCTTCGAGGAAAAATCCTCCAACCTTTGCAATATGGTGATTATCCTATTTTTTTTAAATGCATAAGAAATATTTTTGTGGTTTGTATTTCTATATCTTTCACAAACTAAGACATAAGAAAATTGCATTTGTAGTTCTCTTTCATTTTGTGGTATTATGATTGTAGTAATAGCAAAATTTTGAGAGGATAGAAAGTCATGTTGTCTACTTAATTTCCAACGTTGTAGAGATAGAGTGTCATATTAGAGATAGGGTGTCATATTATTGAGTGATTAGACTAAAATTGTAAGATTTTACAACATTTTAAGATCTTACATAATGTGAGGATGCAAGAAAGACACTATATGTGATTTTTAAGTGGTAGAATAGATATGATTCAATACATCGAAAATATGTGTTTTAATGGTAATCGTTAGCTTTTGCCACTATACCCACTAAATAAAAAGAGTTTAATCTAGACCGTCTCTAGAATAGTTGAATGAATTCTAGAGGTTAGATATATGCTTTGTGCTTTCTCAAACATGCATTATTGTGTGTGTGTGTGTGTGTGTGTGTGTGTATCATCATTGTTGAAGCAATTTATTATGATTTATAGTAATAGATTTAAGTTATATGTTTATTTGTCCAATCACAACTAAATTAGTACATTCCATATGAATTCAAACAATGCAAAAACTATTTTGTTGTCATAAATTACATATAGAAATCATTGTTTACAGGATATAGTTATTCAACTGTTCATTTGCTTAGTTTTTTCTACATTTCCTGTAGAAATTAAGTAGAATATATAGTTAGCAATAAATGCCTCTTTCTTAAAGTCACAATTGCTAATAATATAATGTATTATATAATTATATTTATAATCACCAATAGTCATGTCCTCTATTTATAAAACAATTCTTGTAGGCTCATATTAGTAGCAACATTTTAAATCACTTTTTTTAATCCATAATCTACATGAGAGAGAGACAAAGGAATAAAAAACTCTTAGTCATTTTATGAACAATGAACAACTATGGATTGTGAAAAATTTCTAAATTTAAATGTTGTAATATTTTTTTGGCATTTTGATCATCAAGAAAGCTACAAAATGTAATAGTTAATCATGCTCCACACTAGTATTCAAGTTATTTATGTTGAAAGTTTGAATTTCTATAGACAATCAATTATTATGCACATAAATGTTATTTATGTTGTATTAATCTACTGAAGGAAATATCTAGAAGACTTTTGATTGCCATAGATAAGGAACATTTTATGATAATTAAATTTTATATATCACAAATGTAATCTCCCTTAAATTAGTCTTCTTTAGATATTATCTCGGAGATGAGATATCAACAAAATTTAAGAAAGAATAAATGTTTCTTACTATCATAATCATTCTATCATTAACAAGATTGGATTCCTTGACACTTTCTTTCTCTCCTCCATGCTATCATTTTTAGGTTAGCCTAAGAAGTTTTTTGGGTAGGTTCTTTGTGAATGTTGGCATACCCTTTTTCTTTGACAATATAGAGAAATTAAGAACCACCAAAAATGTATTATTTTATAGATATTCTATCATATATTAATGTTTTAAATGCATCTTAGGACTTAAATTTCATGTCTTGAACAATTGGATGGATTGCATGTCCTCTTGGATTCGATTAAAATTAAATATTAGGTAATATAGAATAATATAACTTTTATGCTACTGCATTGTACCCTTCAATATTTTACCCAAGTATATCTCCCTATCAATGTAGTGGTCCCACAATAATGGTTCCCACTTTTTGGCCAACTTTGACACTAAAACATATAATTGTAAAAAAATCTTCACTTCCAGATGCATATTAGAAAAAAACCATAAAGAATTTGAAGATGATTTAAACTGGTTATTTGTAACATTTTCTTTCTACTTTCTAGCAATATCTTTAGTTTCTTTTCCTCAAGTGATCGAAGCCCATTTTCCTTTATCCTCCGAGCTAAGTGGTATATATGTAAAATCAACATTTTTAAAGAGTCCTAGTTGTTATGATCAACATAATTTTTTATAAAAAATGATAATGATAAAATTCTTCAATTGTATAAAGGTAACACCAATACCTAGAAACAATACCTAGCAACCTTAGTTGGTTTTGTTCAATTTCATTAAAAAGTGTAGATTTTATTTGCTGAAGTGACATTAACAATAAATTAGACATGGATTAATTTTTATCAATAAAACTTCTTTTGTATAAATCTAAATGAACTTTTTCTTGTTTTTCTATAAAGGTAACACATACCTTTGTACCACATATTTTTTAAAACTAATTTTCTCTCATTTTCTATTTTTCCTGAAGTTTCAAATAGAGACTTGTGAGATGGCCAAACAACCTATATTTAATAAAATTACAAACAAAACATCACAATAAAAACAATGTATATTTAAACTATAGTCATTAAAAAATATATTCATAGTACAAAAAATACGATATATTTAGTTTTTAAAATGAACCTATTTAGCCCTTGTTTGAGCCCTTAGAAGGGAAAAATTTGGCAGAAAAATGAAGAAATTTGTAAAAAAATATATTTTGAAGGATTTTAATGAAGCTCTTGTAGAGGCTTCGAAAGAATCCCCTTAGGGTTATGTCGGTGGCTCTATGGGGGATTTGAATGAAGCCCCTAGGAACTTTTTGGATGCAATAAGGGAAATCAAGGCTTTGAATGATGCTCAGGGGCTTCATTCAAAGCCCCTAGTGTCAAGGCTTCAAATGAAGCCCTATGTGGCCTTCATTTGAAGGTTAGGCTTCATTCAAAATATATTTAAAATGGGTTTCACAGTTTTCATCTGATTTCTTCATAATGGAAAGTGGGCACTATTGTGGCCAATGCATTTTTTATGAGATTCACATTCTACATTTTTAAAAGACAATATCAAACTCTAGAATTACACAAACCACCAACCAATTCATTTCCTAACACAAGGGAATGTGTTTCCAACATAGAAGAAAAATAATCCTCCTCCCCATTCTTTCAATAATACTTACACCCATATAACAAGATATAAAATGATTCAAATTCACCACCTATTCCACACAATGCCATTCTAGGAAAATATGACATCCTTATTGTAGATGCAAATTTCTAGTAACTATTTATCTATAATCATTGGTTAGTGTTCAATTAGTATGTCCCTTATTGTTGATAATTTTTCCTTGATTTGACATTTGGCATACTTGGTAAAATGAATATTTAAATGTTGATGTGGTCTATGATATATTCAACAATGATACAATTTTAAAGTAGTCAACATACTTATACTTTGATCAATTAACTATGGTTGATCAAACTTGTTGCTATGTATATCATGCATCATGTTTTCTTTTTAATTGGTCACAACTTAAGACACATGGTAGATATATATGGTGTATTTAAAAGTTTATGAAGTTAAATTAAAACTCTTATTTAGAAAGGCACTTTCAAAAGGCTTTGTCTTGGTCTACTTATTTTGTTTGGAAAACTTAAGCATATAATAGCAGCTAACATAGATTCCTATTTGGCTATTTCAGATGATTTTTATTCAAAATTTATTTATGCATTTTAGATATGTCATTCTACATAGCATGATAGATTATTTGACGGTCTTTAAATTGTAAGAAAATAAAATGATATGACTACCATGAAGCTTCTATGTTCATACAGTAAAATTTGAATGAAAGCTTCATTTAAAAAAGGCAGAACAATTGGTTCAGTTGTAACAATTTTACATTCAAAAGATGATAAGGGTTTATTTTGAAGGGTCTTTTTGAAATTGATAACCTTATTTGGATTTTTTGGGTTGTTAATATTTTTCAAATTTTATTATTCAATTTTGATTAGAAAAAAAAAGTCTAATGTGAAGATAGATTTGAAAGAAGTTTATAGTGATTGTGAAGATTTTCTTTAACAAACTTACTTGTTAATACAAAATATTTGTCAAATTATTATTATTTTTTTAATTAATTTAATTTTCATTTCAAGTGTGATGCAAAACTTTTTGTTAAATTAAATTGGTTTTTGATACGGGAGGAAAGAGGGTTTGTTTACTATAGGTTTTTAATGAAGTATGGTGTAAAACATGAGAACTAAAAGATTGGAGATATTGATTTATAGTTTCAAGATTACATATCAACACTTTTATTAAGAGTTGATCAACAGGTTAAAATAGACACAAATAATGACAATAAATTATAATTTGTTCAAAAAAAAATTTAATAAGAAAAACCCTATCAAAGGGTTGCTCCTTGACATTATTTTTATAGTTATGAATGAGTTAATCATTGAAATGTAATTACCAAATAGAGAGTTTGAAAATTACACTTATAGTTTCTAACAATTTTTTTGAATATTTAATAATGATGTATCTAAAATCCCTATATAAGGGAAGTTATGCATGTAGAAAAATTGAGAGAAGTATATGCATGTATTTTCTTGTATAAGGATTGCATCCTATATTCAGTGCCAAATTATATGGTTGTATGTGACTATATGAATTCTTAACCTCCAAAATGTATTTGTTTATTCATATGTAATCTAAACAATAATTTTTAACAAGATGGGCTCCTTGCAGTTGCAACTCTAGAACATTGTAAGAGTTGGTGTTCATTTTGGATTAATACGCAATACATGACTTAAGTAGTTTTTCTCCCTATGAAAAAATCAATTGGTTTTGAGGGTGTCCCACTCATCAAAAATCAATATGTTATGGTTCTATCTATGAGTCTAATTTAGATGCTCTAATGAATTTCCTTTTCAACTTGAATTTTATATTGTTATGGTTCAAATAAATTAATTTGATCCACTACGATATATATTGAATAAATTACAAAAAATAGTTGTTTCTACAGTCAAATCAATATTTTTTAAGGAATCAAAACTATTGTCTACACTTTGATTCAACCTCCTCTCAGAGTGTCTTGCACTTCCAAATAAGTGGTATTAGAGAAAATGGTCTCTTCGTTAGATCATCCATAGGGATTGTTCCTATTTTTTTGAGGTGATAATGGCACAAGTTGAAAGTACTTCACTCACTAGAGATCCTCTTTTTGACAAATCTAATTATGTCTTTTGCATAGTAATGACATAATCTTTTATTGATTCTTTGTATATCAGAATGTGGAAAGTTTTCATTGCTAAATACACACTCCTATAAACCATACCTACTAATCCTGATGTCAAAACTAGGTATGAACTTGAAAAAGGGGCTAATTTTGTAATATTGTGTGGTCATAAAAAATAGGTATTTTTCAAAGCATATATTGTCATTCAGCCAATGAAATATGGGTAAAACTTGATACTATATATCAAGGTGATGCCAAAGTTAAAGAACCATTGAGGGTAAGAAAATGGAAACAAACCAACCCTACATAAGTGAAAGGGTGAATACTCAAATTAACCCTTTTAATTAAGTTCAACTAATACAAATGCAAAACCTAGTGGACAAGAGAATATATAGCTTGGGTTTATTTCCCTCTCAACCTCACCTTCAAAGGTTTTTAGAAAGAATATAAAAATAAAAAATGTTAAAATGGAAAGTGTGTAAATGAAAAGGGAAGGATAATACCTTATTGAATGCAAACCTGAAAATATGTTCTTAGATAGTGTCAAAAATTTTAGTAACTTGATACCAAAGCTAAAATCTACAAGGTAGATGAACCTCAAAAATCCCTCAATGATCTCTTAGAGGAAAAGTAATTTATCAAGAGTGAAATAATGCATTTGGGGTGAAGTTCACACCTAATTGAAGGTGTTCGTTGTTGATTTTGATTTCACAATTCTACTAAATAGAAAAAAGAGTACTTTGATCCACATTGTGTTCATCAAACTAGAATCTAAAACCCAAAAAAGTAAAGGGTTTTGGTTTTTTTTGTTGTTTTTGGTGGGTAGGGATGTTGCCTCCACCAAACCCTGGCTTCAAAATTTACCTTGAATTAAAATAACTGAAATAGAATGCTAGCAATTAGTAGTGACAGATCTAACACGAAATAAGGAAAATCTATGAATATGATCTTGAATTTGGAATGCAATCAAGTATGTTGATGAAATAGATTTTAATTGACTTAAAAAAACCCTAGAAAGGAAATCAAAGTAAGACAAAAACATATTGAATTAAAGTTCTTGAAATATTTCTTTGTAGATCTTGAAAGGATGGAGGTAAAAGATGCAATAAAGGATCTTGAATATATGAAGGGAGATCTTGGATGTTTGAAATGAAATAGAAGATATAAAACAACCTTCTTCAAAATATTGAATGCATGAATCCTTGATCTTCACAAGAGGAAGCTTGAATGCCTTAAATGCTTCAATATTTCTTTAGAGCATAGATGCTTGATTTCTTGAATACTTATGGATGATCATGGAGAAAATGGAAGGGTTTATTTAGAGCTTAGAATTGAGTAACTCATTCATAGGAGAAATTTAGACACCAGTGATATGTAGAAGGTACTACTTTCATGGCATGAATCCAAGGATGTCCCAGTATCATATTGCAGTTCATCTCAATATCTAGGACTTGAAATAGTGTATTTTTAGTTGCAGAACTAACTCTGATAGGTAATATGATGACACCCTTGGAGAAATGCTCACCATTATCATAGGACTTTATTGTGATTATATGGGTAGGATCTAAATCTTCCTTAGAGTAACCAAGACCTTTGACAACTTTTAGGGTACAAAGGTTTAGTCCTACTCCACCATCTATGAAGACATGTCTAACCTTATCTTTATGGATGAAGACCTCAAGATGGAGGGGATCATTATGATTAGGTCTATCTCTAGGGATGTCTCAAGGTGAGAAGGTGACTATTGAAAACAGATTGATACAAGTATGAGAATGTGTTTCAGTTATTGTTTTGTCACTGATGTCAACCTTCTACTTCATGGTAAGACAATTGCTTACTTAATTTGAGTACTATCATTTGTTTGATTAATGAAGAGGATTTGATCAAATGAGATAACAAAAACACCTAGAGAAAAGGTTGAGTTATGGTATGAAAAAGAATTACAAAGATTAGTTAAGACAATAATGTTACAGTGCATTGATTATCTACTTAAGGTTGCAAAGGTTGGATACACTGACCAAGTCTAGAAGAACAAGAAAAATTGAGTCTGCCAAGCTTGGTCGAGTTGATAGTAGGTGCTGAGAAAAGTTAGTGCAAGTCGAGTATAAAATCAATTGAAGCTGAGTAATGTCAAAGTTCACTATATGTCAAGTGATACAGTGTAAGCTAAGTAAACTTTAGTGTTCATTGAGTTATCTAGTGGATGACGTGTGGAAGAGTAGTATGAAAGTTGAGTGACAACATATCATGCTGAGTGCCAATATTCATGTTAAATTATATATTTGATAAATCTGAGCCAACCATTTTTCTTTCTTGAATTTTGTTAAGCATGTGGAAGATAACTATGATGAGTTGGTGGCACAAAAATCATGGTAAACTATTTTGAAGTAAATTCAAAGAAGATTGAAGGAGAAGTTTCTAGAAGGGACTAATATGAAAAGATGGGTAGATTCATTGAATCCTACCTAACCCTAAAATGGATGATAGAGGATGAACGGAAAAAGATCTTGATTTTCTATTTATAGATATGGTTGGTTAGAAGCGAGGTTGGTCAATACTTTTTAACCTAAGTTAGACAAGAGGTCTAAGGTATTGCTTCTTCAAAGACCAAATAGAAGAGACTACTATTGGAAAGAAAAGAAAGAAGGCTTAAGAGTATGAATGCTTGAAGGGTGGACAAGCTATCAGAGCTGAAGCATGTGAAAGCCAAGAAAAATGAAGGATTGAAACAGGTATCTAAAATTTTCAAGTGAGTTGTAATTTGTTATTAGATCAAGCCTTACTATTACTTTCTAATAAATGTACTAGTCTAGGATAAACCCTTTGGATTAAGGTTGACCTAATAGTCATTTGTAAATGCTTTAACCAAGTGACATTCCAAGTGAACAATCTAAAGTCCTCTAAAAAGGTTTACTCCTAATAGGCTGATTGAAATCTTCTAACTAGGTCACATTTAACAATTTGTATTGTAACCTTTAAAAGGGTTGGCCTTTCACAAGGAATCACTTTGCAAGAGTGAGAATGAGTAGAATGTTACTAGTGGTTTTTCCCAAATTACGTGTTCACATAAAATCATTTTTTCAAATGTGTTATTGAATCTATTATGTTTCATGCTTACATTTCTACAAAGTTGATTTGACAGTAACCTAGAAAGTTTAAGTTATTGTATGATCTAACGAATGCATGCATAAATATGTTTTATGAATATGGGTTCACTAAGCTGTGAAAAGTTTTATTTGTACACATAGACTTTGGATAACTGATTCACCCCCCTCCCCTCTTAGTTATTGTAAAGAATTCTAATAGTGACATGTTGTGACACAGACAAGTTTCCAACCATGGCCTAGAATTGGGAAATGTTAATTTTATTAGGTACTACTGACTCGTTTAGAAATTGGTCAAGGATCTCTTGATGGTTGGGAGATGAGCATAGAAACTCTAGGATAGATATTTGTGTGGGAGTCTTGCCAAGATGGTAAAAGTGTTGTAATTAGAAGAAGTTACAAGTTTTGTGGGAGCAATAGGTCTACTAGGAGTAGTAGGTCTAGAAGGGGATCTAGGTGAGCTAATCTTGGTGCAACATGTGGTGATGACACAATGAGGATATTCGTTCTTAAAGGTAAAGGTAGACATGGTTAAATCAGACTCATAGAAATAATTGATGGTGTAGTCATACCAGTGTAGGTGTAATTGACATTAGCCTAGGAGTTTGAATTTGAGCTAGAGGCTTTCCCTTTATCATAGTTTTTGAAAGGATCCTTGATAATGGTATGATCAAAGTTGGAGGAAAACACTAAAGGGTCTACGAAAATCACTCCATTATCAATTAGATCTTGAATTTTATTTTTCAGCTAGAAACATGAAGTGGTTTTGTGTCACTTTGTATGATGGGGTCAAGCCAAATAATAGAATGGACACAATAGGAAAGGGGAAAACTTGATTAACTATGTAAATATGCTAATACATTCAATACAGAGAAAATAGACTTCAAAACATGCCCTATGGGCTTACAATAGCATAAATTTGGAGATAAATTCTTCTCCTAGTACCTTCTCTCAAACTCCACTCTGAACTACCTTTTACAATGCCATAAATGTTCTTAAATAGACCTCGAAGGGTTAAGGATTAGGAATACATTCTAGAAAGTGCTAGTTGGCATCCACTGACCAAATAGAAGGCTCTAGAAGTCACATTAGAAGTCAGTACAAAATTAGAAGAATAAAAAAATGGTAACTGAACTTTCGGGAGGCATAACTTTTCACATCGTTAGCTCTAATTGACGAACTATTTACATTTTTGGAAAGCTCTCGAACCACTCTATAGCCCTTTGGAGAGCTATGCTAATCCCCCATTTTTTGGCCCTATTCAAGGTCATTTAATGCCTATAACCTGACTTTGAAACATCCTTAGGATGTCTCTAGAAACTGAAGAATTGTGATAACTTTCAAAACGTGGGGCCTTTTGACTTGATTCTTTTTTTGGAATGCTCCAAATTACAATGACAATCATCCAACTAATTTACACCCTCTAATTTACCAAAATTTTGGGTCAATTACATACTCTTATTTTTTTGGCATTTACACATATCCCAAGGTGATTAAAAACTCTAACCTAGAACACTAATAGTGGAACTGTGAGAGTTGGAACCTTTATTTGACCCAAATGGGTATCTAGAAATGAAAACACATGAAACAAAAACTAAGTCTAAGTACATTTTTTTGGGTGACACATGATTGCCCTTATACCTCTGGATGCTCCTACATCATTATATGATGGTAATCGTAGAACTTATTATCATCCCACCAAGTTGGTCTATTTAGTGGTTCATCCTTAATAGGGGCTAACTACAAGAAATTAATGCTGAGAAATGGTTGAAGTGTGGTCTCAAGTGGTATCCCTAGGGGTGTAAATTTTTTTTCTTTATTCCTTGGACATCTTTGATGTTTTTCTTGTGTTGAGGTGTTAGTTGTCTATTGTTAAGGTGTCACTTGGTTATATGTTTATTAGCTCAAGGTTTTTGCACCTTTAGGGGTCATCTGAGGTTGTGTCATGTTGATTTTTCGAGCATCAATAATGTCATAATTTGTGACATTTTCATTTTTAGAGAAGAACATCACCTTGTCATTAGAGGAGTCTATGTGAAGTATTGTCTTTATGTTTCTTTAGTGTTCCTTCATGGATGAGGGAATCTTTAATGCTAGCTCCCTTTTTTGTTAGCTTAGAAATAGTGCTAGGACTCTTTATTATAAGTACATACTTCAAATTAGGGACTAGGTTTTCAATGCATAGGTTGAATTATTGTTCTTCTAAAATATCCAATGAACATTGACTAATAAGGTTTCTCCAATGTAACAAGAATGTCATGAATAGTTCTCTTATCTTTTACTTTGTTGAGTATAAATTGGATAATTTCACCTCATGTGTTACATTGAAAGAAAAATGGAAATGAACTTGTCTACTAGTTCATTCTAGGATTTTATGTTCCCAAGTAACTTAGAATACCATTCAAGTGCTGGTCTACCTAGAGAATGAGGGAATAATCTCATAAGACATGTTGGTTCATGACTAAGCTTCATACAAGAGGCACAAAACTCTCTAATATGGTCAAGTAGGTTTCCTTTTCCTTGCTATTTCTCAAATCTTGGTCCCTCATAATTTCTTAGGAGTGGAGGCATATATACACTCTTGTCAAAGGGATTTGGATGTAAATCTCATTCTATCTATAGAGATTTCTTCTTTTGGACTTCCAAAGCTTCAAATTATTTAGCTAAATATTTGAACTGGTGCATCAAATCATCATTAGATTTTTGAGCATTAGTTCTTCCTTCAAGTCTTTTATCTCTTCAAGTAGATCTTTTACTATGGTGAGAACTATGTCTAGTTGGTTCAAACATATATGTATCTAAAGACTCTAGAGATATACCACTAGGAGGTGGAGGTATGTTAGAACTTCAAAGATGGAAAGGTTATTGTTGCAATTCTTGTACCACTAGTTGGTATTGGTGTGTCATTGATTATGACTATTGTTGTTGTGATGTGGAGCCTAATTAGACTCAGAGGTTTATTCGGTGTAGTTTCTATTGGAAATATAACATGACTAACTGAGAGGGGAGGTGTGAATCAATTACCAAAAAATAAATACTACATCCCTTAGATATCAATACAAATCAAAACATAAACTCTGATTAAACTGTATTCTACTATTACTCAAAAAACATAGAGGAACTCGGTTAACACTAGAAAATATTGTAACTTGGTAAGTACTGGGAATCAATTGCAACTTGGCAATAAAAAAATATTCTAATATTAATGTGATTAACATTAAATATAAGTTAGTTTCATACACATAAAAAAAAATAGAATGAACACAAGTAACACCAAGATTCAACATAGAAACCCTATTGGAAATTTTTCTAGCACTTCCCTCAGGATTTGTGACAAAGGATTAACCACATCTTGTGTACTATAAGTTGAGTGGTTGTATCATGCATTGATAGATCAGTATTTTGGTGCAACGACAACCCCACTCTAAAAAGTGGTATCAAATCTTGGTCACGGGTTAGAATCCTCAAACCCTCAGGTAACACTAAGGGGGAGATTGTATGAAATTTTTCCAATGCTCCCCTCAAGATTCATGGAAAAGGCTTAACTCCCTCATGTGTACTATAAGTTGAGTGGTTGTATCATGCATTGATAGAACAATCTTTTGGTGCAATGACAACCTCACTCTAACAAACCCAATTTTGGAAAAACCACCAATTGTAACTAGTTACCAATTTTGCTCTTTTGAAGTGAGCCCTATTAAGAGCCCACCCTATTGAAGGTTAGAAAACACATTGTTAGGTGCAACCGTATTATAGGATTTAATCACCCTATTAGGAGTGTCCTTGTTAGAGGTCTTTAGAAACTTCAATCTGAAAATGCCACCTTGTTAGAGGATTTAAAAATAATTGTTAAAACAAATTTATTAAGAGATTTAGATCACTGCTACAAAGGTTAGAGACTAACAATGAGATGACTTGATTTCTTATGCAACTAAATTTTTGATTACATATCTCAATTCTGCCTTGTATACTTGATCCTTTCTGATCAAATGTATCTTTTTAGCTTGACAAGGATATTTTTCTTATCCTTTTAATTTTCTTCCTCTAAGCATCTTCAAATCTTCTATTTTCTTCCACACATTCAATCCTCAACTTGAACTTATATTTATATCTTACACAATTTCAAGTAAGATTGAATACAACTTAAAATACTTAATATTCATCTCCTTAATTAGCCATAACCAACAAAAAAATCAATTGAGTTCAATATGCCAAAACAAGAAAATCCTTTGTTGGGCGACATTTCTTGGTAGACACTAACCAAAATAGATTTTCCTTTGTTAACCAAGTGAGCTTGGTTAATACTGGTTCTCATGCCAACTTACTTTTTCTCCCAAGTGAACTCAGTAGACACTGCCTTATAAAAATTCTTGGTGGTAACTAAGTGAGCTCGATTAACACTTGTTATCTTCCAACTTTCCTTTGTCTTCCAAGTGAACTTGGTAGACATTGACTTCTGAACTTTGCATAAACATGAATTCTCAACAAACACAAAAAACCGTCTTCATTTCCCGAGAGAGCTCGACATACACTGACTGGAAATGATATGGAATTTTGTGTAACATCAAATACAATACATAATTAATCAATTATTTTCAACAATCTCCCTCTTTGGCATTGATGGCAACAAAACATGTCATAATACAATGAAATTTTAGAGCAAGAATAAAGTAATGAACATATCCTTAGTTTTATTCTGATTCTCATCCATAAGAATTCCCTCCATCAGTGTGAAATCCCTTTGCCTTTAGTGTGTCCCTCTGTCAGCAAAAATCTATCTTCAACATCTTGTTCTGATTGAAAACTCTTCCTTTTTGATATCAGATCAAGTTCATCTTCTTTCTTAGACATCTTTAAACAAAATTTTTGTGAAATGTGTACTCTCCCTCTTTATAAAATTTTCCATTATATGAAAGAAAACTCTCCCTCTTTGACATCTCATGCCAAGGATAATATTAAAAGAATATTAGTGTACCTTATGTACCAATTCATATGTAATGTGTCCTTTTCAATAGTACATCAGCTGACTGATCTTCAACATGCTTTAGTTGATGCATCACTATACTTCATTTAGTGAGCTTTAGATATTTAAATGACCCCTAACTTACCTCTTAGATACATAAATACATCCTTAGCTAATGGCATAGTGAATATGTCTACAATTTGTTCTTTAGTATTCACATATTCCAATCTTACCTCTTTATCTTGTACCAATTCTCTCAAAAAGTGATGTTTTATAGCAATGTGCTTGGTTTTGGTATGCATCACTATATTCTTTGATATGTTGATTGCACTAGTGTTATCATAGAAGATAACCATTGGATCTTTGATTTCTATCTTCATACTTTTCAAGAGTTGATGGAACCCAACAACATTGGAACAATTAACTACTGCTGCCACATATTTTGCCTCTATTGTGGACTGAGAAATATAATTCTACTTTTTTCTTATCCAAGATACTAGTCTTTTACCAAGAAAGAATGTAGATTCTACATCCATTTGATAAACTTTAAATCCTTTATATTAAGCATAAGTAAGTAAAGTTCTAACACCTTCCAATCTAGAAACATGAGAAAAAGTTTCACCATAATCAATACCTTCTTCTTGAGAATAACCTTTGCATACTAACCTCACTTTGTTTCTTGAAATTTCTCCATCTTCATTGGACTTATTTCTGAAAACCCACTTTGTGCCAATTACATTTTTATCATTGGGTCTAGGAACAAGATCCCAAGTCTTATTCCTCTCTATCTATTCTATTTCTTCATTCATAGCTTCAATCCAACTTTCATTATTCAAATCATCTTTTACTAATCTAGGTTCAAATTCAGCAAGAAAACATGTACCTTTCAATTTGTTTCTTGTCATTGTTCCATCTGACTTGTCTCCAATGATTTGATTCGGTCCATAGTGCCTTCTAACATATCTTTCTAACACAGGTACTTTTTATTTAGAATTTTTTCCACTAACCTCATCACGATCTTCTGTATTAAGCTCGGGTCCCACTATCTATGACTTGGGTCCATCAAACTTGGTTTTCTCTGGCAATAGCTTGATATCTTTTGACTATGACACAGGTCCTTTAGAATGTGACTCGGGTTTCACTAGTTCCAACTTGGTAGCTTTTGGAGATTTTAGGGACATTGGAGGTGAAGTCTTCTGACTTCCAATTTGATCTGGCAATGTATCAAGTTCATAATAGAAAAACTTTCTATAATCCTCAGGTTTTTTGTTGCTTTCTTCTTCACTCTTTTATGCAAACTCATCAATTCATACATGCACACTTTCTTTGATCTTATGAGTTGATAAATTTAAACATTTATATGCTTTTCTTCTATTGGAGTATCCTAGGAATATGCCTTCATCACCTTTGACATCAAATTTACCTTTTCTAAATTCTTTTAGGATATAACATTTTCTACCAAATACTTTCAAGTAACTTACATTATGTTTGTAGCCATACTGTAGTTCATAAGAAGTTTGATTTGAGTCTTTCTTTAGCTATACTCTGTTCAAGGTATGCACTGCAATGCTGATTGCTTCCTTCTAGTATTTGATTGCAACACTATTTTCTATCATTAAGGTTCTTGCACAATCCATGATGGATCTATTCCTTCTTTCAGCTATACCATTTTAAGGTGGTGTACCAAGGGCTAATACTTGTCTCTTAGTTCCTCTTTGAATACAAAATTCATTAAACTCATTGGAAATTAATTCACCACCTCTGTCTGATCTCAAACACTTTAGCTTCTTTCTGGTTTCTTTCTCTAATCTTTCTAGATACCACTTAAATTTTTGAAATGCTTTGGATTTTTCTTTCAAATACATTACAATCATCATTCTAGAATGATCATAAAAAAATTTAAAAAATACTTATCTCTAATGTAGCTCTCTATTCCAATAGATCCACAAAATTCTGCATGAACCAACTCCAAGACTTTTTCAAATGATAGTCCTTGCTTTTGAAACTTGTCTTTCTCATTTTACCAATTCGACAATTATTGCATAGGCCCATATCAGGTTTTCTCAAACTAGGAATACCTCCTACTTTTCTCTTTTTTCTTATCTTTATTAGATTATCAGAGTTCACATGACATAACCTTTTATGCCACAACCATCTTTCTTCTACTTGAGCAATAAAACAGGAACTTTCACTGAGATCTAGGTAAAATAGGTTACCTTTTGCTTTTTTGCTAGACCCAACCAAATTTCCCTTTCCATCAAGTAGCTTGGCCTTCCCATTCATGAGTTCTACCTTGAATCCAATTTTATTCAACTATGCTACACTCAGTAGATTATGCTTTAGTCCTTCAACCCAGTAAGCATTATCACATCTAAGTTCATTGGTTAGTGAGATACAACTTTTTCCCGTTATGAAACAAGGTTCATTGTTTCCAAATCTCACACTTCCACCATTATAATGTTCCATATGTTCAAACTTTGTTTTGTCACCATTCATATGATGTGAGCAACCACTATCAATAATTCATGTATCATTTTTGCTAACATGAGAGATAAGTTCCATTTTCTCTCCTTCATCATCGGATTCATTTTTTAAAGCAATATAAACCATTTCATCCTCTTCACTACTATCTAAATCTTTAGCCATAAAACAAGATTTCTTTCCTTTGTCCTAGTAGTCTTTGAAGTCCTTGAAATCCTTCTTGCCCTTGTACTTGTGGTGCTTCTTTTCATCTTTGTCTTCTCTATTTGGGAACTTTGTAGAAATGTGTCCAACTTCTTCACAAGAGAAATAGATTAACAAAATTTTACCTTTATACTTTCCTTTGCCTTTGGGATACCTTCTTGCAAGCAATGCTTCAATGGCTTCAAGATCACTATCAGCACTACCTTCCTCTTCGATTTTAGATTGTTTTCTTTTTTATCTTTTATCATTCTTCTTGATTGATACCTTGTCTTCAAATGTAGACTCAAGATTGGTAGAACTAGGAGTTTAATTATCATAGTTATCTAGTTCAAATGCAGTCAATCTTCCAACTACAACATCCAAAGTTATCTTGTTATTTGGATTACATCTCATCTCTTGAATAGTAGACACTTTTTTTGCATAGATAGGAAGAAGGGTTCTAAATATCTTTCTTATCACTGTTACATCTTCAATTTTTCCTCCAAAAACTTTGATAGCATTGACACTAGCTTTGATTCTTTCAACATATTTTGCAATGTTTTCATCCTCTCTCATTTTCATCTTATCAAACTGGCCTCTCGAGCCTTCTTCCTTGACTCATTTTACATTATCATCAAATCCATAGATATCCTTTAGTTTGGTCCACATGTCATGAGTAGTAGCACATCCTTTGACCTCATCAAACTCAAGATAGTTAAGAGATGATGCAATGTCAATCATCATGATGTTATGATTTTTATTTTCAACAATCTATTCCACAATCAATGTTCCAATAGAAACCTTGTAATAATTTTCCAAGTATTTCAAACTTGAATCATTGATGGTTTCCAAGTAAAACTTCATAAGTTCCTACCATGCCTCAAAGTTATCTGTATTCAACTTGGTAATCTCTCTTCTATAAAACATCTTGATCTTTAGCTTAAGTCCTTGAAACCTTCTCTGCAAGCCCCAAAAACTCTGATACCAATTATTGGAAATATGAGAGGAATAACTAAGAGGGGAGGGGTAAATTAGTTACCACAAAATAAATCCCACATCCCTTAGATGTTAATACAAATCAAAACATAAAATCTGATTAAATTGAATTTTGTTGTTACTCGTCAAACACACAGGCACACAGTTAACACTAGAAAATATTGCAACTCAGAAAGCACTAAGAATCAACTGTAATTTGGCAATAACTGAATATACTAATCATAATGTGATTAACCTTAATTTTACCTTAGTTGCATACACATAAATAAATAACATGAACACAAGTGACACCAAGATTTAACATGGAAACCCAATTTAGGGAAAACCACCAATTGCAACTAGTTACTGATTTCACTTTTCTGAAGTGATCCCTATTAAGATCCAACCCTATTAAAGGTTACAAAAAACACTTATAGGTGTGACCCTATTAGAGGATTTAATCACCCTATTAGGAGTGGCCTTGTTAGAGGTCTCTAGAGACTTCAATCTAGAAATGCCACCTTATTAGAGGATTTACAAATAGCTATTACTTGACAACTCTATTAAGAGATTTAGATCATTGCTACAATGGTTAGAGAGTAACAATGAGATGACTTGATTTCTGATGCAACTAAATTGTTGATTGTAGATCTCAATTTTGGCTTGTATACTTGATCCTTTATGATTGAATGTATCATTTCAACTCAACGAGGATATTTTTCTTATCCTTCTAATTCACTTCCTCTAAACATCTTCAGATCTTCTATTTTCTTTGACACATTCAATCCTCAACTTGACCTTATATTTATATCTTACACATTGTTAAGTTAGCTTGAATACAACTTAGAATACTTGATATTCATCTCCTCAATCGGTTAGAACCAACAAACAAATCAATTGAACTAAATATGCCAAAACAAGAATATCCTTCATTAGTGGACCTTGCTCGGTAGACACTAACCAAAATAGATTTTCCTCCATTAACCAAGTGAGGTCAGTTAACATTGGTTCTCATGCCAACTTTCTTTGTTTCCCGAGTGAACTCGGTAGACACTACCTTCTGCAAATTCTCTTTGGTAACTGAGTGAACTCGATTAACACTCATTATCTTCCAACATTCCTTTGTCTCCCAAGTGAACTTAGTAGACACTGAATTCTAAACTCGACATACATAGGAAAATGTCTTCATCACTTGAGTGAGCTCGACATACACTGACTGATAATGATAAGACATTTTGTGTAACATCAAAGACAATACACAATTAATCAATTATTTTCAATAGTTTCCCCCCATATTATTTTTATGGGGGTTTGGAGGTAGCGCCCCTAAGATGGAGTCAAGGGGTAGCGCCCCTTGTAGGGAACTAGGAAAATGCCCCCATGATGTTTTTCAAGGGAAGTGCCCCCAAAGCCAAAAATGACTCTACTATTGTAAAAGGTGTTGGTTACTATTTTACTGTTGGATGAATTATTCTAGCCCTAATTTTGTAAGTGAAAAAATCTTGTATAAAATGCCTTGGATTTAGGGATTTGATAATGTATTATGGTCTTGTAAGAAAAGAAGAGTAAGAAGATTTCCAAGATTGAGTAAACATGATAATGTGATACACAAACAATGCCAATTGTGAAAAATGACTATGTTTAGTTTAAAGATAATTTTTTTTCTTTTGATTATATTTTGGAATTTGTTCATACTAATTTATGTGGTCCAACTGGAGTGCAAAGCTACTATGTAGATATGTACTTTATCTTATTTATTTATGACTTCTCTAGAATGATGACTATAATATTTCTTAACAAAAATCTGAAGTTTTTCAAATGTTTAAGTGGTATTTGGCTAGAGTAGAGAAGGAAATAGGTAAGAGTCAGAAGTTCTTGAGATATGATAGAGATGGAGAGTTCATATTTGGAAAATTTTACATATTCTACAATGATAGAGTAATCAAAAGGTAGATGTATGCACCTATAACTCCACCACAGAATGGTATAGCTGAAAGAAGGAATAGATTCATAATAGATTGTGCAAGGAAATTGGTGATGGAGAAAAAATTTTCATCAAAGAATTGGAGAGAAGCTTCCAACACTACATTCTACACACAAAACTAGGTACAAGTTAAGAAAGGTACAAGGAAAACAAATTTTAAGCTATGGTATGGACATGTACATAATGTCAATTATTTCAAAGTTTTTGGAAGAAAATATTATATTCTAAAATATTCAAGGAATGGAAAGCTTGATGCTAAAAGTGATGAAGGTATATTCCTATGTTATTCCACAAAGAGTAAGACATAAAAATGTTTGAATTCTAACACTAACAAGGTTGTGAAAAGTGCAAATGTTAGAGTTGGTGAATTTGTAGAGATGAATAAGGTGGGTTGGAAAGAATCTAAGGACTACAATTTTTTTGCATATGGCTATGAAGGAGAACCTAACACTATTCTTGATCTTGAGAAACCAAATGGAGGAACACAAAATATAAACCTTGTCGAGTCACAGTAAAGAAGCCCTATTGAGAAACAAAAACCTATCAAGTGCTAGACTATATAAGCTAAGAAATGGGTAGAGAATGTTGACTATTAAAATGATGTAGCTGAGATATAGACATAAATACAAAAATAGGAATCTTAAGTGATTGAGCAAGGAGAATCTAGTGAACATTAACAAGAACCAAGAAGAAAAGAACCTATTCTAGCAAAGTATGTGAGAATAAATAATACATCAAACCAAATCATTGGAAACAAAGATTCAAGAGTTATGAAAAGAAATAAACTAAAGAAGTTTACATACTTATTATGTGAGTATGAGCCTAGATCAGTCAAGGATACACTTGAGAATTAAGATTGGATTATTGTGATGAATGAAGAGATTGAGAAAATTAAAAAGAACAAAACATGGACATTAGTACCTAAATGAAAGGACAAGAATGTGATTGGAAAAAGGTGAGTATTAAGGAATAAGTTGAACGAAAAAGGTGAAGTATCAAGGAACAAGGCAAGAATTGTTTGCAAAGGATATGCACAAGAAGAAGGAATCACTACTATATTTGGGCCCAAATTGCAATCGCCACCCATTGCCCAAGCGACACCATCATGATTTGGGTCCCATCAGACAGGTGTTAGACTTTTTCTATCACAAATTATGACAGAAAGGTTGTCTATCATAATTGCAATGGATAAAGATGTCATGACTTGGAACAAGACCATGGCAAGATTTCATCTATGCACCGCCATAATTGTGATGGCTAGCTACTAGGGCTGCTATCACTGAAAATAATGTCATAGGAGAGATGACTAGCCATCGACACATGCCATCACAATAGTGATGAGTATGTGACAATAATTTATTGGGAGCGATGGCTATCCCACAGAAGAAGCTATTGGAAATATATACATACATAAATATATATACATAAATACATATATACATACATACATACATATACATACATACATACATATACATACATACATACATCCTTTACATGATTTAGAGGTAATGTCATTGTGGCAAAGGCTTTTGCAAGGGAATGAGCCTCATGATTATCACATTTACACAGAAGAAAAACTTTATTCTTTAACTCCTTACACTCAACTCTTCATTGAATTTATTCTTCCAGCAATGAGATTAACTACTACAAATTCTTGGGATCCAAGGGACCCTTAACCTATGCTACATTTTTTGGAAACATGGGAGAAGTTACTACCAGCTTCAATACTTCATAATATTCTAGATCATTTAGTGATGCCAAAATTAACAACATCATTAGATACTTGGGATCCTCCCAGGGAGAGCATGTCAATACATGCATGGTTACATCCTTGGCTTCCATTGTTGGGCTAGTGTATGCAGCCTTCATATCCAACCATTCATTATAAATTAGGGAATTCACTTTATGCCTAGCATTCAAGTCATGCATCTACATATGCAATTTTATCACCTTGGGAAACTCTATTTGATCCTACTAGACGGGAACAATTGATTGTTCATTTCATTGTACCTAATTTAATGATAGTTCTATAGGAATTTGTAATCAAACCAACTAATTAGAAACTAGACCAATTTAACTGGGTTATGGCTTAGGCATATGCTATTCCCATTTATCATATGGCTAAAATGTTGGAGGCAACATTTTTAATTTGTGCAGGATCTTGAGGAAGAGCAGTTGTGTGATTTAGATTTTGTAATGCATATTATTCAAGTCTTTAGTATAACATTTGATAAATGAGGAAGATTAGTGGTGTGATTTAGAGTTTGTAATCCATTGGATTATTTTTGAAGATGTTGTCCAATACACATTTAGTGTAAAGTCTCTAGAATGATGTGTAAGATATGGAAATTGTAGAGCTAAAAATGAAATATGTGCCATGGATGAGATAGTATGCTATTGAATCACTCTAAAATCCCTTTACATTCAAGTCATAATCTCCTTGGGAATCTGTAAGGCTTATTAAGTTATTGGGTCCCTTAAAATTAATATATTATTTGTGTGAATGGCCTTGATATTGGGCCTTTTCTCCCATTTTCTAAACATATAACAATACCCATAGGTTTCATCACCTAATACAAAATGTGATGGATTCTTATAATAAAATTAATAAAGAAATGAATGTCTACTTAAGAATGTCTATGAATGTATCTGAACCTATAATGCACTTCTATATGGTGAAATATGTAGAAAATCATATAATCCTTCATCACACAAGGTCTTTCTCTTGGTGTGCTCATTCATTAAGTTAAGCACCCAAGTATGCAATAGGCTTAAGCATGTGATAATTAAAACTACTAAGTCTACACTATGCAATGGCTTAGTTAATGGAGCACACAAACAACACTACCCCTTGTACATGAAAATTTGACAACTGACTTCAAATGCTATGAACAAATTATTAATTCCCGCATACATACATGCATAGATTAATACATATATGCATACATACATACATATACATAAATAATAGTAATATATGTATTGCATTTTCATTTTCTTTGCCATTGCTTATAAGAGTGTTTCAAGGTCGTGAACCACTTCAACATCCTTTGCATGGTTTAGAGGTAATGTCATTGTGGTAGAGGCTTCTACAAGGGAGTGAGCCTTATGAGTTAACATATAATGTCTTAAAATAGTTAAGTGCTACCTAACTATGTCCAAGGCATCTGCACACTGGAGGTATACTCCACCTCCTAGGCTACCTACATACCCATATGCAGTTGGATCAATTTTTTTGTTGTCCTAATATGTAATTATATTTTATTTTCCATTACTTATAAGAGTGTTGCAAGATTGGGAACCACTTCAACATCTTTTGCATTGTTTAGAGGTAATGTCATTGTAGTAGAGAGAATAACTTTAGTGAAGATTTGAGTGTAAGGAGTTACTACCCTAAACCTATGCTACTTGAATTCTTGGGAGCCAAGGGACCCTAAACCTATATTACATTTTCTAGAGACATGGGAGAAGTTGCTACTAACTTCAGTACTTCATAACATTCTAGATCATATAATGATGCCCAAATTAACTTCAATACATGTATGGTTACATCATTAGCTTCCATTGTTGGGCCATCATATGGAACATTTATATTCAACATTTGTTATAAATTGGGGAATGCACTTCATGCCTATCTTGCAAGTGATCCATCTGCATATGCAGTTTTATCACCTTGAAAAATTGTATTTGATCCTGCTAGCTGGGAATAGCTGATTGTTTATTTTATCATACCCAATCTGATGATAGTTCTACAGGAATTTGTAATCAACCTAGCTAATCAGCAACTAGACTAATTAAACTTGGTTATGGCTCAGGCATGTGCTATTCCCAATTATCATATGGTTACAATGTTGGAGGCAACATTTTTTCTAAAGTGGCAGCAAGTTTTGTAACATTGGATTTGTTGAAGTCCTAATTTTAATGAAGTAAAAAAGTGGTTTTTAGGGTGGAAAGGACTATATAATGAAGAGGAAACTTGAAAAATTGAATGTTGAAATGCTGAAATGAAAGATCTATTAAGGATGAAACACCTATGCCAGAGTTACAACACAATGTGACGTTGGTTTTAGATATAAACAAAAAAATACATGACATAAGTCATTCCCCATTTGTTTTGATTGTGGAGAGTTGCGCACGAAAGAGGGTGGAGATTTTAGTTCCATGCCCTTGTAATTGTTGTATTTTCTTGTCATGCCCTTATTATCTTTGCATTTTGTTGTCATGCCCTTGATGGAGATCAGTAGAGATCTACTATTTCATTGTCATGCCCTTATGATCCCTGCATTTCATTGTCGTGCCCTTGTGATCCCTACATTTCATTATCATGTCCTTGTGATCTATGTTCCTTTTCTCTATGATTTTGTGGCCATACTGTGCTCTTGTGATATCTATACCCTTTGCACTATAATATTTGGGTTCAAACTACAATTGCACTCTATGATGGCAATGTAATTTGTGGTGTATTCAGGCCCAAATCAGTATTTCTTGCTCTACAATTTTCTTCAAGGGGAGAAGAAGTACCTATGTAAATGTTCTTTTCATTTCCTTCTAAATATATATCTCTTTATATTTCCCCTAGTAGGTGATTAGATAAGCTTCTCTTTATTAATATGTATATGTATATATAAATACATACACATACATATGTGTGTGTCTATGTATGTATGTATATATACAGAGATCTCTCTATTTATATACATACATACATACATAGACACACATATATGTGTATGTATGTATATATACACATACACATACACACACACACACACATATATATACATATGTACATATGTATATACATACATACATAATATACAAAGATCACAAGGGCACATCAACAAGATGCAAAGATACATATATACATACATACATGCATCTACATATACAATTTTATCACCTTGGAAAACTATATTTGATCTTTATACAATCACCAAGGGATAATATAATCTATAAGTATAGATTTCTTCATACTTAGTTTGGTATGAATAGTTTTGATTGAATTCTTCTAAGGAGAGTGAGTCTACTCATGATGATAGTGGCTCCATGTATTGGGTCTTTAGAGGAGAGAGACTTACATAAGATTAGATGTTGTTCATAGATATGGGATGATTCATTTGTGATGTTGATATATCCTCCTCCATATTGAATTTCTATATCATCAAACTACTAGATAAAAATCACTAGACTTGGTCTTTTGAAATGGTATAGGCTTCTTGGAATTGTCAAACTTGAATTGTTGAACTATATATTTAGATTGATGAACCAATGCTTTGAATCACTAGTTTCATGTTTAGAACCTTTGGCCTTTGTAATGTGAACTTTGATTTTCATTTGTGTTGCATGGACTATTATGAACCAAAAGACACTTAAATGTTCTTAAAGACATCTTAAAGCATCTATATAAATTGATATGAACCATTCAATCTAAATTACAAAGTCTTTGAATCTCAGTACTTTGATCCAAGCCAAGATCCTTTTGAACATTGAAACCACTAAACTACCTATGAAACTAAACTTATCGAACATATGAATCTCCTTAAACCAATGGAACCATTTTCAAATAGGTTCAAAACCAAAGAGGGACTAAAATATAAACCTCAAAAAATGGTTGCCTACTATGGTGGGGTAGGAGAAAGATGGTTGTGTGAATGGTTGATCGAGCAATTTGCAAAAAATTAGGGTGTCAGTTACAAGTAGTGGTGTAGGAGCACTTAGGGGTAAGGTCAAACCCTAAAGGGATTTTTTTTTTTACATGTTCTAACCAACCATGGAAGTAATAACGACTACTTTTAAAGTCCCAAGGTGACTGTAGGGAAGTTAGTTTGGTTGATTTGTGTCTATGAGTTAAAGTTGTCAAGTAGGTCCTAGGAAGCAAAAAGTTGCTCAAAGTGCTTAAATTGGAAAAATAAGGTGAAAATACTAAATGAGAGGTTAAACATAGGTGAAAAATGGTCATTTTATGACATGAATCCATGTGGAGAGGTTTGGAAACAAACTAGTTAAGGTTGCAGTCTTGATGCAGTGCAAGACAAGAGTATCCCCAAAGTTGATGTCCTAGCCCCTAGCAAATAACCACACATGGGAAACAAAATAGCAAGAAGCAACAATGCAAGATCTGATACCAATTTAAAATACTTGATTTATAAAATAACTGATTACATGTAATATGCCTAGCTATAAGGCCTTCTAGGTTAGGGCCAATTACAATAGCAATTACAATAACATCAGTTTTGCAAGATCCCTCAAGATCCAACCAAACACTAATCCTAGCTAGTCAAGATCTGTAACATAACAACAATCTGGAAGAAACCACCAAGAAAATCTAAACTTGTGCTCACAAGCCCACCAAGAAATCTCCTTGTTTTCTAGTCACAGCAAAATAACTTCACCAAAATCCAAGCTCAATTCTCCTCAACACTTAACCAAAATCCCTCCAAACATGCAGGATTGCAAGAAAAACCCAAGATGCTCCTGCATCAAACTACCCAGGTAAATAGAAAAGTTTGTCCCACACTTTGATGCCCAAAGAAAGAGAAATATCCATCTTCATCTTCACCAAAGGCTTCCACTCCAACAGGGACAAGAAAACCAATCTGCACGTCATCTACATCCATATCATTCTATCAAACACTAGAATCTCAACCACCCAATCAACATGCTCACTCCCAAGAAAAAACTAAACATAATACTTCATCAGCAAACCCTCATCCACATTAGTAACTAGTGAATTCACACTAGTAGTAGCAAACTCCATATCAATAGCAACATGTAGATCTCCATCAACACATGCCAAACTCTCAACACTGACCATCTCATTCCTCACAACAAGATGCTCTGCAACACATACCTCACCACCAATAGCAACTAGATCATCCATGACCAATTGCTCCACAATTTCAATGTCATACTCATCCAATTGATCATGAAAACCAACCTTTGTCCTAGCATGAATAAGGATAGGAATATATTTTGCAACAACCTCTAGCTACTCTATAAGTTTTATATCTGACTCCACAATCTGATCAATAAAACCAAATTCTTCCACCTTGACCTTGTGATGCCATCTTCTCTCTTGAACAAGTCTCTTAGTTGGCTAGAAAAATCTCTTCCAGATTGGTATACTCCAACTCCATAAACATCTATAAAATGCCTTCCTCATCCTGTCCTTGCCTTGATTAGCTACACTAGTTTCAAACTGAGCAACCTCCTTAGCTCAATTAGCCAAACTAGCTTCAAACTAAGTAGACATCTTATAAAAATTCCTCTCCACCACATTATGGAGATTAACAATCATCTCAGGGTCCAATCCTCTTGGAGCCATCTTCCAAGATCTTCACAAACCCTCTACAAAAAATCCTTCCCACACTCCTTGTAACAAAATTGAATTGTTTTCAAATCAGAGTGCAACCTACCACCTCACATGAATAATCAGAAACCACATCACAAGTCCAAGACCACAGATCTATAATCCACAAACTCTCTACATTCATGCCTCAACAAGATTAGTCTTCCATCTTCACATCCATTGATCCATCTACAACTCCTCTATGATTGCAAGTTAGAACCATGATCTGCCACCTCATAACCAAGAGGTCTAGGACTCCAAAAAGAAAATCCACAAATTAGATAAAGAGCAACTCAGATCTGCTTCTCCAACCCAAGTCTTGGTGTAAACTACCACAACTTCAATGATCTATCTACATACTCAGGAACAACCTTCACTCTGATACCATTTGACATAGGTCAAGGCAGGAGTATCCTAAAAGGAGATTTCCTAGCCCCTAGAAAATAACCACATAGTGGAAACATAATAGCAAGAAGAAACAATGCAAGATCTGATACCAATTTACAATACTTGATTTATAAAATAACTAAGTACATGCAAAATGCCTAGTGGTAAGGCCTTCCAAGTTAGGTATAAATACAATATCAATTACAATAACATCAATTCTACAAGATTCCTCAAGATCCAACCAAACACTAATCCTAGCTAGTCTAGATCTCTAACATAACAACAATCTAGAAGAAACCACCAAGGAAATCTAAAATTATGCTCACAAGCCCACAAACAAATATCCTTGTTTTCCAATCATAGCCCTAGTTCTACTCTAATTTATCTAAGATCCAAGTGTAAGCTACCTCAGATTTAGTGCTCTATCCATACATTCACAACTCCATTACAATCCTACTGTAAACTGCCTTACATTCAGTGCTCTATCTACAGACTCTGGAAAAAATCTCTTTTTAGTTACCCTCCACTCTCAACTAAATGAATAAAAGACTCCACAAGACCCCCTACTTATGCCCAACTAAGCCACAAGTTGGCCTAGCAATTACAAATTAAATAAACCCCTTACATTAAATACTTGAAGAGCCACAAGTCGGCCTCCAACAATAATTAAATGTCTACAAATCAATATCTGAGAAAATTGGTGATATCTCCTAACTCTAATTGAATTAGAACTTTTTCTTCAAGCCAAAGGTATAAATTTATGTCCTCTACAGTCCCATAAATGTGCAAATTCTGATTCCACAAGGAAAATTTTGCATCCATCCTAAAATTCACATATAATAGACTATCGCACAAACCTGCCAAAAATTGATACTCTAGGATAATTGCCATATCTCCCAAATGATAATGAATTTGAACTTGTGTACTAGACACAAGTAATTAATCTAGGCACCCTTAAAAAAAAAAAGTGTGCAGCCTTTAAATCATTAAGGAAAATTAGTTACATGGCTCACAATAGGCACCCAGAAACAAGGAAAAACATAGTTCCAATAGCAATGTAAAAACTATTCAAACTTTAGTTCAATCCATCCAATCTCTATGAAATAATTTGGAAAGGTTCCCTAACATGTATCAAACACATCTCTAACCATGAAAATATAACTTCACCAAAATCCAAGCTCAATGCTCCTCAAAATTTTACCAAAATCCCTCAAAACATGCAGGATTATAAGAAAAACCCAAGATGCTCCTACATGAAGTCTTCGTTTGCAAAAAATTCAAAAGTTGTCAAAAAGTTTCTCATTGACAACTTTTCAATTTTGCAAAGTTGCTTAGAAACTTTTTAGATAGTCTTTGGAAATGAACTACTTTGAGTAGTTATGGATTGGCTCAATGGACAAGGAGGGGGGGAAGATGATGTAAACATCCCTAAATCTAGTTTTAGGGGTTGGATACTTAGATGTATGGACAACACCTATTAGTGTAGCATTGTACGAGTATTTGGAACATTTTTTGTGAACTAATGTTAGAAGAGTTGATTGTATTATTTTTTCTTTGATTTGGTTTACTTGGATCATTTTTTGAAACTATGTATAGTTGTTTGGATTCAAGAGTTTCATTTCCCTAGGTTTAGAAACTTTCATGGCCTTTGGAAATAAAGCAATAGTCTTTTTAAATGTTGTAAACATGGAAGTTGGAGTTTATAGAAGGTAGTTGGCCATGGTTATAGGTGAGCCCTAGGAAAGCTAGCAGAGCTTGGTAAGGTGCAATGTATGCTTGTAAGGAGATACAGTAGTGAATAGGGGATTGGTATGAATCAATCTCTATAAGGTATAAACAAAATAGGGTATTAAGAGTGTTGGATTTAGAGGAGGAGGAAGGAAGTGAGGAGAAATTCCTTAGAAGTAGAGAAACCTTCCTTTTACCTTAGGAACCCTCAAAATAGAGATTTTTAGAAACTGTACTATATGTACAGTACTATGATCTAAGATCACCAAAATCCTTTAGCCTGGGTCCATAGAAAAAAAATTCCTTTAGACACCAACTGGCCTTATTAAGGGTTTTTGGGAGGAAAATCTAAACCCTTGTTTTTAGGAGGGCTAATAGGGGCTCTTAGGGCTACCAAGCCAATTTGGGCAGTTTGGGGTTATGGGTATGATGGACCTAAAAGAACAATGCAGAATGGTGTAGAATGTGTCATGGAAAACATTAGGAGAGAAAAATCTTGGTTTGAACCTAGAATTCATAGTGTGATGGGATTTTCCCTAGTAGGCTTAAATGTGCCTAGTGGAAAGAATGGGAAGGAGAGAAGGTAAACTTGAATTGGTGGGGAGTTATTTTGGATGAAGGGGACCTACACTATGATTCCATATTGTAGGGTTGAATAAAGAACCCTAGGAAGCCATAGAGAGCCTCAGTCAAGCCATAGAGCTCTTGTGGAAGGAAGCTCCTCATCAAAGCGGTATAAGAGCCCTAAGATTTGTGGCTTGTGGTAGATGTTCTAGTCTACTGAATCAAGTGGATTAGTATAGATGGTGACCAATGTAGAGTTGGCCCCATAGAGGTAGATGAGTAGAAGAAGCTCTTAGAAGTAAAGACCAGGGTTCTAGATGAATCCCTAGAGGAGGTCAAAGAGAAGTTGAAAGAGATAGAGGATGCCACTCAAGCTAAGGAAGAAGGAGATTGTAGCAAGGGTAAAGAGAAAGTAAGTTTAGAAGATGAAGTTCCTAAGCCAGATCTCCACTTGGTGAATAGGAGACATTCCTAAAAGCCTTCAAATCATTTGGAGGGAAAAATTGAGAGAATGTGTCTCTATTCCATGGCAAGATCGATGAAGAAATAGTCTTCGAGTGGTCAGAAAGTGTTGAGAACTACTTTGAGTTTGAAGGAACAATAGAGGCCCAAAAGGTGAGGTTTGCAAAGTCTAGGTTGAAAGGTGAAACCTTGACATGGTGGAAATTTTTTCAAGAAGAAAGAGAAAGTTAGGGAAAGAAGCCTATAGCCAAGTGGAAGGTGATGGTTGAAAAGATCAAAGAGACCTACCTACCAGAGGATTATGAGATTCAAATCCACAAGCCAAGGAAAAATCTCAAACATAAGGAACTTGATGTGGCTACCTACACTAAAGAGTTTCAGAAGTAGAGTGTGTCAAGGTGGAAAGGTACTTAAATGGCCTTAAATGGTCCATTTAGGATGAACTAATTTTCTTTAGGCTCACCACTTCAAATTTTTTTCCAAATGGCTAGGAAGGTGGAGGAAAAACTAAGGAAGAAATGGGACTCTGGTTCTAAGAATAGGGGCAGAGGTAAGGACTTCAGAGGTGGTTCAAGGGGAGGCTCTAGTAGCAGGAGTACTGAACAAATAAGTTATTAGGACTCTCAGTGGAGTGAATAGTCTAGTGAGACCAGTCAAAGAGGAGGATCTAGTAGAGGTAGTTGATCTAACAATGGTGGCAGGGGAAGATATGGTAACAACAGAAGATACCATTTTAGCAACATGAAATGTTATAATTGCAATAAGGAAGGGAATCTAGCTTATAGGTGTCTTGATAAGGCATCAAGGTCCTATGGAGAAAAGCAGACAGCTTATATGTAGGAGCAAGATAATCAAAAATAAGGTGAAGTGGATCTTGATTTGGAAAAGGGTGAAAATCTCATGTTAAGAAGGGTTCTGGTGAAGGATCTAGTAAAGGAAGAGCACAAGAGGAGAATGACATTATTTAGAACTACTTGTAAGATAATGGAAAATGTGTTTAAGTTAATCATAGACTCAGGGTCTACTAACAATGTTATGTTAGAGGAGGTAGTGCAAAAACTTGGATTGAAAAAAAATACCACATGTATGTCCATATAGGGTGAACTTGTTGAACAAAGGGTAGAACATCCTACTTAATGAACAAGTTTGGGAAGACATCACCATTGGGAAATACCATGATAGGGTCCTATGTGATGTAATCCCTATGGATGCTTGCCACTTGCTATTAGGGAGACCTTGGTAGTTTGACAGAGAAGTAGTACACCATGGGAAAGAAATTGAATATTCTTTTAAGAAAGATTGGATCACCTATAGGATACAATCCATAGTAGATGAAGACAAAGAGGAGAAGGTTTTTGCTAAGACCTTGTTAATGAGTGGAAAATATTCTCTCAAAGACTTGAAGGAGAATAGTAGGTTATGCCATCATGGTGAAACCCAAAGAAGAGGAGACATATTCACCAACTTCGATCCTTGCTGAGGTAGAAAGTTTGTTAGATCAGTTTAAGGACATAATTTGTGATGGGGCACCTCCTACTCTACCACCTAAGAGGGCCATAATTCATCAAATTGAATTCATACTAGGGGCATCACTTCCTATTAAACTTGCTTACAAGATGACACCAGAGCAGAATAATGAGATAGCAAGAAAACTGCAAGAATTCCTTGATCAAGGACTTATCAGGAAGAGCATCAATCCTTGTGCCATACCAGTAATCCTAGAACCCAAAAAGGGAGGTAAGTGGAGAATGTGCACTAATTCTAGAGAAATCAATAGAATCACAATTAGATGTAGATTACCTATTCCTAGAATAGAGGACCTAATGGATTGTTTGGGTGGGGCTAGGTAATTTTCTAAAATTGATCTCAAAAGTGGCTATTATCAAATTAAGATGAAAGAGGGGGATGAGTGGAAGTTTGCATTCAAGACTAGTGAGGGTTTTTATGAGTGCTTGGTTATGCCATTTCGCCTTACTAATGCACCTAGTTCCTTCATGAGGTATTGAAGGACTGCATTAGAGTGTTTTTTGTAGTGTACCTAGATGACATCCTCATCTTTAGAAAAATAAAGGAGGAGAATATGAGGCACCTTGAATTGGTGTTGAATAAACTACAAGAAGAGAAGCTGATAGTCAACTTGGAGAAGAGTGAATTTATGGAGGAGCTTGTATACTTTGGGTTTGTAGTGTCCCAAGGAAACCTATAGATGGACAAAAGAAAGGTGGAGGCAATCTTGATTTCGCCTACACCTAGATCTTCTACTAAGGTCAAGATTTTTCATGGCCTGGCTCAATTTTGTATGATGTTTGTGAGAGGGTTCAATGAAATATGTGCACCAATGAATGACACTATCAAAGGAGGCATGAAGACCAAGTTCACATGGAGTAATGAAGCATATGAAAGCTTTGAGAGACTGAAAAAGGAAGTGGCAACACAACCTATATTGGTTTTTCCTAGTTTTGGGAAACCTTTTGTGGTCAAGTGTGATGCTAGTAACATAGTAGAAGGGGCCGTCTTGAGTCAAGAGGGTTGACCAGTGGCATTTTCTAGTGAAAGATTTAATCAAGCCAAGAGAAGGTATTCTTCATATGATCTAGAACTTTATGCACTTATCCAAGCCCTTAAAAAGTAGAGACACTACCTGTTGCCAAAGGATTTTTTGGTCTTTACAGGTAACCAAGCACTGAGTTTTATTAACTCACAAGAGAAGCTAAGTCTGAAACACATAAAATGGATGGAGTTCCTACAATCTTATACATTCATAATCAAACATAAGAAGGGAACAAACAACAAGGTAGCTGATGCCTTGAGAAAGAGATTATTAAGAGTCCAAGAGGTTAAGTTGTAGAGCATAGGCTACAGGGATTCAAGGACCTATATGAGGAGGACACTAATTTCTCAGAAGCCTACAAGGTATGTAAAGACTTTGCTAACCATTTTCATAGTACATTCTCTGAATATACATTACAGAATGGATTACTATTAAAGGGGCCACAGTTGTGCATCCCAAGGGGGTATATGAGAGATAATCTCATTAAAGAAAAGCATGAGTGGACATTTTGGTTTGAATAAAACCTTGGACCTTGTGGAGAGGTTCTACTACTAGAAAAAAAATGCAGAGAGACATAAGAAAATATATGAAGCAATGCAACATATGTCAAAAATCCAAGGGCACTTCATCAAATGCAAGACTCTACCAACCTTTGCCCATTACTAATAGGCCTTGGGAGTGTACTAGTATGGATTTTATAGTAGTGTTGCCAAGAACCAAGACAGGACTAGATAATGTGTTTTTAGTGGTGGAAGGATTTAGCAAGATGAGTCATTTCATCCCATGAAAAACAATACATGATGCAAGTAACATTACTAATCTATTTTTCAAGGAGGTGGTGAGAATCCATGGCTTACCAAGAAGCATAGTGGCAGAAAGGGATGTGAAGTTTATGGGGCACTTCTAGAAGACCCTATGGAAGAGACTTGGAACAAACCTAGCATATAGTTATTCCTACCATCCCCAAATAGATAGTCAAATGAATGTTATAAACAAAGTCTTAGGAAACCTTTTGAGATGCCTGACTAAGGAGTATGGGAAAAGTTGGGAGGAGGTGATACCTCAAGCAGATTGTGCTTACAATGATAACAAAAATAGAACTAAAGGGTTAGGACATTTCCAAGTTGTGTATGAAACACACCCTAGGTATCATGGAGTTGAGGGACTTTCCTTCACATGACAACACTAGTGGGAATGTTGATGGTTTTGTCCAATGTATGAAATAAATACATGATCAGGTTAAGAAAATCTTGATGGAAGCAAAGATGAAGTTGAAAGAAAAAAAGGATGAAGGGAGAAGGGAGTTACAATTCCAAGTGGGAAACCTAGTAATGGTTTACTTGAACAAGGCTAGACTACCCAAGGGAATTCAAAACAAGTTGTAGATAAGAAGGATTGGGCCATGCAAGATACTTGAGAAGTATGGACCCAATGCCCATAAGATAGACCTACCAAAGGACATGGATATCTCTCCCATATTCAATGTGAAAGACCTTATACCATATAAGGGGCCCAAGGTGGATGAAGGATAGTATTAGGAGGAACTAGATAAGGATGTTATAGACTTGTAGGTACCAGAAAGGGAGCCACCATAGGTGAAAAATATCTTGGACTCTAGACTGAAGAAAAGTACAAGAAATAAGGTGTACAAGGAGTGCCTAGTGAAATGGCAGGATAAACCTAAAGCTAAAGCCACTTTTTTTTTAGAGAGTGATTTCAAGAAGTAGGGCATCTGCAAGGAACTCATAAATCCAAAGGTACCTTGAACTCTTTTCATCAGGGGGAGAAGGGTGTAGGAGAACCTAGGGGTAAGGTCAAACTATAGAGGAATTTTGGTTTGCACATGGTCTAACCAACCATGGAAGTAATAAGGACTACATTTAGAGTCCCAAGGTGAGTGTAGGGAAGTTAGTTTGGTTGATTTGAGTCTAGGAGTTAAAAGTTGTCAAGTAGGTTCTAGGAAGCAAAATGTTCCTCAAAGTGCTTAAACTAGCAAAATAAGGTGAAGAGACCCAATGATTGGTTAAAAATAGGTGAAAAATTGTTCATTCATGACATGAATACATGTGGATAGGTTTGGAAACAAACTAGTCAAGGTTGGAGTCTTGGTTTGCAAAAATTGTAAAAGTTGTCAAAAAGTTGCTCATTGACAACTTTTCAATTTTGCAAAGTTGCTTAGCAATTTTTCAAACAGTTTTTGGAAATGAACTATTTGGAGTAGTTATGGATCAATTTAATGGACAAGAAGGAGGGGGAAGACTATTTAAACATCCCTCAATCTACTTCCAAGAGTTATATACTTGGATGTATAGACAACACCTAGCTATTAGTGCAACATTGTATGAGCATTGGGAACAATTTTTGTGAACTAATGAATTAGAAGAGTTGATTGTATTACTATTTTATTTAATTTATTTTAATTGGATCATGGTTTGAAACTATGTATAGTTGTTTGGATTGAAGAGTTTCATTTCCTTAGGTTTAGAAAATCATTTGCTTTCTGTGATATTGTTCTATAGTTTTGAGTTGTTAGTATAGAAATGGCTATGGCTTGAACTTCTATAGTCAAACACTCATGGCCTTTGGAAATAAAGAAATACCCTTTGTACATGTTATAAATATGGAAGTTGGATTTTGTGTAAGGAAGTTGACCATGGTTAGAAGCAAGCCCGAGGCAAGCTAGCACAACTTGGCAAGGCACAATCTATGCTTGTAAGGAGATACAATAGTGAATAGGGGATTGGTATGAATCAATCTCTATAAGGTATGGCCAAAATATTATACTAAGAGTGTAAAATTCAGAGGTAGAGGTAGGAAGTGAAGATAAAAACCTTAGAAGGACAGAAACCTTGTTTTTACCTTAGAAACCCTCAAAATAGGGATTTTTAGAAACCATACTGTACAGACAATACTATGACCTAAGACCACCAAAATCCTTTAGCCTAGGTCCATAGGAGAAAAGATTATTTAGAAACCAATTAGAATTATTAATGGTTTTTTGGAGGAAAAGCTAAACCCTTTTTTTCAGGAGGGCTAATAGGGGCTCTTAGGGCTACAAGACCAATTTGGGCAATTTGGGGTTATGGGTATGATGGACATAAAAGAATGATGCAAAAAGGTCGAGAATGTGTCAAGGAACTCATTAGGAGAGGATAAGCTTGGTTTGAACCTAGAATTCAAAGTGTTATGGGATTTTCCCTAGTAGGCTTAAATGTGCCTAGTGGAAAAGATGGGAAGGAGAGAAGGTAAACTTGAATTGGTGGGGAGTTTTCTTGGAGGAAGGGGACCTAAACTATGATTACCTAGTGTAAGGTTGAATAAAGAACCTTAGGAGGCCATAAAGAGCCTCAGTGGAGCTAGAGAGATCTTGTGGAAGGAATCTCCTCATCAAGTAGTTTCATTAATTCAATAAGGGAATCAACTTTGAAAGTAGGATGATCAAAATTGGCATGTCCATCCTTATGATAGATGTCTCTATATTAGAATAAGAAATTACCTCAAATGAAAAGGGACAAATTATTAAATGTAAGGATAATTAAAAAAAAAATTCACCTATAATATTTTTTAAGGACAAAAATATAATAAAAATATAATTTGGTGGAAAAGGCCATGAGCTATGTGGCTCCGCATTATGGCTATTCCACTGTCTAGTAGTGGAAATTCTTCACATTAAAAATGAAGATCTTAAAATTAAAAAAGATAACTATCAAAGATCTATATTTGTGTTTTAGTGATAAAAAATATACAATCTAATTTTAAGAAAAATAATAGTCTTAAATGTATATGATTAATAAAATAAACAAGGGTATTAGTTGTAGCTGTATCATTCTAGTATTGTTGATTATGTTATAAAAAACGTACTCAATCCTATTATGACTTAATGTGAATGCATCCGATCATTAACTAGATGATATTATGCATGAGATCTTTACTCAATCACCAAGAGATAATATAATCTATAAGTACAAATTTTTGTGTACTTAGTTTGGTATGAATAGTTTCAATTGAATGCAAGGATAATTGCTTGTGTGAATTCAAGAAATGAATGATTAATTTAATTTAGCACAAGTAATATGCAAGTGTGTATGTATGCATGTAAAGTAGTTCACATAGTGAATTGATATACATATATACATGCACATATGCATACAATTATCATAATCAGTTATCCTTGAATCTAACTAAAACTATTATATATGAACAAGAGATACATGTGTAGAAGGTAAAAAAGATCATTTACATAGGTACCTCTTCTCCCCTTGAAGAAAATCATAGAGCAAGGCCATGGAGATCATAAGGGCATGACACAGAAATGAAATATAGTGATTACAAGGGAATGACTACAAAATCCTATATCTCTACTAATTTGCACCAACATTTAGAGCTCTCCACCTTTGATCAGATCTCTCCACCCTCTTTCATGCACAACTCTCCACAATCAATAAAAACAAATAAGGAATGATTAATATCGAGTTTTCTTTTCTTTTCTATTTATTATCAATAATCCACCAGATCTCTCTGTATACATACATACATACATACATACATATATATACATACATCCATACATATATATACATACATACATACATACATACATACATACATATATATACATACATACATATACATACAGACATATATATATAGATACATAAATATATACATACATCCATGAAAAAAACAATGCACTTTCTAAGAGTTTACAATTATTCAACAAAATTAATGTTTTAGAAGAAATTGCCCCTAAAGAACGATTAGCTTAGAAGAAAGAACATGGTGTTGAAAAAGTATAGAAAGTGCTTGACATGAGAGGTCCGCAAGTGAGGGTGTTGAGCAATCTTGAAAACTTGAATGCTGAAATGAAAGCTATCAATGATCAAACTCCTATGCCATAGTTACAACACACTATGAAGTTTCTTTTAGATAAGGTAGAGGAAGATATTCACAAGTTTGATCATCAAAATTTAAGGCACAAGAGTGAAGGAGAAGGAGCGGCTTTAGAAAGAGAAGGAGAAGGAGTGACTTTAGAAAGATACTGCATGACAAAAATGATAGCTAGACAACATAGTGGATATTATGGGAGCCACTCAATAGAATCCTAGAAAGTGTTGTGGTAGGTACTCTGACATTGGAAACACCCGTTAAATTGGTTTAGTTATTGATTAGCTAGGATAATTACTTCATTATTATATGGTCCAACGGTCATGTTAATAATTATTTTGACATACATGAAAATATTATTATTATTCATTATTATATAGACATACATACATGAAAACAACAATGCACTTTCTAAGGGTTTACAATTGTTCAACAAAATTAATATTTTACAACAAAATGCACCTGAAGAACTATTAGCTCAAAAGCAAGAACATGGTGTTGAAATAGTACAGAAAGTACTTGACACGAGAGGTCCACAAGTGAGGGTGTTGACCAATCTTGAAAACTTGAATGCTGAAATGAAAGCTATCGATGATCAAACTCCTATGTCAAAGTTACAACACACTGTGAAGTTGATTTTAGATAATGTAGAGGTAGATATTCATAAGTTTGATTATCAAAATTAAGGCACAAGACTAAAGGAGAAGGAGTAGCTTTAGATAGAGAAAGAGAAGGAGTGGCTTTAGAAAGATATTAAATGACAGAAGCAACAACTGGACAACATAGAGGATATTACGGGAGCCACTACATAGAATCCAAGAAAGTGTTGCAGTAGGTACTATGACATCAGAAACACTAGTTAAATTGATCTAGTTGTTGATTAGCCAGGTTGATTACTTCATTATTATATGATCCAATGGTAATGTTAGTAATTATTTTGACATACTTGAAAACATTATTATTATTCATTATTTTATATACATACATACATGAAAATTTTTAATCTCATATTGGTTTTGCCAAGGAAGTGACAAAATACATAGTCATTATTTAGCCAAAGTACAGTGCAAGTTGAGTGATGAAAGTAAGTTGAGTAATCAGTGCAAGCCAAGTCATCAAAGCATGTAAAGCATAAGGTGCCAGAGAATTCATACCGAACAATATACATAGTCAGTATTGAGCACCAGTCTATGCTGAATAGCAAGTGAGTGTCGAGTCACTCAGGAGCTGCGTAAATAGAGTATACTAAGTCATTTAGTAACCAAGTTACAAATTGAATATATAGTGAATGCCAAGCATCAAAGACTTCAATTGCTGAATGAATAGTTTTGGACATAGTTGCTTTTTAATGGCACACACTTTTATCTAAACCATTTTTGGGTTGACTGAATGATTTTTTTAGGATTCTAGAAGATGTATACAAATGTATATTGTGAATCCCTATGTAGTATGTGTAACCAATCAAATTGAGGGATGTTCTAAGTATAAAAATTGATCAACCACATCCATTGATTCTAACCTAACCATAGATATCTTGTGTTTACTTAATGAGACAAACCCTAAATAGTTTATATGCATGAAGGAAGAGAAGAAGACACATGAGAGACAATTGATAATTGAAAAGAACATTCATGGTGGCTATGGAGGTTGAGATAAAACTATGAATTGTAAAATTAGTTGAGAGAATAGAATAGAGCAATTAAAGGACATAAGAGATACATTTGATTAGGAGGATCAAGTACACATCAGGAAAGATGAGATTTGATTTCTAGCAGAGAGGGGCTAACTGAAGGATCAAGGCTAAAACATTCTAATAGGTGAATCAGTGAAAATATCTTAACCAAGTAGTCTTAAGAGGATTTTATAAATCCTTAACAGGGTTCTTGTTTAATTGCAAGTTTAAGTCCTTTAATAACGCACACTTTTAGCAAGGTGTTGAAATCCTTTAATAGAGTGAGACTTAATAGTCTTTGTAATCCTTTAACAAGGCAGACCTTTCATAGGGTAGATCATAGTTTATTGTCAAAATTCTAGTAAATTCCTTTGGCTAAACTTTATAGTTACAACAATAAAGATTTTTGGGTGTCATCCCCACTCCAGTTTTACCTTCTCATTGGAGGGTTTTTAGGTAACAAACTTATTGTGTTATGTGTTATTCTTTTCATGCTATGGATATACATGTGTAGTTATCTATTTCAGCTTACATGCTAAATGATGAGATGGATGTGTGGTGAATGTTTTAAGGTACTAGTACAATTGGTATTAGAGCCTTGTTCTCTGGAAAGGAAAGTTGTACAGCTTTGAGGAAAGATCTTGAGGATAGAAGTCTACAAGTTAGGAAATACTATTGAGAATAAGAAGATTGAAATTCAGCTTGCCTTGCACCAACTTATGGAAGCAAGAGATGAATTGCAACATTCATTGAATAGAAAGAAAGAGATAGCTATTGAGGAAAATGACACACATTACCAAGAGGAAGACACTACTAGACTGTTTAAGAATGGAAACTCAAGTGAGTTTGATGGAATAGCTACAAATCTGATGGGAAAGAATGGTTCCCTAACTGAAGAGGTTTGAAATATTAAGATAGAATAAGAAGTCCAATAACTATTGCTCTATGAGGTGACCAATTAGAAAAAAAAAGTTAAGGAAGAAAATGTCATGATTGAAGATGACAAAAGTACACTAACCAATAGACTAGAAGAAAAGACATCAGAGCTAAATAGGATTTCTCACATGCAACTAGAAATAATGAATCAAGTGATGATTGAAAATCATGAATTGAATGGAAAATATATTTAGATCACAACCCTAATGAAGCCAACAAATTCTTTGAGAGCATGATGAGATCTCCTAGATCTAACAATGATACTACTAGATTGGGATATACTAGTACTAATGAAGGAGAATCATAAAAAAGTGGTGAACAAAGAAACAACAAAGGTAAGAACTATAAACCCACTTTTCGTAATTGTGGAAAGTTAGGTCATCCAGAAAATGTTTGTAGGAGCAACAATGTAAATCAGAACCCTAAGAAGAAATTCATGGGTTACTATCATAAGTGCAACAAACAAGGACATCAAGCACATAAATTTAGGACCAAGACCTTAAGCACAAAAATATTTGAAGGATATTTCAATAATTGTTAGAAGTATGGACATAAATCATATGAATGTAGATCTAATGCCAATTGGACATCAAACAAGAAGACAAAGGTACAACAAAATGGAAAATCCTATAATTGGATTACAACAAAAGGTACAATTGTCACTATTGTCAAGAGTATAGAAATGTTCCTAAGAATTGCATTAGAAGACATTTTAGAGGCAACTAGAATATATGGTTGAGTGAGACTACATGATTTAGCTGTATGAAGACTGGTCATATTAGCAGAAATTATCCAACCAGATCACCAACATTGAGTAATGGAAACAATAAAGGAAAAGATAAGGTCAATGTTGAAAAGGTCAAAGTGCAGATGAACAAGACATGGAAGAAGAGGGAAGATTGTAGCACATCAAGTTCTGGTGAGGTCACTTCATCTAATGAGGTGATGACATTACCTCCAACTAGGCAATCAAAAGGTATGTGTGGGACTAATATTTCAATGATATATTTTACATCATTTCCAAGAATCTAAGTTTTGAAAAGTTAATATATGCATGAATTAAGATGCAATGTAGTAGTTAGAACTTAGAAGAAATGTATAGTTTTCTTAGTTTTCATGTTGTTTTCGAGCATGAAAGGTTTCATAGTTACTACCAATCGTGAATGGAACTTCAGTTGTGTTCGAGTTATAAAGGTATGGTAGTATTGGCCAAGTTTGCAATGTGAACTAAGTGTAGTGGAAATCATGTGTAGGATGAGTGAGTTGGAAATCCTATATTGACCAAGCTTACAGTTGTGTAGGCATTAAACATTTATTGTAGAATTTTAAGGGTTATATAGTCATTTCTTGACTCATTTGCATTCACCAATGATTAAAGAGAGAATGAAGAGCATGAAGGTGAATTGCAACATGAGATTCTTGTGTTTGTGAATCAAATTCACTTGCAACTAGAAATATTCATCAGATTGGAAAGGTATTTTACTAGTGTCAAGTTTTGTTGTTTGAATTTTCATGAACCGTAAGTATCAAATATGCCAGCTAGCTCCTTTTTAATTTTTAGGAAGGAAGGAAAGGAAGTGTTTAATGTGCAATTAATTAGTAATGATGTAAGCCAACTACCTTACCAAGCAATACCTGAAATTGCATATAAAGAAGACTTGTCAACTATGTTATCAATGATACTATTGTGGTTTCACAATGTACACCCCATTTCTCTTAACTTTAATTTTTTAGCTTTCCAAATCGCTAGTCTAGGTTTTGAGTCTTTTTTTAGGGTTTTGCCTAGTATTTTGACCTAATTTGGGTCTCTGTCTAAAAACCCAGTTTTTGAAAACCACATTTCTAAGGGAGAAAAGAAAATTTGCAAGATAAAGGGGCACACCTATGCACCTAGCATACCTCACTAGGTGTACTAGTGCACTGGTCATTTAAAGAAAAGACATATCCCTCTTGGAAATGTACACTTGTGTAGCTTTGTACCTCCGAGAGGTGCATTCAATCTCGGGCCTATAAAGATCAGGACCCTGCCCCCTTTCCTCATCATTCTCTCCTCTGAGCTCCCACCTACCATACCTCTACAACTCTAAAAGTGCACCACTATGCTTGATCCCTTCTCCATCACTTGCACACAAAAGGAAGGTGCGCACCATGCACACCCTCAAGGTGCCCAAGGTGTGCACCTTTCTTTTATAAAACCTAACACAAGAAAAAAAAAAAAAACTTAAACCTAAGATAAAATGAAGCCCTCACCCGAGATAAAGGTGCATAGGTGCACACCTATCCAAGGTGTGCACATCCACACCTTTACCAAGGATAAAACATCTCCAATGATAGTAAAGGGTGTACACATAGTGCACCTAATAAGGTGCACTAAGTGCGCACCCTTTTCTTTTGTCTTACTTTGTATTATAAGGGTGTGCACCTAGTGCACCCCATGAGGTGCACTAGGTGTACACCCTTAGTATTAAGGTTTTTGTGTAGGAGATGGTGCACCTAGCACACCTCAAAGGTGAGCAAGGTGTGCCTCTTTTCTTGTCTTCTAGGGATAGAAAATAGTTTTTTCAATGTTTTTAAATAGTTATTAGTAATTAGAGTTTCTGTGTCATAATTTTTTAGTAATTAGGGTTTAGTTGAATTTGTTTTTTTCTCCTTTGGACTAATGGATATTGGTTTTGGGAAAATTAAATGGCTTCATCGTCATCTTGCCTTGATACAAAGATGGCTCTGAAACTAGTGGTCTTCGAATTTCAAGGTGTTCTGACAAAATCTCTCTTCCAAGATGAATATTGAGAGATCCGAGATACTGAGCTAGGTCATATTGACTAGAATGCATTCCCTTTTTATGCAACTAAACAACTGAGAGGTCTCCAATGGTATTTTTCTTATTAGATTAGGGCTATTTAACACAACATCACACCTTGTATTAGTACAGTCTTCAGAATTGATCATGGCATTAGCAAAGAGCTATGTTTTACAAGAAAGGGTTGTGAAAATTATAAATAGAGAGATCATCCTAGATCTGAGACCTAAGAACATAGAAAAGGTATTCCATCTTCTGAGAGAAGATCAGTACATCTGATTAACATATCATTAGGTAGAAAGGTGGTACATAGAGCATGGAGACGAAGCATCAAAAATCATCCAATCTTTGTATCTCATTGATAAGACTCCTGTTGGATGAAAAAAAGGAAAAGTGGACATGAAAAAGGGCTATATGAAAGACAATATTGGATATTCTATAATACTTTTGAGTAGAGTCATGGGGTTACCAACATCAGGACACCTAAATATATGGATGGTACACTTCATTGAAACCATTAGAACATCAAAGATATTGATCGATTGGGCTTCAATTCTTAGTGAGAATTTAGATGAGCAACTGGTGGTGGTCAAGAACAATCAAAGTTCTATATGACATTTTATTTGGTGTACCTATTAGTTGCAAGAGCAATAGATTATTTGAGATTGTTCAAAAAGGGTAACATGCATGATGTAAACGCATGGTCTTATGTGGTATACCCTCAGTTGGTAAAGAAAAAGATTTTAGAGCATAGTAAGGAGTACACAATAGTGAATGATTCCTTTATTTTCAAAATTATTCAATTCATTGAGGGGGATTATGCAAAAAGAATGTCAAATGAGGTAGTAGCAAAGATTACATAAATTGATGCCTATTACATCAAATTTAAAACATTCACTTATTTAAGGGTAGTAGGTATACCTGTCAATCAAAAGAAGCTCCCTAGGTATCTGTGTGATAGACTTGTATTACTGGAGATTGGATGACATCTGCATATGAGAGAGTAAGGAAGCAACACAAGAAAACTTGGGTATGGCCCATCACTATCTGTCATTTTAGTGTTGTCAGGAAATAGGATATTGTGACTTTGGAGTCTGAGTGGGATTAGTATCCCTTGGAGGAATATAACAATCCTCATCCCTATTTTGATAACATTGGAAGAGCTTAGTATTTGGTAGGGAAATAATTCCAACATGAAGACGCCATAGAGGACCATTGGATGAATGCAATAGATGACTATGAAATCTAAATAAGGGATTATTGTAGGATGACTTTATATTTGGCAGGCATTGCCTTGAAAATAAAGCTCCCTTTAAAGATAGTACATCAAGATATCAAAACGATCCTAGATCCATTGTATAATAGAGATAAAATATTTGATCAACCTATCATGAATGCAGATATCAATAAAGAGGAAAACACAAATATTAATCATAGGGAGAGGCATGCCATCCAATTAACCAAGGTTTGGATCAAAAGACCATTCATGCTGGATCTAACTCCACAAACTATAGTTTTTTGAGTAATAGATCACCGAGTGAGAGGTAGGGGAGAAAAGGTGATAGTGCCCACTTTCATAGCTCAATCCCTAGTGAGGCCAGAAATAGTGCCTCATCTTGATAGAGAAGTTGGATGCTTTAGGGCTTAGAAGGGTAAAGGAAAGAGGAAAAGAACTTCCCCTGATCAAGATGAGCCTATAGAAGATGTCACTCAAGCACCAAAATAGTAAGGGACAAAGAATGTGCAAAGAGAAAAAAATGTAGAAGCTATCCAAAATCAAGATAATCCTCAAGTGCCACTGCCAAAACAAGGGCAAGGAGCAAAAGAAGAAACATAGGAAGTGTCTCAGTCCACACAAGAGGTAGAAGCATCCCCATTGGGTCCCAAGAGAGGAAAGATGAAAAATTTAGTTAAAAGGACACAAAAGGTGATAAGAAAGGTTATTCCTTTTCCATCAATTATAGAAGTTATTCCAAAAGGGGAAGAAGAGGATGATGAAGATGAAGAAGATAACCTTCCCTTGAGTCAAAGGAGTCATCTTGCTAGGGTGACAGAGATAGAATGAAGAAGAAGCTCCACTATAACACCACCCTCCATTCCTACATAGCCTATTCAAGCTACAACTCCAGAGGATGAGGTGCAACAATGGATTGATGAGCAAGAGGATGAAGGGGCTGATGTCTTTCAGATGTCATATTTTGATTTCATGCTAGTAGGGATTGAGTTGGTAGGTGAAAAGATAAGGGATACTCTAAAAAATCAACCTCCACAAGAAGATTGGAGTCAATTGGCACCTCAGTCACCAAGACCTTCAAGTGCTCCAACATCATCAAGTCAAGATTTATCTTGCTTGGATAAAGGGTTAGCTACTCCTCTCCCTGCAGGTAATGAAGAATAGATGCAAGTTGAATGGGAAGAAGAGCCACAAAAAATAATTTCTGATGAAGTGTTCGAGGAAGGAAAAATATATGAAGAACCTCGATAGACTTCCTAAGACATAGAGGTGAGGACTATGGACTTGATAGATATAGAGATGCGTGTTGTGGATCTCTCACAAAAGGAGAAGACTCCAGAGAGGAGTGAGATAGGAAAAATTATAGTAGTACAATCTCCATCTTCATCTATGGATAAATATTCGATGGAGAAACTCCAAGATGGTTGAGGAAAGAGGTAATAGTTAGGCACAAAAGGAAGTTATATTGTACTGAAGAAGAGGGGATGGGAGAATTAATTCAAGTTCTCAAGAAACCTGAATCACATATAGGTGATGCACGAACACTGGCCTTTGTCGTGAGTGATCAAAAGTAGGACTTGTTCACCCATGTTTCTATCACTCCTTTGCATGTAGATATTGAGGACTTGACTCCAAAAGATTATCAAATCAGGGAGGTCATGCTTGGAAAACCCACTGTGGATACTAGCAAATTAATGGTTACAATGAGAATCAAAGAAGTGTTTAAGCACTTCGAACAAGATGAGTCTGAATTGATAACCCTTTAGAAGAAGAATGAGATCCTAGTGGGATATCTGAATGAAGTAGTTGGTCCATTGGATCTTGAAAATCCTGAAGAAACTCTAAATGTGGCAATTGAGAAGAGGGATAAGGAGACTATACAACTTGATCCATTTTTGAAGGCTTGTCAGCAGCGGCAAGAAAGTTTTGAAGTGAAGGGTGTGTCGATCATATAAGGAAATCTTAAACTACTACACCATATGCAGAATAATGTAGATAAGCTAGTTGCTATATTGAACCAAGATTTTGGGTAAATAGATGAGGTACATACCTGGGCTAAAGACCTGTAAGCGTTATAGTGAATAACAGGTCAAAGGTATCAGATGTTAATGGATGTATATACAACAGATGAGTTAGATAAAATAGATGACTAGATAGAGAATATTGTAGATGGAAATAAAGTAATGGAAATATAGCATGCAGATATTCATAAGCTCAAGGATCAAACCCAAGAGAAAATTTTGGAGGCAAAGAGACATTATAGTGATGCTTGCTTAGACATTTTTGAAGATGATTCAAGGGATAAATTGATGATTGTAGAAGTAGTTGTTGAACAATTTTGAAAGACTTTTGTAGAAGCTTCCATTGATGAAGATATCAGATAGACATTTAAGACTAAAGAAGCATTGGTAGATTTAGATGTGAAATTGGGAGATTTTGTAGAGACTCACATAGAGGTGGGAAACTATAGGAAAAAGGTAAAAGAAAAATATGAAACTTTATATTTTTTTAATGTAACCCAAGTCACAGAGATCATAGAGAAATTCAAGAGAAAATACCTAGACTTAGCTCTGGTATGAAGGGGAACAAAACCCAGAAGCTAGAATTTCAATTTTGACACTTGGTAAAATTTTGCATTTTTTTGAACTAGCTTCTAAGCTGCGCAAGCTTCTAAACTTCCAAGGTGTGTTAGGTGAGCTATGTAATGCCCACCCATAGTTTGTTTTTCTATTATATTTACCAAACTCATTTATGCCTATTTAATGCATGTGTTAGTTTCAAGGAGATTGGATTTATAATTATGACATTATTTTATGACTTGGATTACATGTATATCAATAAAAAATTACTTAGTTGACTATATCTCATGTGTTTTTTAATGATTATGGATACTTACCCCATACTTGCATGTGTATGGTGTGCGTGTATGTTTTCTCTATGTTTGACATTTCTGATGTGGTTGAGGAAGGGAGTCGTAGTCACTTGCTCGTTGGGATCTACATGATGCACCACTTCCTGTCATTATCTGTTTAGTTTAGAATATATGTGTTTGTACATGCACAAATTTTATGTAGGATTGTAGGCACTGGGCATCGACTTCCCTAAATTGCCAGGTTGATTGTTCCCTATCACAATAATTCAATGGTATGAATGGGGAGATAATGTCTAGGTCCAAATCCAACCATAGCCTAAATACATATCCTACACAAAGGACTCCTAATTGGTTGTCTACCCTTTTTTAAACCCATGAGTTTATCTTTTCTTGTGTTTTTTGATTTTGAGTTTTGGTTTGTTTTGGTAATGTTCCTTTTATGTGGATTTCACTATGTGATTAATTTGGTAAATGATTTAATTATAATATTTGGGTTAGTCATATAATATTGAGAATTATTAAATATTATTTGATTAAAAAGAAAATATTAAAATACGAGAATATTTAATTAATTAAAAAAAATTTAAATATGGGCTTTAATTTAAAAATATTAATCTAAATTTAGAAGTCTAAATTTAAAAAAATTGGTTAAAGAGAAATTAGAATGTGATGATATTTAATTAATTATAAATTAATTAAATATGTACTTCAGTTTAAAATATTTAATTTGAAAGTCTAATTTAAGAAGTTGGACAAAAAGAGAATTAAATTATTAAAATATTAAAGATTTAACATTGCTTTATTATAATTATTTATTTAATAATAATTAAGTTAGAGTTGTATTTAAAAAATGAGCTTTGATTATTATTACTAATTTAAATAATAAACTACACTTCAATTAATGCTTGCACTAATTAATAAACTAGAGGAAAATAAAATATAAAAGAATATTTTAATTAAAAAGTTCTTTAAGTGTGCATGAAAGGAATAAATAATAAAATTTTATTTTAAGGAGGGGTCTTTACATGTTTGAAAATAGGAAACCCTAGGTAGAGTTAAACTCTTTATTAAGAGATTCGAGTTCATTTCTACACACACAGGTTTTTGGGAGCAAAATTCATAATTGGATCAAAAGAATTGTTGAAAGTTTTAGAGGGTTTAGATTTGCATGCATTCATAGATTGTCTTAGATTTCAGCTGTGGTTTTGAGGTAGGGTTTGAAAACTCATTGTAAAATTTTATAGAAAGATCTATCTACTTCATGTCTTCTTGGGTGTTTGCATGTTGCTTATTAATTTACTGTACTGATTGTTGAATAAAGAATTATTTTTTAGATTTTGAAAAGGAAAACTTATTTATTAAGAAAACTTGACTAAGGAAAATTATAGAAAAACTATAGAAAATTATTGTGACTATATTCTTATAAACCTCTATCTAATATAATGAAAATTTGATTATTGAAAATTGGAAGAAAATAATAAATTGAGTAGTTAGAGTTTCAACTTTAAATTTGTCATTAGAACTATGTGATTATCATGAATTTTTTTAAATATAGATAGTAATTATTCTTATATCTAAAATAATTTAATTGAAAAATGTATTGGCAAAAGAAAAAGATTAATTAGAGGGAAGCATGTTGTAACTCAATGTATACATGCATGTAAAAATAAATATACTAAAAATAGAAAGTTAAATATAGTATGGTTACATGCATGTGAAAACAAATATGCTAAAAATAGAAAGCTAAATATAGTATGGTTACATGCATGTGAAAACAAATATGCTAAAAATAGAAAGCTAAATATAGAATGGTTACATGCATGTGAAAACAAATATGCTAAAAATAAAAAGCTAAGTGTAGTATGGTTGCATGCATGTGAAAACAAATATACTAAAAATATAAACTAAGTATAGTATGGTTACATGCACGTAAAAAAGAATATGCTAAAAATAGAAAACTAAGTATAGTATGGTGGTTATGTTTCTTCCTAGCCCAACAAGAAGAAAGGATGATGGAATGATGTAGCTTCTTTCACATGAAGGATATGAATATTGTAATTTGACAAGTTTTGCATGTGCAACTTTTAGATGTGATGTATATTTTAATGGGATTAATCCCTCTAATTTGTAAATTGATCCACTTTTAAGTGTTATCACTAGGGTATGCCCCTTTTTCTTTTGTAATAATATAGGACTTATGTCCTAGGATAGACTGGAGGTTTCTTTCTCTGTTCTTTTCTACTAGTGCCTGCTTGAATGGAGGTAAGATTTTGTAAATTTCTATTTTTTATATCAGTCAAAGGCTTTGGTCATTCACCAATTATTAAAAAAAAAAGAGTATAGTATGGTTGCATGATTTGAGAGATCAAAGACATGCAAAAATAATAATTGCATGTCTATTTTTATTTTATATAATTTTTAGATTTATTTATTTAAAATAGTAATAATAATAATTTATTAATTTCTAAAATTAAATAAATATTATTCCTTTAGATAAAGTGAATGTTAGTTTTAGTGATTCTTTAAGTTTAGTTAAACTCTTAGTTGCATATAAATAATTTAATATTTATTAATGAAAGAGGAAAGCTAATAAATAAATATTTATAATTTTATTATATTTTAAGAGAATTTGTGGTAGAGTTCACTTTATATTTATTTAGTTAATAACTATCTGACTTTATGAGAGAAATTATAAATAATTAAATTAAATTTATAATTTTATCTCTATTTGCATTATGAATTAAACAAAAATTAAATGTTAATATTGGACTTAAATAGAAGTCACATTAATATTTTAGAAATGAAATTGATACTGGTAATTAATTTATTAATATACATTTATGTTTTTGAAATTAAAAGTGACCAAAAACAAGGGGGTCAGCCCTTAACAGTCAAAAGGCTGGTAACCAACACATTACCAGCCAGTAACAAAAATAGACAAATAGAATAGGAGTCCCAGCAGGCAGAGACTTATACCATAGACTAGAAAGCTAGAACTAGAAAGGAAACAACCTAGCTACTAATCACATAGTCCATAAAGGCACCCAAGCTTAATAAAAACTTAAATACAGTTGGTTACCAACAAAACCATAACTGCCAAAAAAGTATATAAAGTCTTTGGATCCTTAAATCCCCATAACTGAACAGAACTAAAAAAGACTTAGATTTCTTTTTCCCATTTTCCCCTTGCATGACGTAGAATCTGGGCCCAATTATCGGCAAGAAACTTGAAGAGTAATTTGTTGTCCTCCATGTCTAAGCCAGCTTCGTCCTTCTCCTGTGCCAACGATTGGAGGGTAGTTGCAGCAGCATGAGTAACTTTAAGTCCAAACTTGGAGAAGGTGAAAAACACCTCCTTGAAAGCTTTGACCCTTTCCTCCAGGTTCATGTAATGCTCCTCCACTGCCTCAATCTTCTCTTTATGCTCTTGAACCTTCTTTGCAGCAACCTCCTTCATTTTCTATCCCTGCGATTTATCCTATAGCACTCGTGGGTTAGAGGAAATCTTCAAATTTTTCTTAAAAGAGGAAGAAATGGTAATTGGGGAATTATCCTTTTCTCTCACTCATCACAAAAATTAATAGGTTTAAGTGAGAAGCTAGCTAAAACATGGGGTGTCTCAGTATTCCTTTCTTTCCTATCTGACACTTGAGTTTGAGTATCATCCATCAGAATGTTCCTAGAATTGAAACTTTTTTCCCCCTCCTCATTACCTTCATCCTTTTTGGAGTTGGAAATATTTTCCTCCTCCCTTCTGTCACTATTATTTCTTGAGCTATCTTCTTCAACTTCCTCAATAGGGTATCTGATGGACTTTTGCTTAACCCTAGCCTGGGACTGAGCTAACCTACCAGACCTTCTTCTTGCATTTATGTTATATACATTTATTTTATTAATTAAATCATTTATGATTTAAGATTATTTAAATTAATAACATGATAATATTGCATGATATATATATATATATATATTCTTACTTTATTTATAAACACATCCTTATGACCCAAACTAAACAATAGAAATTGGTGGAATTAAATCATGTAGCCAAAAGCTATGTGTTTTCTAGTATTCTATTTATAGACTTGCGATGTTTATTTTTATGATGGTTTTTCTTTGTGGGTTGTTTAGTTGGCCAAGTTAGGATGTGCACAAGAGGCATTTTTTAGATTTTCTTTATGATTACTTGACTGGATGTCATGATGAACTTAATGATTTCAATTGATATTTATGTTTTATGACCTTTATGCTATTGAGCATTTACTAGAACTTGGGTTTTCAAAACCAATGTTATTTTTTGGGTTGCTTGTTAAGGAACTAAGTTTGATATTTATGAGTATTGTGGTATGGGATATGTTTCCCCATTTTTAATCTTGTACCTATTTTGCAAAATGGAAATTTAACTTGTATTGTGTTTAGTCTAGTCAAGTCAATTGGTCCTTTCTCCCTCAAGTGATAAGTATCTCCATCGAGTTTTCATCTTTTCCCTTCTCTCGTATTGTATGGCTGGGTGGGTTTTCTTTGTCATCATGAGTCTTGTGGGGTAGCTTAGAACATTTCTCAATGGATATTATTGAATTATGTTACTTTAGATGAACTTACTTGTAGCTCATATTGTTCCAAACATAAAGAAAGTTGAAATGGCAAGAAATCTAGTTTTGTCTTCTACTTGGTGAGTTTTCACACCCTAAAGTTGAAACTCTGTCGAGAATTAAAAATGTGGTTTGCAAGCTAAAATAAAGGGAGGTGAATAATTTTATGGATAGATCATTCAAATATTACCATGTTTTCACAATAGGAATAATTAAAAACTCAATAAGATGATTAAAAAAAGATTGACGAAAAACTCAAAAACAACTTCTCCTCTATGGGTTTCAAACCAAGAAGTCAATTTAGTTAAAAGGTATAAATGAAAGGGTAAAATGAGTTAGTGGGTTCCATTTTCACTTGTGAAACTATTTTAATATTTTTTGAAGGCTTAAAGTAAAGTGGTTAGTGCAGAGAAGGTAAAACAAGGGCAAAAGAGGAAAAGTGGAAATCACCTTCTTCTCTAAATGTAATGGAAAATCATTCCTACAAGCATAGTAATTGTGTAAATTGATCATGGGATGTCTTAGGAAAGATAATTGAAGTGAATTAGTTGAGTTTGTGAAGGTATTTTATGCAAAATTTGGTTGAGTGGATTTTTACTCACGAAGTACTCCATTCTCAATTCTCTGCAGCATGGCGAAAGATGGAAAAGTAAATTTATGATAAAGGAAAGTAACCGTTAGGCCAATGAAAATAGTGAAAAGATGAGAAAGAATCCATTTTAAACCCCACATTTACTAATCTAATGGATTTATCATTTTGTTCACTTGTGTGGTGTGGATCTTGAAAATTAACGGGTAGATTGGAGTTTCTACATAGAGATGAACATAATGGATTTTCAAATTATTGTTTTCTTATTTGAACTATTATGTTGTTGAATCGAATATTCATTTAAAAATTCTCATAGTTGCAAAGTTCTATTCTCTATCCTATTTTTAGTATTAAGATTCTCAATTCATCTCTACCCTAGTCAAGATGGCAACAAGATTTGCTGGACTTGATGGATTGAATGGGATTAAATCAATGTTGCAAAATGTCACAGACACCTCACTCCATTTTTTTGACATGCAATATTTCCAAAGGAGGTTGAAGACAAAGCCAATTCACCTCATAACACAAAAACTTTGACGAAGTGGATTAGTAGAGGGGTAAAAGCATAGATCTGTGTCACCATTTGTGATACAAAAACTTGTTTTTGTCAAATCTCATTTCTCTATCAAAACTCAATTTTAAAAAAAAATTAAAAATACCCTTTTATAGATTTCAGATTCAATATCATCATTATATAAATTTTTGAGTGTTTTGATTAGTTATAATATGTTATAATCTAAAAATATTATAAGTTGATATTTCAACATTTCAGAAGATGCTCTCTCAAAAAATGAAAAAAAATAGTAAATCATATCAAAAAAATAAAAAATATATATTTATCACTAGAGGAGAGAATCTTCTTCATGAATATGTAATTTTTTTTCAAGAAGGTATAGATTTGATAGGGAAGTTTTGACGGGAGGAAAAAACTGTTGGATTTTGACAAGGTCGAACTTGAGTACTTATTACAAAAAAAATATACATCAAAAATAATTATTTCTTTTTTTGTGAAATAGCTATACATGTCATCTATAAAATATTTTCAAATCATAACAAAAAAAGATGATTTGCACATACTTGTTTGACGGGAACTACATCCTATATTTTTTATAGTTAAAAAAAGGACTTCAAAATAAAATAAAATGAATAAATTCTTTGTCAAAAAAATAATAAAAATTATAGGCATAAAATTCATAAAATTCTACACATTTCATCAGTTTACATCATCTTCATATTTTAAACGCAAATACCATTTTTTTTGTCATTAATGTTGAACTATCACATTCTGATATCACTTTTCTTTATAAAAGGTGACACAGGTTTGTTCTTTTACCCAGAGGCAATCGGATTCCCAGTCGCAGTACAATCTCTAGAGTTGATTATTGAATTCATCAATCATTATAATTCAGATACAAAGCAAATCTTACTACCAGATCAAACAATGCTAATCTCAATTGATAGGCAAGTGGTACTGAACTGCCTGCAGACTCTAGAACGAGAAGAGTTCTCTGAGTTAACAATTAGAGGAGTTATGTCTGAATTCTCTCTTACAAAGATGGTGTGACAAAAAGAGTAAGGGGAGCTAAGAGTAAGGTCCCTAAAACCCTTTTTGGCACTGATATCAAGCCTGAGATTGTGGATATTTTGATCCTCTCACATCAACTTAAAGGTGAGGTAGAAGCCCTTAATTTATTAGAACAATACATCTTTTCAGTGCAAATTATTTTCTTAGATACACAGTATATTGACTGGGCATATGAGGTTAGTGAACATCTATCTAGAGCTCTCAATGTAGCTAAGTTGTACAATTTAATTTATATGTCTTCTTTCTTGATATATATGTTGGCTTCCCTACACTTGTGGTTAGGACTAGCCAGAATAGAGAATTTTGTTGATGATGTAGAAACTTATGAATTTTACCCATGTTTGTAGTTGCAGAATAGTTATGTAGAGTATATTCGAGTAAATGATGCATTCATAATGAGAATATGTAGGAAACTCCAAGGATGTCCAGAGTGGAGATTCAGTCCAGAAGCAATGGTAGCCATAAGTCAATTTGGCAGTTATTTTACCTAATTCACATCTTTTTCTTATTTGCGTCTTGGAGCATTTGATGGGTTTCCTCTGAAGCTTCCTAGATATCCAGATGACATGATCATGCTCATTGACATCGTGAGACAAGTGATTCAGGTGAATGTGTTGAGTGCCAGTTTGAGGAAGAAGGGGTATGAATTCCCCATAAAAGTTGGGGCCTACAGTTGTGAGTCCAGATTAGATGCCAAAAAAATGCTCAATGCATTTGAGAACAAGTACAAATTAGAAGAGTATGAGGTTGTGAGGCCCATGTTTGACCCAAATGGGTATGCCAGAGATGTGCTTCAAATTGGGAGCATAATTGAGCATGTTACTACTATTGAAGATTATTGGGTGGATTGCAGAGATGAGTTGGAGAGCTATGATTGTGCATTTGCCAAACTTACGGTGGAACAGATAAAGACATATGGCATTGATCTCAATGTAGAAGGGCTGGAAGATGATGGGAAAAATATGTGTATCAATGCATTGACAAAGCTAAGAAATACTCTTGTCAGTTCTGAACCTTATGTGGATATTGATGAAGATTTTGATGTTATGATGGCTTGAATCATTAAGAGGACTAGAAAATGGGTTAAGTGGATAGCTAAAAAAGGAAAGAGTAGGAGCTAGACTACTTAAGCTTCTCTAGTTGTTTCTAACCCTAGTTCTTCTCAAAGTGCCATGCCTAGTGTAACAACCACAACTACTCAAGGACCACCTCTACTTGTGGGAGGAGGTGATCAACCACCAGATAAGAACATCCCAATAACACCAACTTGTAAAGGTGGCCCTCTGCCAGTTATTGGAACCCAAGCTGACACTGAAGGAAAGAAGATATAGGAGCCATCATACTACTCCCTCATACTACTCTAGCTCCATCTCCACAAACTACTCTAGTCCCTTCTCATACTTCTCCAATTTCATCCCCTCATCATATCCCTACTCCATCCATGAGTGCTTCTTTTTTGAAGCCAACTAGTTCCTCTATTTAGATAGTGGAGATTGGAGATGACAATAGTAGTAGCAGTGAGTCTACTAAATCTGATAAAGTTGTGGAGGAAACTCAAGAGAAAGAGAAAGCCCTGAGTTCATCTAAGCTTCTTCTTGAAGATCCAAAGAATCATTTCTTTGCAACTATAGTAGCAAGGGCTCTAGCAAAGAAGAAGATGTTTAGCATAGAGTCACTTGGGATAGCTTCTAAGGTGATTGGTATAAAGTCTTCGTTAGAAGAAACCTTAGAAATGAAGAAGAAAAGAAAAGGTGAGAGTGTACTTGTGAAGGACATTATGTCTCAAGCGGTTCACTCTAAGACTGTAGTGGTGAAAGCTAAGAAGCAGAAGGCCCTATCAATACTTGGACAAGATCCAAAAATATGACACTTGACCATGGAGATAGAAAACCCGAATAAAGTAGGAATAATTGAAGATATGTCACCTGATGACTTTACTCTACAATCAATTGATCTTGGAGAGGCTAGACATGATACAAAGGTGGGCCTATGGAGATCAAGTAATGAGGTAATAGAAGAACAATTGGGAAGCCTAAAATCATAAAAAATTAAGATGAAGGCCAAGATAGAAGAATTGAATATGTGAAGAACCTCCTTATAGCAATATCGTGAGAATGCTCGAAATAACAGAATACCAAGTGATAGCAGAAATCAGAATGAATCTACTGATCGCAGGCCACTTCGAGGGGGTAACCTCCTTTGAGCAAGCTCAATACAATAAATTCATCCGTACCCATCAAGGGCTTCAACCTATTCTTATATACTGGGTACGATCTAGAAAAGTAATACTACCTATGCATGTGGGATAATAAAATATACTCACGGGACGAATTACAAAGCATATGCGTCCAACAACACTACTCTAACAAAATAAACAGAAGGAACACACAGGTTCCTAACATCCCCTCTCCCTTAGAAAAAAGCTTTGTCCTCAAAGCTTAAGGTGTGGAAATTGTTGTTGAATCTGAAGAAGGGGTTCCCAGGTAGCATCCTCTGGTTGCATGCCATGCCACTAAATCAAGACCTCAGAGATGGAGCGAGAGCGAAGCTGGCGAGTGCGCTGGTCAATGATTGCCACCGGCTCCAGGATAATGGATCCTTCCATATCCATTTCAGGGAGAGTAGTTTGTGCTCTGACAGTGGTACCCAGAACTTTCTTTAGACAAGAAACATGAAAGACTGGATGAATGCGGGAAGAAGGAGGAAGTTCCAGTTTATAAGCAACTGAACCAATCTTCTGCAGAACCTTATAAGGCCCATAAAATTTTGGGGCCAGCTTATGACGCCCTTTCAGATTTAGGGAGGATTGTTTGTATGGCTGTAGACGAAGAAAAACCATATCCCCAACTTGAAATGAGCGCTCAAAACGGTGTTGATCTGCTTGCTGTTTCATCCGATTACGGGCCATGTGAAGATTATCCTGTAAGGTACGAAGAATCTGATCCCTGCTGCGGAGAACTATGTCAACTGCCTGGACTGGTGAGCTGTTGGGAGTGTAGGGAAGGAGCACTGGAGGTGCCTGACCATAGACTGCTTCATATGGAGTCATTTTAGAGGCAGTGTGGTAAGAGGTATTGTACCACCATTCAGCTAAAGGGAGCCACTTGGCCCACTGATGTTGCTGCTCGGAAGTGAAGCAACGAAGATAAGTTTCCAAGCATTTATTGACAATTTCAGTTTGACCATCAGTTTGTGGGTGATAGCCCGAACTCATCTTCAGTTTGGTGCCAGTTTTCTGAAACAGTTCAGTCCAAAAATGACTGGTAAAAGTTGCATCACGATCAGAGACAATGGAAGAAGGGAGTCCATGAAGACGAAATATCTGGTCCATAAAGATTTGTGCAACAGAGGAGGCAGTATAGGGGTGGCTGAGGGCACAAAAATGACTATATTTCGAGAGACGATCAACCACAACCAAGATCACTGTCTTGCCACCGGATTTAGGAAGCCCTTCAATGAAATCCATAGAAATATCAGTCCAAATCCATGTAGGGATGGGCAATGGTTCGAGCAAGCCAGGAAGGAGGGTCGTTTCACCCTTGTGGTGTTGGCAAGTATCACATTCAGCCACCATCTGTTGAATCGTCTGTTTCATCCCTTTCCAAAAGAAGTTTCTCCTTGCTCGCTCATAAGTTTTGAGGAAGCCTGAGTGCCCTGCTGAAGGAGAAGCATGGAGTTCATAAAAAATAGCCTGATGTAGAGCTGGGTTCTGAGGAAGCACTAGCCGACCCTTGTATCGAAGAGAAGCACCATCCCAAGAGTAATGTGGTATAGCAGAAGGATTATTGGCTAGCTGGTGAATGATTTGAGATAAAGAAGAGTCACTGTCATAGCCCTGCTAAACAGACGCTAACCAATTGGGAATGGGCATAGAAATAGCGGAAAGGGAAGCTTGATTATCAAATGTGCGAGAAAGAGCATCTACCACAATATTCTCCTTACCCTTCTTGTAGGTGATCTCATAATCATACCCCATGAGTTTGCTGACCCATTTCTGTTGTGTAGGAGAGGATACTCGTTGTTCCAGGAAGTATTTCAGACTTTGGTGATCAGTTCTGATGCAAAAATGACTCCCTAAGAGGTATGGCCGCCACTTCTGTACAGCATGCAAAATAGCCATCATTTCTTTTTCATAAGTAGAGAGGGCTAGATTCTTACTAGAGAGGGCTTTGCTAGTGAACGCAATAGGATGGTCATCTTGCAAGAGAACAGCACCCAATCCATTGCTGCAAGCATCACTCTCAATAGTGAAGGGTTTGGAAAAATCTGGCATCGCGAGAACAGGTGTACTGCACATAGCCTGTTTCAGTTGTTCAAATGCAGTCTCAGCAACAGGGGTCCAGGAGAAGGCATCCTTTTTTAACAGAGCTGTCAATGGTGCTGCAATTTTCCCATAATCTTTGACAAACTTGCGGTAGTAGCCAGTCAACCCCAAAAAACCCCGAAGGCTCTTGAGAGTTTTAGGATGCGGCCAAGTTTTCATGGCATCTATTTTTGTAGGATCCACCCGCACTCCATGGTGTGCAACAATATGCCCGAGATACTCCACTTCCTCCTGGCCAAACACACATTTAGATAGTTTTGCACAGAGTTGATGATTAGAGAGAAGTTGCAAGACAAGCTCCAGATGATGGAGATGCTCAGCCCAAGTTTTGCTATATATGAGGATATCATCAAAGAAGACTAGAATGAATTTCCAGAGGTATGGTCGAAATATGTTATTCATCACTGCCTGAAATGTTGAAGGAGCATTCGTGAGGCCGAAGGGCATGACTAAAAATTCATAGTGACCATCATGTGTGCGGAAGGCAGTTTTAGGTATATCCTCCTCATGAACCCGAATTTGATGATACCCAGAACGAAGATCTAACTTGGAGAAAAACTGAGCCCCATGAAGTTCATCAAGAAGTTCATCAACAACTGGAATGGGAAACTTGTCCTTTATAGTGAGATGATTAAGTGCTCGGAAATCAATGCAGAGTCACCATGACCCATCTTTTTTGCGAACAAGCAGAACTGGAGAAGAAAAGGAACTGGTACTAGGGCGAATAATACCTTGCTTCAGTAAGTCACGGACAAGTATCTCGATTTCGGTCTTCTGATGAAATGGGTAGCGGTAGGGCCTGATGTTGGGCGGAACACTACCAGGAAGGAGCTGAATACGGTGGTCCTCTGGACGAGAAGGAGGTAATCCCACAGGTTCAGCAAATATACTAGAATACTTGTCCAAAATGTGTTGGAGATCGGCAGGAGTGCTAGAGACTGCTGATGGCTGCATCTGAATGGAATGGAGCTGAGCGATGACCCCATGTGAATTCTTCTTAAGAAGTTTTTCCATATGGTGTGAACTGATGATGCTGAGAGACCCTGGTTGTAAGCCTTTCAAAGTGTGTTGGTGCCCCTCGGCTGAAAACTACATCCAAAGTTCAGCAAAATCCCAGAGAATGGGGCCAAGAGTGCGTAACCATTGGGCACCCAAAACCACATCACAGCCACCTAAGGGTAAGGCAAACATGTCAGAGCACATGTTATAATCTCCAATAGAGAGACGCACATTGCGACATTTCCCTTTACACGGTAAAGTGCCCCCATTGGCAATCATGACTTCAAAGCTAGAGCAGGGATGGATAAAGCAATCAGCCTGTTTGGCTATTCGTGGATCAATGAAGTTATGAGTGCTACCAGAATCAATGAGTATAGTAAGAGGGATCTTCTTGAAGAAACCCTGGACCCGCATGGTTTGTGGAGTAGTGACTCCTGCCAAAGCATGGACAGATATCTCTGGTGGAGCTTCTGGTGAAGGAGGTTCAGGCTGGTGAGGCTCAACCTCATCATCCACTGTTTCCTGAGCATCTACATATTCTTCCAGTTCCGGTGGAGAATCCACATCCAAGAGATAGAGCTTTTGCTGAACACATCTATGGCCCCGAGACCATTTCTCATCACAATTATAACAACGCCCTTTGTCTCGCCTGACTCGCATCTCTGTTTCCGACAAGTGCTTGATCGGAGTAGTTCTGGGAGCTGGTATGACTGGAGGGTTGTGAGAACCTGTATTTTTGAATGGAACAAAATTAGATCTGGAGCGTTGGAGAGCACTAATCTTGTCTTCCGCTAACTTAGCCAACCCAAGGGCTTCCATCATTGTAGTAGGTCGAAACATTTTGACTTCTGAGCGAAGTGCATCCTTCAGACCACTGACAAAACAACTACGGAAGAATTCATCAGACAAGCCCTCTGTGTGATTAGCTAATTTTTCAAACTCTGTCTGGTATTCTCTTACAGTGCCTGTTTGACGCAGTTTAGTGAGTGCTCCTGTGAAATCATCAAAGGAACTAGGGCCAAAGCGCTCCAAAATGAGGGTGCACAATTCGCTCCACGTTGGGCCTACATTAGCCTTGATGTACCAACGGAACCATTGAAGAGCTTCATGTTCCAAATGAAAAGATGTAAGGGGGACTTTGTGGTTATCCAAAGTATTATGCAAGCTGAAATATTGCTCTGCCCTATAGATCCATCCAGTCGGATCAGAACCATCGAAGCGTGGAAAATCAAGCTTTGGTCCACGGAAATTGCCAGAAGAGGACCCAGTATCTCCTGAATGGTTTCGGCTCATGGCTGACTGCTGAAAGTTAAGACCCAGAATTTTGTCATCCAGATCTTGAAGTTTGGTTTTGAGGGATGCAATTTCCTCTTCCATGATTTTTGCTCCTGAAGGCCACGACAGAAAAAAATTTGATGTAATTTCCACCCAGCGAGCCCAAGAGAGTGCTCTGATACCAGATGTGAAGAACCTCCTTATAGCAATATCGTGAGAATGCTCGAAATAATAGAATACCAAGTGATAGCAGAACTCAGAATGAATCTACTGATCGTAGGCCACTTCGAGGGGGTAACCTCCTTTGAGCAAGCTCAATACAATAAATTCGTCCGTACCCATCAAGGGCTTCAACCTATTCTTATATACTGGGTACGATCTAGAAAAGTAATACTACCTATGCATGTGGGATAATAAAATATACTCACGGGATGACTTACAAAGCATATGCGTCCAACAACACTACTCTAACAAAATAAACAGAAGGAACACACAGGTTCCTAACAGAATAGGTTTATTAAGCAACTAGTTGTTCCATTAGCAACCATCGCTGGTGTACCTGCTACTCAGAATCCTACTACAGAAGAAGTACAAGATTTTATCTCACAACTCCAGAAGCATAGGCATTTTGGTTAGATTGGTAAGGAGTGGATTGATAAACTTAATTCAAATGGAGTTGCCCTTATAGATCAAATTGGAAATGTTATTCTCTAGTTGGAAATCAAGAAGGATAACATCATATCTAATTGTAATACTTTGGTCACAGAGAAGCCAAGATGTGATGAATGCATTTGTCTCTTGAAAATGATCATCCAAATGATGGAAAAAGAGGTAGTTGAAGTAAAGATTTTGAAGAAAGGGACTGAGCCTTTGTTCAAATGGCTTCAAAGTATGCAATTTAAGTTAGAGATGATTCAAGAAACTGAAGAAGGACTCAGAAGAATGGAGGAAAAAATGAAGAAGACCCAAGATAGAGAATTTGAACTCATGTGAGGATTACACATTGATTCACAAGCTAGTGACCAAGGGAAAGCTCTTATTGGAATAGAAGTAATGAAGAACAACTTCTCTGCATAGTTGAGTAATTTGTTTGGAATGACTTCAAGCAATCAAGATAGATTGGTAGAATTACAAACACTTGGTGGATGTGTACACGTGGCTATGGAAGAATTACCAAATCAATTAAATGTTGTGAAGGAATTGTCTCGAGAGGATTCAAGGTGGCTCTTGAGATTCACTAATATACATGTGCCTAATCATGAGGAACTAGTTCCTGTTACAGTTGAAAAGGGGAAGAAGTCCAAGTGATTCAAATGATGCCTCCTTTCCACTTTCTATTGCAATTTCTATCAATTTTGTAAATTGTGTAATATGAAAAATAGACATCTTGCCATTTGTCTCCTTAGAAGATGAACCGATTAAACTAAGTTACAGTAGGATGGAAAGGATGTTTCATTCCTTTGTTTCGAGGTTCTGAATAAACCCAGTAGGATGTGCTACAAAATATTCGAAGGACTAATTAGAAATTTTCATTATTTCATTTATATCTCTATTCATTGTCAATGTAGATTAGTTCAGTGCTGAGTGTATGAATTCATAAGATGTGTGAGTTCTACCATTTGGTTCATAGGCTAGAAAACTCTCCTTGCCTAGATTAAGTTCTATTTAGGCTTAATTCAGTCTGCCTCTTCTAGTCTTGAGTTAAGAGCATACCCTATGTTAGTTTTAGGATCAAAATATAATTCATTGCATATCATTTCGTAAGGGAGTTGTACCTACCAATTCAGAGAAAAGTCAATAATCAGAGAGTGGCTTTTCAACTATTGTATTCAGATATTTATCCTAATTTGGGCATTAAGAGTCACTTTCATAAAATGTAAGAAAGGATAAATCTATTTATCAACAGATTTTTGGCAACTATATTGGGGGGATGAATAGTCGCTTGATCAAAAAGCTTGTGGCATGAGGGAAAATGATACTGCCTCATGAAAACATAATCCCAGTGCTCTAACCTAACCTTGGTTTTCAAGATGACCAAGAGGACATAATTTCATCCCTTAACACAGTTGTTTCAAGGCACAGAAGGAACATTGAACATTATCAGAATGCTAGTTAGGTATTAAAGGAAGAAGAAAGAAGATTTGAAGCCTTGGAAAGAGTTGTTCAAAGGAGAGATATCTAGAGAGCAGAAAGAAAATTGAGAGATCAAAGATATACTAAACCCAACATCTTGGAAAGGTTCCTTAGATGTACCAAGGAACAATGTGGGCAAGACCCCATTTTTAATAAACTTGTAGAGCTTGATTTTCTCATCTTAGAAGTTCCAAAGAGGAAATGTGAGAAGAAGAGTTGAAGTAAACCACCTTCCCCTATTAGAAATCAAAACACTAGTGCTTCTCATTCTACCTATCAGGTATTGGCCCTGCACAGAATTACTACTTCCTCAGATGTTAATTTTCCACCATAAACTGCCAGAACAATCATGGCTACTCTATGGGCTGTGGCAACAGGGCCATTAGCACTAAATGCTTATCATCCACTCCTCACTAGTTCAAGGAAGAATTTTACTAAATTATTAGGTGATGGGAAAGCTACTATAGATGAACACATTAAAGCTTTCTTTGTGGCTACTCATATCTTAGGAGTCAGACATGAAGATGTTGTTGTAAGATTGTTCATAGAGACCATCATAGATAGTGCAGCAGACTAGTTGTATCATTTAGCTAATGGCCCAATAACTAATTGGAATAAAATGAGAACTAAATTTGAGACAAGATTCAAAACTGTGGAAAATGAACATGCCTTCCTAACACAGTTGACTTCTATTAAGAAGCAACCTACTATGAGCATGAGGGATTTCATTGCCAAATTCAATAAGATTAATAGCAGAATTCCTACTGTTGATAGACCCACACCCAATAATCTGAAAACTTTCTTTATTAGTGCTATGCCTCTAGATATCAATTATGATTTGAGGAGAGCACATCCCACAGACCCCATTGATGCACAAAAGAAAGCAATAGAATTCGAAGATGATTTGATTTTCGCAAGAAAATGGAAGTGAGAACTTCAAACTAAGGGAAGTTCCAGTAATACCACATCATCCGATGAAATGATTCAAAAATTATCAAATAAACTAATAGCAATAAAGAGATAATTGCTTAGGTTTAACTTGTCTTACCAAAGGAATTATCAAAATCCACCATGAAAGAATAATGATGGAAAATTCACACCACTTCAAGGATCATAACCCAGGTTGCAGATTGAGGCAGCACCAAAAAAAGGAATAATGTGCATGTTTCATCTAACAATGGACCATGATGGTGAAATTTGCCCAAAAACTGCTCACATGATGCAATTGTTATCCACTAATGAGTTGAATACTACAACTCCCTACTCAAAGCTTGACTCATACTCAAATGATGCAATTGACCATGTTGCAGATTGAGGCAGCACCAAAAAAAGGAATAATGTGCATGTTTCATCTAACAATGGACCATGATGGTGAAAGTTGCCCAGAAAATGCTCACATGATGCAATTGTTATCCACTAATGAGTTGAATACTACAACTCCCTACTCAAAGCTTGACTCATACTCAAATGGTGATTGTGGAAATTTATTCTTAGAATATGAATCAGATTCTAAATCAAAAGGTGAGTGTTATGCAACCATTGATGGAGCTTCATACACAATGTTTACCCATGGACAAAGGTCAAAGAATCAAGCCTCTAGTCACACTCATAGAAAAGACTTTAGTCCTTCAATGAATAGTGTACATACTGATCAAGGAGCATCTTCTTTACAAATGGGTAAGGACAAGACATCCTTTGATTTCACTCAATTTTGTGAATAGTCAAAAGTTCAAATTTCCACTATTAATTATTTAAAGTCACATCCTTCCAAGTTAAAAAGACTGGTAGACCGATGTAAAGGAAACACATAAGATACAAATTGTAATGTAATTGTTGAGAAAGAGGATGAAACCTTAACATCGGGTTTGTTTAATCAAGGAGATTCTACAATCTTAGTAAAATTCCCTGGGAAAAAACCAGAGCCCTTTTATGTCTCATTGTATATTAATGGATGTAAACTCAGTAATTGTATAATAGATTTGGGTGCACCAGATATTGTTATGCCTTATTCCATAGCCAAAGCCTTGGGTCTTAATCTTACTATAGTGCATAGAAGATGCTACTCAATGGATGCCAAACAAGTTCCTTTACTTGGATAGATTAAAGATGCTCAAGTAGCCTTAGCTTCAAATCCAAAAAAGAAACTCCTATTGACTATACTGGTAGCTGACATGCCAGCAAGCTATGAACTTCTTTTAAGCAGAAGTTTTTGTTGAGACTTAGGAGAAGGAATAAAGCTAGATTGGTCTCAAGCAATGATACCTATTAGGAATAAGAAAGTCAAATTAGAACCTGAAGAAAAGGCAAAGTTCACAATCTTGAAATCAGATGATCCTAAAGCTTAAATTCTATATCAAGAGCTAGAATTTGGTAACTATATGTTGTTCACTGTAAAAGGCCCGAATGAAAAAATAGATGAAAATCAAGATGATAAAACTCCCAATGAAAATAAAGATATACCAGGTGTACAGAGGCTTGAATTCGATGGAAGTTATGCCTCTTCAAGATTTGGAGTGGGTGTGGTATTGATATCCCTAGAAGGAGAACTTGAACCCTTGGCCTTTAAATTAGAATTCAGGAATACAAATAACACTACAAAATATGAGGCCTTATTACTGGGAATAATAAACGAAAAAAAAAAAGAGGAATTAAAATTTTAAAAGCTCAGGGTGATGCAGAGCTTATTGTAAAGTAGATAAAAGGACAGTATTCTATTAAAAATGACAAGTTGAAGAATTACAGGAATAGAATTTGGGATGAGATTGAAGGTCTAGATTCTTTCTCTATTGAAGCAGTTCTGAGAGAGGTGAATACCAAAGAAGATTCCTTATCAGTCTCTACCTTTCTATTACTTCCTCACCCAAATTTTAAAGACAAAAACTATCAGATCGAAATTGTGTATTGAGCTGCCATTCCAAATAACACAGAATCATGGCAAGTTTTCAATGATTATAAAAGTTTGGAGTTCTTCCTTGATAATGAAAAGTTTAGTTTCGAGCATGAATCTAATGGAAGTAGGGTAAAAGCACAAACCTGTGTCACCTTTTATAAAGGAGAAGTGATATCAAAATTTAAAGTCCTCAACTTTAATGAAATAAAAGTGACATTTGTGCTTCAAATTTGAAGATGATGTAAACTAATGAAATGTGTAAAATTGGATGAAGTTTATGTCTATAATTTTTTTAAAAAAAATTGAGTGAAAACTTTATTTATTTTTGAATTTTTAAAGTGTATTTTTTAATTTTTTAAAAATAATAAAAAAAAAAGAATTTCTTTCCTGTCAAACAAATATATGCAAATGTTGATATTTTGGTTTGATTTTGGAATATGTTAGAGTAAACATGTATACCTAGTGCACCAAAAAAGAAAAATTGAAATTTGGCTAATATTTTTGAAGTTACAACTAATCAAAGTCAAAGTTATCAGAAATTGATAGTTTTTTTCTCCTGTCAAATTTTTTCCATCAAATCTACATATTTTTTTAAAAAAATTACATATTCTTGAAGAAGACTTTCTCCTTTAGTGCAGCATTAAAAAAAATTAATTTTTTAACTTGATTTACTATTTTTTTCTTATTTTTGAATAGACATCTTCCTGAATCTTAAGATACCTACTTGTAATATTTTAAAATTATAACATATTATTCATAATCAAAATTAAAAAATATGATCATAATTGTGACTCCGAGAATTACAAAAGTATATTTTTAGTTTCAGAAAAAACTTCAATTTAGTAGGTCAAATTGGCCTTCAAAGTGAGATGTTTACAGAAGTTCTAGTTTTTGCTTGTTTGGCTACCACATAGGATGCCACATAGACTGTTTCGGCCAAAACTTTTTCGGCCGCAATAGTTCTAGCCATAACCCTTGTCGGCAGATTAAACCACCAGTGGTTAATGTCACTGTTTGATATTTAAAAAAAAATGTTTTTTCTTTTTAAAAAAAAAAAATATACAGGGACAACAAAAACTAGAAGAAGATTTTCAAAAGACAATTAATTTTGAAGCAATTTTTGACAATTGTTCTGTGGATTTAATCAATATTGCAAAGGATCGAATATTTTGAAGGTACTTATTTTCTCGTCTACTTATTTTTATTTTTATGTATTATATATTGAACCATTAGCTTATATTTACTGAAATCTAAATTTATTTATTTTTGTTTCTATAGATTGAAATATTCAATGGGTAGTAAAAGGAAAAGATCAAGGAAATATGACAGAAAAAGAGATGACAAAATGAAAGGCCATAAAAAACATAATCAAAACCAACCTACTGAAATTCTTAAATAGGATGAGATTCATGAAGAAAATGAAACTAATGAAGAGGAAGAAATTGGTAGTTCTATTGATAGAGACAAATTAGAAAGCATAAAAAATTTGATGGATTTGGATGAAGAACTACTTTTAAACCAAATTCCATCTAAAGATATGATAAATGATAACACTAGCAGAAAGCATTGTCAGAACATATGGGATAAATATTTCAAGGATAAAAGTATATTTGGACAGGCACAATTATTTTTCAAGTTATTTAGGAGAAAAGATAAGAGATCTATTTTAGAGTTGTTGGGTGTTGATAACAGGAAAATCCATGCCCATAATATTAATAAAACAATTGTTGAAAACTTGCAAAATGCTTATAACAAAATTGACAACACAAATCGAGGAGGTGATTTGAGTAATGGACACAGAGCATTGATAACTACTATATCTAGCAGAAAATTGACACATAGAAAATAGGTACATGCAATTTCTGATGTACTACATATATCCAGAAGAACTATCCAGAGATACATCAAGAGGAGAAATATGCTAGATGATAACATTGAGAATAACTAGGTGAATATTTGTAGAGTTGCTCAAAAAGAAAAGAGTTTTGAAGAAGTAAAAAGCCTCCTTTTGAAGATGTTGACATTGACATTGACATTCATGATCCTGTATATTCAGCTGATTATGAGTGCATTTTTTATTTAGTTATGGTAGGTTTGTGTGCATATATACATATATAAATTAATATACATGTATATTTGTTTTAAAATTAATTTATATTTATCTATATTTTTATATACATGCAGGAGATATTTTTGCACTTCAAGCCTTACCAGATAATGTGGAAAATGTGGACTCTTATCTTTTAAGATCCACAAAATAAAAACACAAGTTGCTAGAAGGAACTATAGATGTTGATCAATACTCATATCCAATTGGATCAGTTGTGATTGAAGGAACATATTATCAACAAACAAGGGTAATTGATAGTGGTATTGAATTTATTGAATACAAGCCTGGAGAAAAGGTTTTACACTACAGTAACTATGTTATAGCAATCAAATTACACATTGAAGTAGTACAAAGAAAAGGACATCATGGAAATCAATAGTGGAAATTTCCTATTGAAGAACATGAAAAACTTCTAGAGATAATAAAATGTAGAGAGGATCCTAACAATACATTGTTTGTGGAGCTCTAGTTTACCTATGTACTTATTGTGGAGCTCTAGTTGAGCTATGCCTATATAGCTCTTATACTTTCATATTTAATATTGATAGGATATTTGTTTTATAAATTTTTTTACATTGGATCATTTATCTTGGATATGCAAAATTAGACATGTATTGTTATTTTTATTTAAATTCGACATGGATATCTCATTTAAGACCAAGTCTCTTAGGACCTCCCCTTAAGACAATCTATTAGGACCTCCCCTTAAGACCACCTATTAGAACATCCCCTTAGTACCACCTTTTACCTGACCTCTCCTTAAGACAATCCCTTTAGTATTTGTATGTATTTATATGTACATTGTTTATTTTTCCTTACATATGATTGTTAATGTCGTTATGTATTTATGTACATATAATCTTTATATGTTCTTATATGATACATTCTTTATGTTTGTATATAATCATTATGTTCTTGCATGTATTAACTTTTACTAATTAAATATTGTAACACGCATTCTTTAGGTCATACTCTTTATATGTTCTTACATGTATATGTTATATGAACTATGTTACATATTACGTACATTATATTTTATTAATTAAATGTTGTCAATTATAGTAAATTAAGGCATGTCATTAAATATAGTTAATTATACTTAGATTAAATATATAGAACTTAATTATACTATATTAAGACATTTCATTAAGTATAGTTAATTAAACTTAAATTAAGGCATTAAAAATAGTAACATGTATGTATAAACATGAATATTGAAAACATATACATATGTATATTAACTTTTATTAATTAAATGTTATAGTTCACGCATTCTTTCTAGGTGATCATAGTCTTTATATGTTCTTATGTACATGTATATGTTATATTCTTATGTACATGGACCATTAAAATTATATAGTTAATTACACTTAGATTAAGGCATTAAGATGAATAACTATACATATACATGTAAACTTGAATATTGAAAACATGAATATAAGGCATTAAGATGAATAAAATATAGAAACATGTGCATAAAACATACATAAGTTACATAAAAGATTAAGACATCAAAAGATCAATAAGATAGACGTGTACATTAAAAGATCAATAACATACGTGCGCATATATCTGGAGAATATAATGTACCCATATCAAATGTATTAAAATAGATCATGTATCAAATGTTTGGAAACAACATATATAAAACATCAAAATCTCCATATAAAAATGTATCTAGAAATAACATATAAAACATCATTTAGTTTCCATGATATAAACACGTATTTGAAAATAAGATATAAAACATCAAAGTGTCCATATAAACCATGTATCTGAAAATAACATATAAGACATCAAAGTGTTTGGATATAAAATGTATGCTTATGGAAATAACATATAAAACATCAAACTATCCATATAAATATGTATCTAGACATAACATGTGTGTAATAAAATAAAAGGCCACATATGATCTAATCAGCTGCATCCCCCTTCTTGATCTTGGGCCTTCTCCCCAAAAGGGTCTATCAGTTGTATCTGAACCCTGTGTCAAATGATAACTTGAACCATTTAATTATGTGTACAAAAAAATTATATCAAGATCTACATGTTTATAAATCAAATATATATATATATATATATATATATATATATATATATATTAACATACCTGGGACTCACGACGAGTAGGATCTATCAGTGTCTGCAGATCAGCAAAATATAACATACTATCACTCAAACTCTATAACACAAACACAAACACACACATATACATAAATTTAAACATATAGACACATTATTTACTATAATAAAAATAAATCTAAATATATAGAGATATTTACCATAGAATTATGTAATGCTCTACCAATCTGATTGATATCTAAATCATGTAATGAAAAAATAGTATCAACGTCCAAGTCAATAGTGTGGCCCTGATCTGAAAGCATGGAAGTAAATAGACCAGGCTATCTGGCACTGAGATCCTAAGTAACGGGGGGGGAAGGGTTGTTGTTGTAGGGTCCTAAGTAGCTAGGGCTAGTGTTGTAGCCTGGGCCTATGTAGTAGCAGGAGCAGTAGAAGGTGTAGGGATGTCCTATGGCCTTTGTGAATCCTTAGGGACTATTGTACGTGACAAAATATGACTAATCTAAGAGCTCATGTCATGAAGTGGAATCCCTAAGAGTGTAGATAATTCTTGATATGCATCTAAAAGATCAGATGCTAAATATGATGCCAAATGATGCAATGCATCAACCTCTAAGATTGCAGAAATGTCTACAAGAGAGGGTATGTTTGTAGCTCCATAATCATCATCAACAGGTGTGCTAGATGATGTAGCTTTGGGAGTGGTACCTCGAGACCATAGCATATATCTACCACATCGATCAAAATAAATCTCTTGTAACTATGTGGTAACGGTTGCGATGCTCAAAAAAATCTATATCCTAATTGTGTCATCAGGAACACTCTCACCTGTAGTAGCCATCTGTGGACCTCTTGGCATAACTAAAAGGTTTGGACCCACCATTGCCCATTTGTTAACGGGTGCAGGAGTGTCCGCAGGTCTAAATCTGTCAGAAAGTCTCCCCTAACCCTGCCCAACATGCCCTGGATAATCTATATAGTCAACATCACAATGTACATGAAATTTTGTAGACAATTGTTTGTAGAAATATACAGGGAACTCATCCTTCTATGGCCATCTATGATAAGTAGCCAACCAATGAGGATACATCAATGCTATGATGAGTGGATCAGTACACTTCATCATAGAGTAGCCTCTGACTCTACAATGATTTGTATAAGATGGAAACATAGATTTCACCATGCTGGTGGAAACCTCAGTGTCAATCTGTGTGTACTTCACAGTGCCAATGACACTGTGATATAAAGAAGAATAAAATGTCTCAATGCTCATATCATCAAAAGGGTTATATGATTCAACTTTTTGAATCATACAAAATAACTCCTCTCACATTGTTGTGACCTTCTCCCTATTAGGAAGGGTGGTAGAAGAGGAAAGTGAGGTATCCAAAACCTGCATAGCACAAGATAATCTCACAACTATATCTTTAAATAACTAATGTCTATCATGAGTGGAGGAGGTCGATCTGCGTACTATACCAGACTTAGCACTTTGACCCCCACCATGAACACTAGCATCCCCTAAGGATGCAAGAACATGATCCCCAAAACTAGATGCCATAATGTATATATAAAAATAAATATGAGGATATGAATGTGAAGCTACAAGAGTGATAAATATCTAGAGATCTGCACATGCATATATATATATACAAATATAAACATACAATTGTATTTAAATTAAAATAATTAAAAGTTAAATTTAATTTGAAACACATGTACATATAAATACACAACATTAAATGTATGGTGCTAAATTCAATCATGTAACATACATATGTATTTTAAAACAAATTATCTTAGAGACCATATCTAATGTACATTGTAATGTGCTCATGCAAATGCAAAAAAAATAATTAGTACATGTATGTGTATATGCAATAAAAATAAAATAAAATTTCTTGATTAAATGATAACTAAGTATACACATGTATACATGCAATAAAAAAATATAATTCTTGACTAAATTCTAGATTTTGATGTAAATGCTTTGATGATTATGGGGAGTGTAGATGAGAGTTAGGAAATAGGGATAGAAAAATTTGTTACTAGATAAGTAAATGAGTTTAGTTAGCAAATGTTAGTTTACAATTAAGAACTCATGACTTAATTTAGTAGTTTTAATTAGAGTTAAGAATGTTAATAAAGTAAATGGGATATAGTTTTATTCATGTTGATAGTAAGGTCAATCTATTATGTGCTAGTAAACATATAAATACTTATTACAACCTATAATAGACGTAATGAGCTACTAGGAGTCCCTAGGTCCCCTTAACATATATATGGATAAAAAAACCTAGAAATGTATCATAAGAGGTCATTATGTGTCATTTGGTAATGCAAGAATCATCATTACCTAATAAGACCTATTATATCATAATAATACATATTAAGACTTATTAGAACCTATAAAAAATAATATGACCTATTACGACTCCTATGTCCCCTTATGACACACATGTATGGATAATGTACTAAAAAATGCAACAAAAGTGATCTTAATGTGTTTTTTGGTAATGTAAGACTCATTATTACTTGGAAATACCTATTATGTGATGTTAAACATATGAATACCTATTAGAACCTATAATAGATGTAATGACCTAGTAGGAGTCCCTAGGTCCCCTTAACATATATATGGATAAAAATACCTAGAAATGTATCATAAGAAGTCATTATGTGTCATTTGGTAATGTAAGAATCATCATTACCTAATAAGACCTATTATATCCTAATAATACATATTAAGACTTATTAGAACCTATTAAAAATAGTATGACCTATTACGACTCCTATGTCCCCTTAAGACACACATGTGTGGATAACATACCGAAAAATTTAATGTATAAGTGATCTTAATGTGTTTTTTGGTAATGTAAGACTCATTATTACCTAACAATACCTATTATGTGCTAGTAAACATATGAATACCTATTAGAACCTATAACATATGTAATGACCTAGTAGGAGTCTCTAGGTCCCCTTAACATATATATGGATAAAAATACCTAGAAATGTATCATGTGGTCATTATGTGTCATTTGATAATGTAAGAATCATGATTACCTAATAAAACCTATTATATCCTAATAATACATATTAAGACTTATTAGAACCTATAAAAAATAGTATGACCTATTACGACTCCTCTATCCCCTTAAGACATAGATGCATGGATAACGTACCTAAAAACATATCATTTAACTAATCTTAATGTGTTTTTTGGTAATGTAAGACTCATTATTACCTAATAATAACTAGTTAAAATGAACATCATCAATATCTAAGTGTGGTTCATTCGATTAGTAGAGGGCCTATGTTATGGTTAGAATGTGGTATGGGTTATGATTTTTGTTAATATAGGGTTATGTTAGAAGGTGTATTTAATGTCAAAATTAATTTCACCATAAGATATTATTGTTTCACCTCTAGATCCATCAGGTTATGTTAGAAACTGAATAATGTCCCCTAAAGGTTTGCTGCATTTTTTAGTAATGTTTTTCTACATTTTTACCTTATGTTTTTCTATATTTTTAAACTAATTTTTTTGACATTTTAACCTAATGTTTTTCTATATTTTAACCTAATGTTTTTCTATATTTTTACCTAATGTTTTTCTACACTTTTAACTAATGTTTTTCTACATTTTTATCTCATGTTTAACTACATTTTTTCTAACAAATTAATTTAAATACCATTCTAAAACAATCTAAAATAATTTAAATAATTTAAACATATTAAAAAATAAACAATTTTAAATATTTCACTCACAAAATAGGTAAAAAACAACTACTTTAAGTACAATTAAAATCTATTAATCAAAAGAAATGTTAAAAAACTATTAAAAATTGGGGAGGATAAAGCCACTAATGAGTTATGGCCGAAACACTTGACCTCTCTCCAGGAATCTAGGAACCACAATAGTGAAAATGATAGCTACAAGAGGTTTACCACAGTTTTATTGCAGCTTGGGGTTTCGGCTAGGAACCGTTCCAGCCAAAAGGGTTTTGGACAGAATGGTATGAGCCACGTAGGCACGAGAAACTGCCATGTATGTTTGGTCAAAACTATTCCGGCCGAAGCCATTCTAGCCAAAAGCCTTCTGGCTGAAACACCCAAAGATATCACAAAGGGTGACACAAGTTTATACTTCCACCCATATTTCTTGTAAGCTCCTTAATGTTTGTGCACTGGGCCTTGATATCTATAATGGTGTGGCATGAGTACTTGGCCTTTGAAGATCTTGACTACTGGTGGGAGTCACAAAAATTGGTAATGTAACTAGATTCTAGATAGCGATTTGTACATCTAGAGTAGTAGTCACCTTTAATACTTCAGTCCTATCAACTTGACTCACTTCTAGTTGATCTTCACCTTTAATTTGTGGAGTAGGTGCAAGACTAGATTCTTGACCTAATTTGATTTATGTTCCATCTTTCTCAACTATAACAAAGGCTTTCTTAGTTTAAATGGGTGGCAGTAGAGACAATGCTACTGGTGTTGCAATAACAACACTTAGTTCTTTAATCCTTTCTCTTTGATCTTCTATCTCTTTAGATGTAGGGGGCACACTAGATGTGTCAATTTGTTTCTCCCCTACTGCTGCCACTTCTACCTTACCAATTTCATTAGTTCTCACCAATACAGGATTTATGCATAACTATGTTGCCATGGTGGAACTCTTCAATATTTTCTTCAATTCATCATCAAACAAAGGATTAATTTTTTGAGTAGAATTGTCAGGAACATCATTGATTTGAATTGAGTCTTGTTGACTCACTTGCTCTTCATATGGAGGACTGACATTTGACACTTGTACATCTTGTACATTCTATTCATCTTGTAGGTCTTCTTCAGTTGTAGCCTGTTGTGTTGTTGTTGCTTCCTCAATTCCTTCCACACTACCATACTTTGTTGATAACTCTTATGCTGGTTTTGTTGTCACTTTCTCAACTTTTGTAGGGTCTTGCAATTCTTTCTCACCTTTTTCTTTTATTGTAGGAGTGGATGACCCATAGATTTTTTTCTAGATTTATGTACTCTTGCTCACCACATCCTTAATTTGCTTATTTAGCATATGGAAAGCTCTATATTTTGGGGGAAATTTTGACTGGTGCTTTTCCATAGCTTTGGTAATCTTCCTCTTATTCAATTATGGAATTACTTGGGCTAGAGTGGATTCCCTGATCCATCTCTCTATGTGTAAATTGTATAACCATTTATGCTAAACTCAGTCATATAGACTTTGAGGTAGGGAGTTGGTAATCTCAATAGGAGTCAATTTGAATGTAGCCATCGTCACATATATGTCTTGCTCTGCAGTATTTTGTTCAACCTTTCCTAACTTATCAAAATCTATGTGTACAAAACTAGATAAATCTGCATTTGATTTTATATTGTCACACAAATTATCTAAGTTAGAGGAAAGAGTGTGGCTTACCACTTTGATTTGACTCATGTCATCATATTTTGTCTTCTCCTCATCTAACTCGGCCATTGGAGTGTATTTCCTCCTTGCATATATCTTTTTGGTTGGCTGGTTGGCTTGACTCTACTGAGGAAATAGTCCTCTTTCCTTTAGATTTATCAACAATCTTGACTTGTTTGGTGGTTTCCCTTATGCTAGACCTGGTAATAGGTACTGTTGGCTTCTGTTGTAAAATTTTCACAAGCTTCTTCTTGGTTTTCTCCACTTCAAGCTCCTTAGAATTTGTCTTCTTCTCCTTGGCAAGCTTGGGTGCTTCCTCAAATTCTTCTCCCTTGACACCTTCTTCATTTACTTCCTCATCTTCTCCTTGTCTTTGAGTGATTACCAGAGGGGATTGCGCCTGTTCTTCCTCTTCATCTTCTTCATATCCTTCTTCTTCTCCCCCTTTTCCAAATCTCCTCTTTAGCTTCTTCACAAGATTATTCCTCTTCCTTACCACAAAAGTTGTCTTCAAGTCAATTGTACTTCTAGACTTGGCTTCCTCATAGTTTCCAAATGACGTGGCACTTTTATCTATTTCTTCTTCTAGTAAATCTATAATATTTGTAGATGCCTCATCAACATTGATCTCATATGGCAAGTGCTTAAGCCATATGACCCTAGGAATAACTATGTGCACATATGTATAATCAGCATCCACTAATAAGTAAACATCATTGTAATGTTTCTTCACTAGTGACACATGAATCCTTAGTATCTGTTTCATGGATTTCTTAAAATCCTCAAAATAGCTAGTCATCACTGACTCAAAGTTATCTCCAAGTTGCTCTATGAATTCTGCAATATGCATTGTGATAGACCTATTGGTCTTCCAAGCAACTTTTCCAAATGTAGGAATTGTGTTCTAAACATAAATGAATATACAAACTAGAAAAGAAACAAATTTGCAAGATCAACTCTTTGTTGTCCTTATGGCCTCCAAGTTGTTAGATAGTTGTTGAAGTTGCAACTTAGAAAGGTCATAGGTGTGGTCTCTCTTTACTATTTTGTATCCTAAGTCTACTACCATGCAAGACACACTATTTGGTCTACTAGATTGAAAGAACTTGTGAGCTATCACTCTCATAAAAAAGGCAGTTAGGGGGTCTGAGATAGAATCTATAGACATTCCCCTCTTGTTCCATATTGCACCTAAGTTCTTCTCAATAATCTCCTTTAAGTCACTTCGCATGCTCTTAGGTTTGTCTAGGGTAGGATACCCTATCACTTGGTTGATGATCCTTTTAATGATCTTAATTAGTCCATTTTCCATCCATATGAAGTAATCATGTATTCTACTAAGCATAATCTTTATCCATTCAATCTTGAATACATTAGGGAAATCTAGGGCATGAGTCAACCCTTTCCTTTCTACAATTTTATTTTCTTCCCTTAAGACTCCATCTACATAAAGTTAACTAAATAAATCCCTTAGGTCCATGTCTCTTAGAGTTCAAACTTTGCACGTATAACAACACTTGCTATCCTGAATCATTAAGACTTTTGGTGGTATCTGTTGAGATTTCATTTTGCATGATGCTTAAATGTTAGGAATCCTTTCAAACTCCTCTCTTGAAAAGTTATTCTAGGATCAACAACAAGGTTCTAGGTGATCTTGTGACCTACTAGAATCCACTCAATATAAGATAAACGTAAGTGTTCATGAGGATGCCATTTCTGGTTCTAAACATTTTAGATAAGATGTAAAATTTTCTTGCTACCCCAAAAGAATAACCACAAAAAAAGAAATACATTTTTGTATTTTTGTATTTTTAATGAATTCAATGTAACAATGCAACTATATGAATTCCTAAATTAACCAAGTTTTTGTAAAAGAAACAATGAAGATAGGGTAACAAAAAGTTTAATAAAATGACTTGAAAAGTAAATTCCTAATGGACATAAGCCATGAAAACAACATGTCTGTGAGTTAAGCCTTTGAAAATATTGGTAGGTAACCAATGAACATAGGATAAATGCTTCCTTAATTCCACTAATGCAATCATTGATGGGATTCAGTAAGCATAAGATGTTTCACTTTTCATCAGATTGTAAGGCCACGAAAAGTGCTCTCATGCAAGACAAAAGAGCTATGAAGGAACAATGAGGTGATCTCTTTTCAAAGTAAGTATGTCAACAAAATTTGTAAAACTATAGCAAAGACTAGAATTAAAAGATTTCTCATTCAACATAATGTAATAAAACTATTGGCTCCATTACACTCCATGAACATAGATTCACAAAATATAACACACTCAAGAAAAAGTAACTACACTCTAAATGAGAGCACCAAAAGTATATATTATTGCATCAAAATAATGGCCTAGAATACATACATTCCTAAATTTTTAAGAAATCATCGCCTCAATTAGTGTTGAAATTGAGAGATCTATTTGTAGAAACATATGCTTCTAAACTAATAAAACAATTCTATTTATGTACCAACTAACTCTCTAACTAGTTCCAACTAGGACTCCATCCTTATTTATATCATTTAATGGATGCATGAGCCTTTACATGTCTTAAAACAAATAAAGTATGAAAAAATAAAAAGAAGAAAGCCATTAGATGATGTAGGAGTCTTTGGAGGTGCGAAAAATAGAAGCTCAACCTTCACTAGATGTTTGTAGGAGTTAAACTATCGTTAGAATGTATTATTGATGCATGGAAAGCTCTAAATTTAGAACTAGCAGTTAACTATTGATGCACCTTTGAATTCTTCAAAAAACTTCCAACACATCTCAAAAGAAGCGCACCTCGGAAGCAATGCACCTAGCTTGTAACACCCCACTCGGGAACCAAAAAGAAATCAAGCTAATATGTTAAAAAGTTTACTGAACTATATTTTTTTTAAAGTTTAAACAACATCAAAGTAACAATAATGTGGAAGAAATATATACATACACATCAAATACTCATAAACTATTACAAATACAGTTTCAATTCCTCAAGGGTTCCTTCACGTTGAGTCACATTTAAGAAAGTTTTATTAATAAGTTCAAGTCTCAATTACAATGTCCATAATCATAAAATGAATAAACACATACATAGTCATATAAGAAAATGCATAAGCACAACTAATAATATGAAAGCACATTTAATGAATTACATCCACTACACATGTCACAGGGTATGTGAAAATAGATACAAGTACATCAATATACAATACAATATCCTATAGGATCTCAAAACACATGATACATAGATACATCGAATGAATAGAAGTTTTCAAGGTAAGAAGAAGAATGATAATGCTACCACTATATCAATGAGCATCCAACATCTGTCAATCTAAGGGGGACACAAATGGTAAGAATACACTACCTCCTAACCATATGGTCACCTAATTAGGCTCCCACTCCCATCATCTAGGAGAGATGATGTATGGTCCACATATAGATAATCAAATCATTAAATAATCCTAGGCAAGGAATCAAATGATGTGGTATTACTGGAACTTCCCTTAGTTTGAAGTTCTCACTTCCATTTTCCTGTAGAAATCAAATCATCTTTGAATTCTATCGCTTTTTTTTGTGCATCAATGAGGTCTGTGGGATGTGCTCTCCTCAAATCATAATTGATATTTGGAGGCATAGCACTAATAAAAAAAATTTTCATATTACCGGGCATGGGTCTATCAATAGTAGGAATTCTGCTCTTAATCTTATTGAATTTGGCATCGAAATCCCTCATGCTCATAGTTGGTTACTTCTTTATTGAAGTCAATGTTGGAATTATGATATATTTGTCATTACTCATAATACTTATTTGATTCTGAATGCTTACCAAGTTCATCACATAGTCTAACGTCACACCAAGCATTCAACAGTTACCTTATAAAATCCGTAGGTAAATAGTTGATACCGAGCACTCCTTTGAAAATCGAGCACATGGGTAGTTCCATAGTATTTACCAAGTTCACAGTGGTTACCGAGTAGTTAGTGTTTACTGAGTGATCAAGGTAAACAAAGAACTTAGTATTTATTGAGTAATCAAGGTAAACAAGGGAATCAATGATTACCGTGTAAACAAGGTTAATGAAGGAATCAATATTTACCAAGTGAAGAAGGTTATCAATAGATTCAATTTTTACCAAGTGACACAATATTCATCGAGTCACCAATGGTTATCGAGTTCCAAGCTACTTAGAATGATTAGTATTGACCGTGCCTCTACTCTTACCAAGTGCATGATGATGTAGTGTATTATAGTGGATGTCGAGTATCAAAAGGTCACCAAGTCAATTTGTGGAACCCAAGTTTTCTACCACCTGGCCGACTTAGTAATACTTGTTCACTTGTGTTTGGATGACGATGCCAGTGTAAATATTGAAATGGTATATATCATTTGAAATGATGAGATGTTGAATATTGTTGGTTGTGTTGTGCTGCAATAATTTGAGAAGAGGGAAAGGGAATCATTAGCAGAACAAAGGAATATACCAAGGTCAACATTGATGCAGAAAGGATATATTTGTCACAAGGATCTTATCACCAATCAGTTGCAATCAAATCCACTGCTTCATCCTAACAGGTGAACTAGTTTTCTAAATCCTTTAACAAGGTAGACTTAACAGTCTTTTGTAAATCTCCTAGCAGAGTACATACTTCATTGTATGTTTGTAAATCCTTTAAGAAGGTGGATCTAGCAATCCTACTTGCTCCTAACAGGGCAGATCATCAGAAGTGATCATTGTAAGCCTTAATCGACCAACTTTATAATGTAGTATTGAAGTTTTGTGGGTATCATCCCCACCCCAATTTTACTTTCTAATTGGAAGGCTTCTAGGTCACCAAATCTGTATGTTCATGTGTTACAAATGTTTATTTTTTCATGCATACAGTAGATTAGATGGATAAATGGTAAAAATATTAGTATGCAGAAATTGAATTAAAGTTTTAGAGTTACTAATTCACCCCTCCCCTCTCAGTAACCTTGTTAGTCTTGATTATCTCCAACAATTGGTATCAGAGCTTTTTGGTTCTTAGGATAAAATATTGACAGCTTGAGCAAAGATCAAGTACAATGGAGATCTTCAGACTTGACAAATCTATTGAGAATGAAAAACTATGAAGGTAAAATGATGATCAGATTCCATACTTGTTTGATTTTGATTAAAGACATTGAACATGTTGTAAATGATGCTACAAACATGTGGAAAAACATCTATCATCTACATAAGCCCAGTGTAGACCCAGTAGTAATCAAAGATGATGACGGCAATAGTGATGGTGAGCTTGATAGCACTCCATCCTTCACAGTCTCACCAAGAGAGCTCCATGCACTGATGGAAGATAAGGAGGAAGAAGACAAGGAGGAAGAAGTTGAAGAGGCAGATGACTCTGAGAAAATTGCAGCATTAGTTATTGCATCCCTTCCTCACTCTCCACCTAAAACTATGATATCATCAAGGTTGGAGTCAACTTCGACAGGTTTGGTCACAACTTCATTAGATATATCATCTGCACCTACCACATCTATGCTCTAGGTATCATCAATGGAAGTGTCTACCACTTCATCTACCTAGCTACATACCTCCACCTCACCTACCGAGCTACAGGCAACTTCTTCAGTTACTGAGTCATTCATTGTAGTAGTCACCACATTAGAAGTATCTATTACTCCTGCAGTATGTAGAGTAAGTTTTCCAGTTTGCTCTCCAATTTCATCAACTTCAACTACATTAGCACCAATTTTTGCACTAGTAAGCTCTTCAATTGTAAATATTTTGATATGCACATCAATTCTGGGAAGTATATCAATTTTGGATACATTTAGCCCCTCTCTCAGTCTTCCTTTAGTCGGTCCGATTCCATTTTTGATAGCCAGTCCAACCTCATCAACCATTGTCTCTGTTATCAAAGACAAAGATGTTAGTATAGCAAAAAAACCAAAGAATCCATTAAAACTTCAGCTTACAGGCAAGACAATTGATGAGGATGTAGACTTGGATACTGAAATTGTCATTCCAAAGATAGATATGGATACTACTTCAGTTGATGAACTAAGACTGCTCAGTCAGCGCATTGAACTGAAGGCAAAGTAGAAACAACTAAGGAATGAGAGAGATAGAGAGTTTAAAATTATTGATGAAGTGAAAAATATAATTATAGAGGCCATAGGTGTTGATGTTGATACTTCTCAACACATTTCACTACAATTAGAAGAGGCAGTCAATAAATTCAATGAGGACACATCCGGTCAAGAAAAATTGATGGAGAAGGTAGAAAAGAAATTTGATAATAAGGTGCTTGAGCACATTGCTTAGCACATAGCAATAAAACAAGTTGAATTAACCACAGTTTTTGCTAACATTGAAAATTCTTTTAATAATGTAACATCTCTTTTTGCTAAGCTTTGTGATGTTACCGATTATACTAAGGAGATAAGAGAATAATTGAATAAGATAGATGAGGTTCTGAAGGCAAGAGCACAAAACCTAAAGCTTGACCCCAATTCAACCTCATCTCATCACCTCAGAATCAAATTTTTGTTAGAAAAACAAGTAGAATTGCTGAGAGAAGAGTAAAGGATCCAATCTACATTGTTAGATATTCAAAATATGATCCTTCCCATCATGGACACAATGCAAAAGCACATTGCCCATTCAAAAACATTGATCCATGACAACAATTTCTCCATTGCAGACCATGTGATTGAACTCTCTGTAAAAGTTCAGATAGCTCTATCCACATGCAAAATCCTACAAGAAAATCAGGACAAGACTCTGCAACTCATTCTTTAGGTACATTCGGAGTTTGTCTCACATTTTGGTGTTTCTATGTAAATACATTTTTTTTTCTTTGGCATTATTGTCAAAAAGGGGAAGAAAGAGATACTCAAAAAGAGTTATTGGTGAGATAAATGTACAAAATGGACAAAGAGATACTGTTAATAAAAGTCATATAGCTCATGTAAATACATTGTGTATATTGTATGGGGGAGTCATATGTAAGGAAGTCATGTATATTCAGTAGAATCAGTTGTCAGTATGTTAGATATTGTATATAAGTTTTGGCTCATAAGTTTTTTTGTCACTAATACCAAAGGGGGAGATTGTTGGAATTATGATATATTTGTCATTAGTCACAACACTTATTTGATTCTGAATGCTCATCGAGCTCATCACCTAGTCTACAGTTCACACTAAGCATTCAATGGTTACCTTATAAAATCTGCAGGTAAACAGTTGATACCGAGCACTCCTTTGAAAACTGAGCATATGGGCAATTCCACAATATTTACCAAGTTCAAAGTGGTTACCAAGTTCCAAAATACTTAGAATGATTAGTATGGACCGTGCCTCTACTCTTACCGAGTGCATGATGATGCAGTTTATTGTAGTGGATGTCGAGTATCAGAAGGTCACCGAGTTAGTTTGTGGAACCCGAGTTTTCTACCACCTGGCCAACTTAGTAATACTTGTTCACTTGTGTTTGACAGACCTTGCCAGTGTAAATATTGAAATGGTATATATCATTTGAAATGATGAGATGTTGACTATCGTTGGTTGTGTTGTGTTGCAATAATTTGAGAAGAGGGAAAGTGAATCATTAGTAGAAAAAAGGAATATAGCAAGGTCAACATTGATGTAGAAAGGATATATTTGTCACATCAGGTGATCAGAGCACAAGGATCTTATCACCAATTAGTTGCAATCAGATCCACTACTTCATCCTAACAGGTGAATCAATTTTCTAAATCCTTTAACAAGGTAGACTTAATAGTCTTTTGTAAATCTCCTAATAGAGTACATACTTCATTATATGTTTGTAAATTCTTTAACAAGGTGGATCTAGCAATCGTACTTGCTCCTAATAGGGCAGATCATCAGAAGTGATCATTGTAAGCCTTAGCCAGCCAACTTTATACTACAGTATTGAAGTTTTGTTGGTATCATCGCCACCCCAGTTTTACTTTCTAATTGGAAGGTTTCTGGGTCACCAAAGTTGTATGTTCATGTGTTACAAATGTTTATCTTTTCATGCATACAGTAGATTAGATGGATAAATGGTAAAAATATTAGTATGTAAAAATTGAATTAAAGTTTTAGAGTTACTGATTCACCCCTCCCCTCTCAGTAACCTTCTTAGTCTTGATTATCTCCAACAGTCAACTATGTTAGCGAGGCATGTTCATCTTATGGAATTTTGAATCTTGTCTCAAATTTAGTTGTCATTGTATCCTAATTAGTTATTGAGCCATCAACTAAATGATAAAAACAATTTGTTGCACTATCTGTGAGGGTCTCTATGAAAAATCGTCCAACAACATCTTCATGTCCGACTCCTAAGACATGAGTAGCCACAAAGAAAGCTTTAATGAGTTCATTTGTAGTAGCTTTCCCATCACTTGAGAATTTAGGAAAATTCTTCCTTGAACGGAGTGGATGATAAGCATTTAGTGCTAATGGCCCTATTGCCATGGCCCATGGAGTGGCCATCTTTATTCTGGCAGTATATGTTTGAAAATTAACAAATAAGGGAGCAGTAATTCCATGCAAGGCCAATATCTAATAGGAAGAATGAGAAGCACTAGTGTTTTGATTTCTAATAGGGGAAAGTGGTTTACTTCAACTCTTCTTCTCACCTTTCCTCTTTGGAACTTCTAAGATAGGAAAACTAAGCTCTGCAAGTTTATTAAACATGGGGTCTTGCCCACCTTGTTCCTTGGTACATCTGAGGAACCTTTACAGGATGTTGGGTTTAGTTTAAATCTCTAAGCTTGTTGTCTCAATTGTCTTTTTTCTCTTTGGACATCTCTCCTTTGAACAACTCTTTCCAAGGCTTCAACTCTTCTTTCTTCTTCCTCTAATACCTAACTAGCATTCTGATAATGTTCAATGTTCCTTATATGCCTACAAATGAATGTGTTAAGGGATGAAATTATGTCCTCTTGGTCATCTTGAAAACCAAGGTTAGGTTGGAGCACTGGGATTATATTTTCATGAGGCAATACCTTTTTTCCTCATAACACAGGCTTTTTCATCAAGTGACTATTCATCCCCCTAGCAGAGTCACCAAAAATCTGTTGGTAAATAGATTTGTCCTTTCTTACTCCTTATAAAAATGACTCTTAATGCCCAAATTAGGAACAATATCTAAATACAATAGTTGCAAAGCCACTCTCTGATTACTAGCTTTTCTCTAAATTGGTAGGTATAGCTCCCTTACAAAATGATATGCAATGAATTATATTTTGATCCTAAAACTAATACAGGGTATGCTCTTTGTAGACACCTAAAAACCTTTAGAAAATAAAGTATTTTTATTTTATGAAAAAGTCCTGATGACATCATCATTTATTAATTAATTAATTATTTAATTAATTTATTTATTTTTATGCCATTAAATCCCTTTATCTTAATTAAAAATATTTAATTAAGGAATCCCTCCCAAAAATGTTTATATCTTATTTAAACATTATTTCTTTATTTATTAATTATTTAATTAATAAATTGACCAAAAATCATAAAATAAATTAAAAAATTATTTTTTGCCCAAAACTTGGCCAATTTCATTAAGACCACTAACCTCTTCCAAAATCTTCTAATCCTTCTTTAATTTTAATTAAAGGCTAATACCATCATTTCCTACCCCTAATCCCAACTCAAAATATTTAATTAAGATTAAATATTAATCCTCATGTTTATTAAAAAAGTTTTAATAAATATCTCCTCAAACCAAACCCTTGAAATAAATAAAAACTTTATTTATTTCTTAAAAATCTAATTTATCCTCATCCTAAGAAGTTCTAGACTCTTCTAGAAAGTCTTCATCCTCATCCTAGGAAATTCTAGACTATTCTAGAAAGTCTTTATCCTCATCCAAAGTCTAGACTCTTCTAGAAGATGTCTTTAAAACTAATCCTAATCCCCTCCTAACCTTGTCACATTCCCTAAAAATGGGTTAAAACTTACTAACCCAAGCCAAAGTTAACAAATATCTCCTCCTTCACCCACCCTCATTAAATGCCATCCACTTGCCTATCCCTAAGCTAATCCTAAACCATCCTAATCCATCCTCTAATCATTTTCACAATCCTAAGCAAGCTTAAAACCTTCCTAATCAAGCCCAAGTCAAAATTTCTCTCATCTCCCTCAAAATATCTCAACCATAAAACTATATGAAGCCCACTAGGCCATAAATGACTCTTCCAAGCCCTTTTATTGCTCTTACAAGCCATTATGAGGGTCTTTATGAAGATTTTATCCCTTGAGCCTCCTTTGTTGACTCATCCTTCCCCTTTCCTCCATCCTCTCACCATGTGACATGTGTCACTCCTTGATTGGCTGTAAGGAAGCACAATCCATGTGCTCTCCTCTCATGCAATCTGAGCCCTCCATGAGCTTTTTCCCATCCTTGCATCTTAGCCCTCAATCCCTCAAGCCTCTCGCCTATAAATTAAATCCTTCCCCTTTGCAAAATAACACAATCCATGAAGTAAAGTCATAATGCCATTTTGAGAAGCCATTTTACATCAAAACCATACACTCACACCCAAATTCCAACTCCATTTGAAGCCCTTTTTCAAGCATAAAGCTTGAGTATACATCCTATCTATTTAGACAAAGCTACTCAACAAGAGAGCTTCTCATTGAGAGAGCCCATTAATGGCTCATATTCTCAATTGAGAGCTCATCTTAGTCTATCTTGAAGTTTATGAATTTTGTTTAGTTTGTAGAAGCTTTATTTAAATTTGGTTTCTATTAGCATACTAACATTGCTTATATACATTTTGGCACGCCCGGTGGGACCCCACATGGGTCATTTTCATTAGCTTTTTTAGTCAAGTTTTGTATGTAATTTGCTAATTTTGGCTAATTTTTCTTGTTTTTGTGATTGGAAGGATTGTATAAATTGGTTTTGTAGGTCTACATGAGCATGAAGAAGACAAAGGAACTCATAGTCTATCTCATAGTATTTGCAGATTTTTCAAGCTTATAGGTGGACAAAGCACTTGGAATTCTTCTTCCTCTTCTTGTCTATATTCTTCTTATTCCATCTACTTCTTCTTCTTCTTCTTGTGGGAGATCTTGGCCATTTTTTTTTAAGGAAGCAAAATTATACACACTTCTTTTTAGTAAAATGAACCCTCAAATCATACTTAAATCCATTAAAAAATTAAAAATTTGCAAAAAAGAAAAAATCTTTTAACAAGTGAAACTAAACCAATCCAATCATTTGCATCCTTGCAACATCAAAGTTTTAGATGCATTCATGCAAAGTTAGGAACACTTCATTTTTGGGTATTTAAAAAGAACTTCAAGTTTCCATTTCAAAAGGTTCAAAATTAACACTAAGTGCACACTAAAATCTAAATCAAACTCAAAGCATCAATCAAGGATAAAATGAACCTCATTTGCAAATATTTTAAAGTTCTTTTAAAAATCTCATGAAAACTAAGAGTCCTAAATGGTTGCCAAAAATTGTCCTAAAAGCTTTGTTATTTGTTCCAAACAAATGTCTTGTTGCAAAATCTTGAATATTTCTTAGGTTTTTCATGCATCAAAACAATCTAGGAATATCATTTTTGGGCTTGAAATATGCAAACTAGAACACAAAATCTTGAATGAAAACCAAAGTCCAAAGAGTTATTTTCACTTTTGAGTCCAAAAAAATCTTGAATGATCTATGGTTAAAACAAAGCACTTTAAAGTTCTTAAAATAACACACAAAATCTCAATCTTGAATGCTCAAAGGAAAAAACTTGAATGTTTAATCACTTTTCTTTGAATGCATGTTTCTAAAATCACTCTTGAGTGCCATGGATTAAAATCAAGTTTTTTTTTTTTTTTAATGAATGCATGATTAAAATAACAAATCCAATCTTGAATGCCATAGATCAAATAATCATCTTTTGGGGCATAAAAAGAATCCACATTTTTGAAATCTTCTAAGTTATAAAAACTAATAAAGACGCTTTGAGTAAGTTTGTAGTTGGATTCACCCTCTTTAATCACCCATCAATTTAATCATTAGTTGCAATCTCAGCACCATCTATGGGGATGGGTCTACCTAAGAGGGTGTTAAGTGCTCCACAAAGATCAAACTCCACTCACTTGGGTCTTTAGTGGTTTTTCTAAGTTAGAAAATTCTTTGAATGTGCATTAATCTCGCTCACACTTCATTTGGACATAAAAATTGGAAAAATCTTAACGTGGAGGGCCTTCGGGCGTGCGCTTGGCAATCGAGTGTCACACATCTTTGTTTTGGGCTTAAAACAAACTCACACTCAATCTTGAATGCCTAACAATCAATGAACATTGCATGGTTTGGATACATTTTCAATGACACTCACATTTCTTATGTTGACGATCTCTTGACTTTCATTATGCTGATGATGTTGTCAAATTGGAATGAACATTGTATGCCATAATCACAAGTGTCTTCAATCATAGCTTACAAAATCTAAATCATCAATTGGAATAAACGTGTGTCTTTTGAAGCCCAAGATCATGTATGTGGTCTTGTTTTACACTTTTTAGGAGGCCTGCTTGGGGATATCATCACCGCTTGGGACGACCTCAACTCCAGCGTTTCGGCAGAGTATAAGAATCAGGAGGTGAATCGAAAGACACCTCTCTTGGGATCAAGATTTTGTCACTTGCGCTAAGCCTCAAGGAATTTTATACCCTTGAGAAGTGAAAGAGGAGAACTGGGTTACCGCTCCTCTTGGCTGTGTGACATCTTTTTGGTTTCATCTATGGATTTGGGCCTCACATACCTTGCATATATCGAGGACTGCCTAGCTATAAAAAATTTCATCCTTGTAGAAAGCTTCCGAGGATGTTGGTGTGTTTGACGTGCTTGCTCCAAAATTTTGTTTTCTTGTTTGTTCATATCTTTTGAATGAATGTTTGCCAACTTTGGTTGAAATGCCAAAAAAGAAAAAGTCTCCCAGCTCAAGGCATACTTAGCGTAGTCACTGCCTCATCAAAAAATCATCCAAGCTCCCCCGCTGCAACTGAATCTATCTAGTTCCTTGCTTTAGAAAAATCCCAAATCCAAAGTCTCTCCAAATCATCCCCCCCAGCTAGCTAGCAATCCAATCCAAAATCACACCCAAGCCTTTAGAGAGTTGTTTTCATTCTATTAGAATTTTCTATCCAATCAATCTGACCAATCCACCAACCTCACCAAGGTTATCCCTTTGACAGAGCTTTGTCTAGGGTAATCTAGCTTTGTCACTTGTTATCCCTCATCACCTTGAGCTGAAGGTTGGGATCCACAAGTGGTCAATTTCGTGTCATGCCCATAGGATCATTAGTCTACCCTTAAGTTGACACAATCTCCACCAATCCAGTGCATAGGAAAGCAAAACTCTCACTTTTTGATAGCATGCCCTTGAAGTCTTCCATCCACAAGAAAGCCAAAAATCTCCAGTCAATCCTCCTTAGGTCTATCATACAGCTTTGACTCTCCCTAAGAAATCCTTCATCAGCCAATCCAAAATCTTTGCTTAATCCAAATCCAACCATGAGCTTCCGTGTTCATCCATATGCAAGACCCCATCCCCATCCGACTCATCATCAAAACATGAAATCCTAAACCTATCATGATGTGTTTGGTCATATTGTCCTTGCTCCCACCACCTCCTATTCCAATGATGATCAAAATCTTGTTGACTATGACAGGTATCTTGAGAGCCTTAGGGGCCTTCCACCAACCATCCCCCAAAATCCAAGAGTTATTCCAAACTATCTAGTCATGCCATCTGATATCCCAGCTTCTCCTCCATCACCCAATCAACCAAGGTTCCAATCTTCCACCCTCATCACACCAGCTATTCCTATCAATCCACCACCTCCACCTCTAACACACGAGTCTCCAAGGAATCTCCTAGAGGAAATACAAGAAAAGCTGCCTCCAACAGTTGATAAGCCATGTCATCTAATCCAACCATGTGAGGTAGTCAGGGATGAAGCTTACCCATCTATAATATCACCCCCATCTCCCATAGCTATCATCCCCATACCATCCATCAAGTTGCTTAAAATCCTTCCACTTCTCACAAGAATTAAAACCCCACCACCCATCGAATCACTCCAAATACCATCCACATCTCCTCCTCCAAGCATTATCCAAATCCCATATAATGAACCTCATGCATCCACTCCCATCCATTCCTATCAAGATCTTGTCCAAAAGTATGTTGAAATACCCCCCGACAGAATAGAAGATCCCACCATCCCAATTATTCTGCTACATGATCCACTTTTACCATCCCCTCCATATCTAAATCCTACCATCTTACTTACTCCATCTCAAGATCCCTTTCCCTCAGCCCACCCAACTCAAGATCCTATCCTCCCATCTCCTCTACTTCATGATCATACATCTCCCATAATCCATGATGATAGATCCATCGAAAAAGAACTAATTATCATATCTGAAGCTCCGACTCCTTCAACTAGTAATGGACTCATATCTTGTGTTCCAAATAATGAACATCATATTGAAAAAAGAAATGAAAATGTATTTCTAGATGTTGGTATCCCCGCTATTTCTGCATGGTCCCAAGTCCTTCCATCTCCACCCCAAAGTTCCCATCCATCTTATTTCACATCTATTTTGGGCCCTCATCCTACTCCTTATCTCCAACCCTCCATTTTGGGTCCATATATCCCTTATCTAAATCACACACCCTTTCCATCCATTTTGGGTCCTTACATACCTAATATGAATCCTTTATCCCCTCCATCTATTTTGGGACCTACACCTTCCCCGTTTCCATCTATTTTGGGCCCATATCCTTCCTTCCCTCCATCCATGTTGGGCAATTATATCCATCCATATCCTATGTTCCAATCTATCCTTCCATCCCCTCAAATCCACTAGCTAGATCATCAAAGGCACTCACCCTTGAATCCCTTCCAACCTTTAAACCCTATCACTCCATCAATTATCCCTCCATCTCCTCCATGCTCTTGTTCCCATCCCATGGCTAATAGAAGCATATTGGATGCCAAAATAAAAAAGCATAAACCCAAAAATCCACAAAAATCCAAGTCTCAACATGTCCCTTCTAAAATACATGTTCAAAACAAGAAACATTTAATCCCAATCAAAGAAAAAGTCAAGAGGCCACAAAAGCTCAAGCTAAAAAAGTCAAAAATCATGTGGATACCCAAGATGCTCATAAAAGAAATGCATCTCAAAGAAAAATCTCAATTGGCATCCATTCATGCTACTCAAAAAGCCTCATCCATCCATCCTTCATCCAAATCCCCATATAAGCATCCTTCATCCCCCCAATCCACTTTTAGTCCATATGCTTCTTATCCTAAATTTCCCATCCTCCATCTTCCAACTCTACTTTTAGTCCTTATCTTTCTCTTCCTCCATTTTCTCCTCAACCTCACTCAAAACCATCTTTCCCACTACTTTATCACCTCTCAAGGTGTGTGCCAATGATGATCTTTCCATTTTCCTCATCCATTTACCCACAAGCCTTATGTCTTCACATCTATTATCTGTCAAACTCCCACCCACCATTCCACTTGTTCAATCCAATCCTTTTTCATCCATCCTACCAACATCTATGAGCCAAAAATAGATGAAGAAAGCCAAAATCATTCTAGCTAAGTCCAAAGAAAAAAAGAAAAAAAAAAAACTAAAGAAAAATAAAGCGTCCACTGGTGAAAACATGGCAATTCAAGCGCCTTGGACAAGTACCATGATGAAAACTTGGCAAACAAGCGTCATGCATAATCCTGGCATCCCCAACATAGCCTATCACCCTCATGCTTTTGGTCATCTCTTGACATCCAACTCCATCTTCCAATCTATCCACCTATCCTCCACCCTCCATCTTCCATCTCACACCATCCACTTATCTCCTGCAGCTTCAGCCAACCATCCTAGCTATCATCCATCTCCCTAGCCCCTTGATATTTTTCCATCCTAGCTTCAATCCTATCACATCCATCATAAGACCTCCTTCTGCATGTTATCTTCTGATTGGGGGCACTATATTCCTTGAAAATCTTGTCTTGTCCATCCTCCCTTGTCATTGGTATCTAGCTCTAGGCTATCCTCATGCAAACCCAATGTCATCTCTTTATATCCATCATAATCCTAGCTATCTACCATCCTATCCAGCCATCTCATCCTGCTCCTCTAGCTATCCTTGGTCACAAAATCTCTCATCGTCATCGGATGCATCCTGCCAAATCCATATCTTTCGCTATCACTCCACCCTTAGCTTTCGCATCTTGCATAACATTGAACCATCTCGCTATCCTATCATCCTGAGTTTTTGCTTGCTTGTAACTATCTTGGTCAGCTCCAACTTGTAAATATCTTGGTTCGTCAGCTTGTACATCCTCTTTAGCTTAGTATCATTGTATCTATCCAGCTTTCATGTCAGTTCCTCCTTGAACAGCATCTTGCACACATCACACATCTTGGTTAGCTATTCCAATGCATCCTTTAGCTAGATTTCCTGTCACCAAAGTGTTATCTTTCTTAGTTCAGCTTGCCAGATGCATCACTCATCCAAATCCACTAGCTTAGGTGCTCTCCAATAGGTCCTTGCAGGATATAGCTTTCCTCATGTCTGATATTGGTCTGTTAGTACCTCGTCCTACCTATCTCATTGGCAAAACGGTTCTCTTTTGGATTTTTGCTTTCTTTTGATTTGGACTCTTCCCTGTTGGGTCTTGAAATATCTTTTCCAAGAAATCTCCTTGTTCTCTCCTCAAGGTTGCCACGATCTTCCATATCATGGTATACTGTGAATGGGACAATCAGAGCGTAAGGTCTTGATCATGTCTTTTGCTTGTTTTCTTTTCTGCTTGTGGGTTACCCAGTGTCGTTTCCACACTACTTCCTCTGGGAATCATGTGTGATGCTGGGGAAATCCTTGCGTGTTTGTTTTGAGTTAGTTCGTCAGTCCTCTGGATGGTTGGTGACACGGCCTTGATGTTCTTGGTAACCTTGGCAATTAACCAACAGTTCTCTAGCAAATCTAGTGCTCAACTACATCGTGGTACTTCTCTTGGAAGTATCCCCCTACTCAAAAAGCTTCAATGGTTTTCCTTCATATCCATTATCCCCCATCCATATCTAGCGTCTGTCTCTCCTACCCCAGCTTATGCATCAGTATCTCTTTGAATCACTCATCACTCTTAGCTTTAGGGATCCACAATCCTAGTCTTAGGGATCCACCAATCCAAATCAATCCACCAAGCCTCATCTTTCGAGATCCACAATCCTAGTCCTAGGGATCCCCGAAACCCATCTTCCACCAATTTGACTCTTTGAAATCCTATTGCATCAGATTTATAATCCCCTCATCCATCTCCCTATCCTAGATTCCTTTTTATAGTGCTCCACTCCTTCATCCTCCACCTTCCCTAAAGTCTTAAGCTTGCTTCCTCTTGTGCATCTGATTCTCCTTTATCATTCTCCCATAGTGAGAGTTTGAGCTAATTCAGCCACTTCTCTTTGCCAATCTGAGTCTTCTTGCTCATCTCGAATTCTTGTACTTTTCAAGAAGTCGTTGAGCCTCGCTTTCTCTCCTCGCCGCCTTCTTGAGGGGGCATCTTGCAGTCCATTCTCTCCTCTTCTGCTCTAGCCTTGGGTATCTTATTTTCTTATCTTTGATGCCATGCCACTTGCAGCATCACATCAAATAGGGGAAAAATGTAGACACCTAAAAATCTTTAGAAAATAAAGTATTTTTATTTTATGAAAAAGTCCTGATGACATCATCATTTATTAATTAATTAATTATTTAATTAATTTATTTATTTTTATGCCATTAAATCCCTTTATCTTAATTAAAAATATTTAATTAAGGAATCCCTCCCAAAAATGTTTAAATCTTATTTAAACATTATTTCCTTATTTATTAATTATTCAATTAGTAAATTGACCAAAAGTCCTAAAATAAATAAAAAAATTATTTTTTGCCCAAAACTTGGCCAATTTCCTTATGACCACTAACCTCTTCCAAAATCTTCTAATCCTTATTTAATTTTAATTAAAGGCTAATCCCATCATTTCCTACCCCTAATCCCAACTCAAAATATTTAATTAAAATTAAATATTAATCCTCATGTTTATTTAAAAGGTTTTAATAAATATCTCCTCAACCCAAACCCTTGAAATAAATGAAACTTTATTTATTTCTTAAAAATCTAATTTATCCTCATCCTAAGAAGTTATAGACTCTTCTAGAAAGTCTTCATCCTCATCCTAGGAAATTCTAGACTATTCTAGAAAGTCTTTATCCTCATCCAAAGTCTAGACTCTTCTAGAAGATGTCTTTAAACCTAATCCTAATCCCCTCCTAACCTTGTCACATTCTCTAAACATGGGTTAAAACTTACTAACTCAAGCCAAAGTTAACAAATATCTCCTCCTTCACCCACCCTCATTAAATGCCATCCACTTGCCTATCCCTAAGCTAATCCTAAACCATCCTAATCCATCCTCTAATCATTTTCACAATCCTAAGCAAGCTTAAAACCTTCCTAATCAAGCCCAAGTCTAAATTGCTCTCAAATCCCTCAAAATATCTCAACCATAAAACTTTATGAAGCCCACTAGGCCATTAATGACTCTTCCAAGCCCTTTTATTGCTCTTACAAGCCATTATGAGGGTCTTTATGAAGATTTTATCCCTTGAGCCTCCTTTGTTGACTCATCCTTCCCCTTTACTCCATCCTCTCACCATGTGACATGTGTCACTCCTTGATTGGCTGTAAGGAAGCACAATCCATGTGCTCTCCTCTCATGCAATCTGAGCCCTCCATGAGCTTTTTCCCATCCTTGCATCTTAGCCCTCAATCCCTCAAGCCTCTTGCCTATAAATTAAATCCTTCCTCTTTGCAAAATAACACAATCCATGAAGTAAAGTCATAATGCCATTTTGAGAAGCCATTTTACATCAAACCCATACACTCACACCCAAATTCTAACTCCATTTGAAGCCCTTTTTGAAGCATAAAGCTTGAGCATACATCCTATCTATTTAGACAAAGCTACTCAACAAGAGAGCTTCTCATTGAGAGAGCCCATTAATGGCTCATATTCTCAATTGAGAGCTCATCTTAGTCTATCTTGAAGTTTATGAATTTTGTTTAGTTTGTAGAAGTTTTATTTAAATTTGGTTTCTATTAGCATACTAACATTGCTCATATACACTCTTAACCCGAGACCAGAAGAGGTAGACTAAATTAAGCATAAATAGAACTTAATCTAGGCAAGGAGAGTTTAATAGTCTATGAACCAAATGGTAGAACTCACACATCTTATGAATTCATACACTCAGTACTTAACTAATCTACATCAACAATGAATAGAGATATAAATGAAATAATGAAAATTTCTAGTTAGTCCTTTGAATATTTTGTAGCACATCCTATTGGGTTTATTCACAACCTCAAAACAAAGGAATGAAACATCCTTTCCATCCTACTATAACTTAGTTTAAGAGAAAGAATCAGCTAATTAACAACTATCCCCTAAGTTGGAATGGAAAACAATTGACATAAAATACCATTTAGTTGTCTCTACAACAAAATGTACTTCACACCAAAAATTTTCCAACCTTTCATCTATCATTCAACTTCATACATATAAAGTTTGAGGGATGATTGTTACAATAGGAATTTTAATCAGTTAATCTTCTAAGGAGACAAATGACAAGATGCCCATTTGTCATATTATACAATTTACAAAATTCATAGAAATTGCAATAGAAAGTGGAAAGGATGCATCATTTGAATCACTTGGACTTCTTCCCCTTTTCAAATTTTTCCCTATATGCCTTGGCAACAACTATAACTAGAACTAGTTCCCCATGACTAGGCACATGTACATTAGTGAATCTCAAGAGCCACCTTGAATGCTCTCGAGCCAGTTCCTTCAGAGCATTTAAATAATTTTGCAATTCCTCCATAGCTACATGTACACATCCACCAAGTGTTTGTAATTCTACCACTCTATTTTGGCTACTTGAAGTCATTCCAGACAAATTACTCAATTATGTGGAGAAGTTGTTCTTCATTACTTCTAATCCAATAAGAGCTTTGCCTTGACCACTGGCTTGTGAGACAGTGTCTAATCCTTGCATGAGTTTGAGTGCTCTATCTTGGGTCTTCTTTAATTTTTCCTCCATTCTTCTGAGTCCTTCTTCAACTTCTTGAATCATCTCTAACTTAAATTGCATACTTTGAAGCCATTCGAACAAAGGCTTAGTCCCTTTCTTCAAAATATTTACTTCAACCGCCTCTTTTGCCTTCAGTTGGATGATCATTTTCAGGAGAGAAATGCATTCATCACATCTTGGCTTTTCTGCAACCAAAGTATTACAATTAGATATGATGTTATCCCTCTACATTTCCAATCAGAGAATAACATTTCCAATTTGATCTATAAGGGAAACTCCATCTGAATTTAGTTTATCAATGCACTCCTTCACAATCTGACCAAAATGCCTATCCTTCTGGTGTTTTGAGATAAAAGCATGTACTTCTATTGTAGTAGGATTCTAAGTAGTAGGTACACCAGTGATGGTTTCTAATGGAACAACTAGTTGCCTAATAAACCTATTCAATTCTTCTATCTTGGCCTTCATCTTAATTTTTGATGGTTTTAGGATTTCTAATTTTTCTTCTATTACCTCATTACTTGATCTCCATAGGCCCACTTGTGTATCATTTCTAGACTCTCCAAGATCAATTGAGTGTAGAGTAAAGTCATCAGGTGGCATATCTTCAATTCTTCCTGCTTTATTCAGCTTTACTATCTCCATGGTCAAGTGCCTTTTTATGGATCTTGTCCAAGTATTGATAGGGTCTTTTGATTCTTAGCTTTCACCATTGTAGTCCCAAAGCCAACTGCTTGAGACACAATGTCCTTTTTAGGTACACTCTCACCTTTTATTTTCTTCTTCCTTTCTAAGGTGTCTTCTAACCAAGACTCTATACCAATCACCTTAGAAGCTATCCCAAGTGACTCTATGCTAAACATATTCTTCTTTTCTAGAGTCCTTGCTACTATAGTTGTAGAGATAGGATTCTTTGGATCTTGAAGAAGAATCTTAGATGAACTCGGGGCTTTCTCTTCCTCTTGAGTTTCCTCCACAACTTTATCAGATTCAGTGGACTCCAAGCTACTACTATTTCATCTCCAATCTCCACTATCTAAATAGAGGAACTAGTTGGCTTGAAAAGAAAAGTACTCATGGATGGAGCAGGGCTATGATGAGGGGATGAAATTGGAGAAGTATGAGGAGAAGGAATTGGATTAGTTTGTGGAGATGGAGTTGGAGTAGTATGAGGAAGTAGGGTTGGAGTAATGGCACCATTCTTTAGCTCCTGTGTCTTCTTTCCTTCAGTACTAGCTTGGGTTCCAATAACTAGTAGAGGGTCACCTTGACAAGTTGGAGTTATTGGGATGTTCTTATCTGGTCGTTGATTGCCTCCTCTTGTGGGTAGAGTTGGTCCTTGAGTAGTTGTGGTTGTTACAATGGGCGTGGCACTTTGAGAAGAAGTAGGGGTAGCAACTGTTGGAGAAGCTTGAGTAGTCTTCCTCCTACTCTTGTCTTTTTTAGCTATCCACTTGACCCATTTTCTAGTCCTCTTGATGATTTGAGCCATCATAACATCAAAATCTTCCTCAATATCCACATAAAGTTCAGAAGTAATTAGAGTATTTATTAGCTTGGTCAAATATGTATTGATATACATATTTTTCCCATCATCTTCTAGCCCTTCTACATTGAGATCAATTCCATATGTCTTTATCTATTCCATGGTAAGTCTAGAAAATGCATGATCACGACTCTCCAACTCATCTCTGCAACCCACCCAATAATCTTCTATAGTATTAACATGCTTGATTATGCTTTGAATTCAAAGCACATCTCTGGCATACCCATTTGGGTCAAACATGGGCCTCACAACCTCATACTCTTTTAATTTGTACTTGTTCTCAAATGCCTTGAGCATGTTTTTGGCAGCTGATCTGGACTCACAACTGTAGGTCCCAACTTTTATCGGAAATTCATACCCCTACTTCTTCAAATTGGTGCTCAACACATTCACCTAAATCTCTTGTCTCACTATCTCAATGAGCATGATCATGTCATCTGGATATCTGGGCAGCTTCAGAGGAAACCCATCAAACACTGCAAGATGCAAATAAGAAAAAGATGAAAATTGGATAAAATAACTTCCAAATTGACTTATGGCCATCATTTCTTCTGGACTGAATCTCTACTCTGGACATCCTTGGAGTTCCCTACATATTCTCATTGTGAATGCATCATTTACTCAGATATACTCCTCATAACTATCCTGCAACCATAGACATGGATAAAATTCATAACTTTTCAGATCATCCCCAAAACTCTCTATTCTGGGGAGTCCTAGCCACAACTATAGGGAAGCCAAAATATATATCAAGAAAGAAGACATATAAAATGAATTGTACAACTTAGCTGCATTGAGAGCTCTAGACAGATGTTCACTAACCTCATATGCCCAGTCAACATACTATGTATCTAAGAAAACAGTTTGCACCAAAAAGAAGTATTGTTCTACAAAATTAAGGGCTTCTACCTCACCTTTAAGTCAATGCAAGAGGACTAGAATATCCACAATCTTAGGGTTGAGATCAATGCCAAAAAGGGTTTTAGGGACCTTACTCTTAGCTCCCCTTGGCTTTTGGAAGCAAGACATCATGATCTCTTTTTGGCATACCATCTTCTTTAGAGAGAATTCAGACATAGCTCCACTAATTGTTAACTTAGAGAACTCTTCTCATTCTAGAATCTGCAAGCAATTCACTACCACTTGGCTATCAATTGAGATTAGCACTATTTGATTTGGTAGTAAGATTTTCTTTGTATCTAGATTATAATTATTGATGCATTCAATAATCAACTCTGGAGCTTGTACTGCTACTGGGAATTTGGTTGCCTCTACTAATCTACTTCCTCGAAGTTTTTCCATTATAGGGTGAATTGGCTCTATCTTCAACCTCCTTTGGAAATCTTGTATGTCAAAGAAATGGAGTGAGGTGTCTGTGACATTTTGCAACATTGATTTAATCCCATTCAATCCATCAAATCCAGTGAATCCTATTGCTATCTTGACTAGGGTAGAGATGAATTGAGAATCTTAATACTAAAAATAGGATAGAGAATAGGACCTTGCAACAGTGAGAATTTTGAAATCAATATTCGATTCAATAGCATAATAGTTCAAATAAGAAAATAACAATTTGAAAATCCATTATGTTCATCTCTATATAGAAATTCCAATCTACCCATTAATTTTCAAGATCTGCACCACACAAGCAAATTAAATGATAAATCTGTTAGATTAGTAAATGTGGGGGTTACAATAGATTCTTTCTTTTCGTTTCACTATTTTTGTTGGCCTAACGGTTACTTTTCTTTATCACAATTTTACTTTCCTATTTTTCACCATGCTACGGAGAATTGAGAATGGAGTACTCCATAAGTAAAAAATTTCTTAGCAAGATTCTGCATAAAATACCTTCACAAACTCGACTAATTTGCTTCAATTATCTTTCCTAAAACATCCCATGATCAATTTACACAATTACTATGCTTGTAGAATAATTTTCCATTACATTCAAAAAATTGCTCTCGAGGGTAGAAAGCCCACAGAGGAGAAGGTGATTTCCACTTTTTCACTTTTTCCCTTGGTTTACCTTCTCTGTTGTAACCACTTTACTTTAAGCCTTCAAAAAATATAAAAAATAGCTTCCCAAGTGAAAATGGGACACACTGACTCATTTTACCCTATCACTTATACCTTTTCAAAAAACTAATTTCTTGGTTTGAAACCCACAGAGGAGAAGTTGTTTCTTAATTATTTGCCGATATTTTTTTAATCATCTTAGTGAGTTTTGAATCATTCTTGTAGTGAAAACATGGTAATATTTGAATGATCTGTCCATAACATAATTCACCTCTCTTTATTTAAGCTTGCAAACCACATTTGTAATTCTTAGTGGAGTTTCACCTTCAAGGTGCAAAAACCTGCCAAGCAGAAGACAAAACTAGATTTTCTGTCATCTCAACTTTCTTTATGTTCTAAAAAAAATGAGCTACAAGTAAGTTCATCTAAAATAAAAAAATTCAAGAATCTCCATTGATAAAAATTCTAAGCTACCCCACAAGACTCATGATGACAAAGAAAACCCACCAAGCCAGAAAATATAGGAGAAGGGAAAATACTTATCACTTGAGGGAGAAAGGACCAATTAACTTGACCAGACTAAATACAATACAAGTTAAATTTCCATTTTGCAAAATAGGTACAAGATTAAAAATGGGGCAACGATTGGCTCTGACTAGGGACTTGGGTAGAGTATTCCCACACAAGGAACTTAGAATCTCTGGTTTCGCAACAAGATATGAAAGGTGACAACACAACAAAAACTTAAACTAAACAAGGAACAAGGAAAAGAAAATAGAAGGGAAGAGGCCAACTAAGAAACACACAAAACAATAAGCTTAACTGTAGTATAGTATAGGGGTTACCTATTTTCAATTTGCAATTCGATAGAGCTTGAGATCCTAACCATTATAAGTTAGGGGTAGTACTTCACCTTCTTCATATGCCAACTTTAAAGAAATATTTTTGAATGCTTTTTGAATTCTGAATTGACCTTTCCATAGAGCATCAAACTTCTTATGCATTCCTTTTGGAGCCTTTGTTTTGCCCCAAAGTAGTACCATGTCTCCTACCATAAATTTTTGAGGTCTTGTTTTCTTATCAAAGAGCTCTTTCACTCACATTTGATGCTATGTAATGTGGTTTATAATTTCCCTCCTTTCTTCTTCAAGTTTTCTCAAATATAGGATCCTCTTCTCTAGACCATCCTTATAAACATCATCCTCAATTACTATTTTGAGTTTGTTCATGGCTAACTCCAGAGGTAGAGGCAGATTAGCTTCAATTACAAAACCAATTCAAAAGAGGATAGACCAATCACCCACTTGGGTGTCACTCTATCTGCCCAGAGTGCCTCATAAATCTTCTTGTGCCAGGTCTTCTAATTATCTGAGACTAGCTTCTTCACAATATTAATTAAGTTTTTATTGCTAGACTCTACTTGGCCATTCCCTTGAGGGAAATAATCAGATGAATGAATGACCAATGGTTATCCCATACTCAAAACAAAAATTAGTAATTTCAATTGAAGAAAAATAAGATGCGTAATCCATCACTGGTTTGATAGGAACACCAAACCTGACCAAAATGTTCTCCTTTATGAATTTGCACACTACCTCAGAATTAGTCTTGTTTTTAGCTTTAGCTTCTACCCATTTAGTGAAGTAGTTAGTTGCAATTATTATATATTGATGACCAGCACTAGATATAGGAGTAATCATACCAATGAAATCAAGGCCCCATTTTTAGAAAGGCCCTTCGATGATATCAGGTCTCAGTGGTAGAGCTGCTAATTGAGGGTGTCTAGAGAAAATCTTACACTTTTCACACTTTTCTACCCAAGCATATGTGTCTTTAAACATCCTAGGCCAGTAATAGCACTGCCTTAGTATTTTAAATGTTGTGACTGAGGAAGAAAAATGTCCTCCACAAGCTTCATCGTGAAATGTCTTCAATAGCTTTTCCTGTTGTTGTTTATCTACACACTTGAGGAAAGTATCATCAATAGCTTTTCTAAACAATTTGCCATCGCAAATCACATACTTAGATGCTTTCAATTTAAGGTCTCTCTTTTGCTTTACATTCAGGCCTTCTAGACATTCACCGTATGTTAAGAAGTAAGAGATATTTTCAAACCATGAATCATAGAGTCCTACAGCTAGCAGTAACTACTTCTTAGCCAGCTCTTCTAACTCTTTAGAGATTTTTTTTTTTTGGCAATTGCCCTACATAATGCATTTCCCCTTACCAGCTTGGTAGGCTTAATTTCTATATCATATTTTTGTGTCTTTGCTATCCATTCTCCTCTGACATTGTAACCTACTTCCTACTATGTCAATAAACTTTTCATTACATATCCAGGACAAAAATGACATAGTGCGAGTGGAAGATATAAAATCAAAAATTCTTGAGTGCTCTGAATACTGCATAAGTGCATTTCTCAATCTAAAAATACTTCATTTCATGATTCTTCAAAGGCATGCTCATGAAAGCTATAGGAGCCTATATCCCTTCATCATTATCTTGCATTAGTATTGCAAATAAAGTATGCTCAGAAGCATAACAATAAATAATAAAATCCTATTTATAATTTGGATGACACAATACTGAGGAATTAGCAATAGTAGTTTTTATATCATGAAAGGCTCACTTTCCTCCCTCATTCCATTTGAAATTTGAATTCCCTTTCATCATGTCCACTATATTTTTAGTAGTTTCTGTGAAATCAGACACAAACCTTCTAAGAAAATTCACTTTTCCAAAGAAAGATTTAACCCCTATTTTGTTTCAGGGTAGGCTTTGTCTTTGAATAGCTTCTACTCTTTTAGGATCAATTCTAATACCTTCCTAGGACACTATATGACCTAAGAGCTTTCCTTCTGTTACACAAAAAATAACTTATTTGGGTTGAGAGATATTCCATGCTCTTGGCACATTTGTAACACTTTCCTCAAGTCTTCCATATGATCTTTTCTTTTTCTCAAGAACATAGTGAGGTCTTCTAAGTGTATGACTATGATTCAATCTTTCAAATCAGCAAATGTCTTACTCATGACCTTTGGAATGTAGCACTAGCATTGATAAGTCCAAAAGGCATTTTGCGATATGAAATTGTACCCCAACGGGTAGTGAATGCCATCTTATCTTAGTCTTTCTCCTCTACCTTGACCTGATTATAACACGAAAACCATCAAGCATAGACATCATCTCAAATCTTGCAACTGTTTGTAATAAATGATCCATGTTTCAAAGAGAAAAAATATGTTTAAGAGATGCCTAGTTCAAATTGTAGAAGTCAACACAAATTCTTATCTCCCCATTTTTCTTCCTGACAGGTACTATGTTGGCTATCCAGGTGGAATGATGAATAGTATAGATGATCCTTGCTTTCAACATTTTGTCAATTTCTTGGAAGATGGCGTCAGTGACTAAAGGATTATAGTTCCTTTGTTTTTGCCAGAAAGGAACTGCATCGGGCTTTAGTGGAATTTTATGTTTTACCTTCCCATCTCTATAACTTTTCAAGTCTTCATAACTCCAAGAAAAAAACATCTTTATATTCCATGAATAGATTTTTCGTGGCTTCTTTCTCTTTAGGTGAACAACATTTCTTGATGTTAATGATTTTGGGGTTATGTACATCCCTAATATTAATGCCTTCATATTCACCCATTGTTGACCCCTTCTCTACTATTTTTTGCTTTATGTAAGCATCATGTCTATTAAACAATTTTTCTAAGGCTACAAAATATGGGGGAATAATGTTACCTTTCAACTGTACTTCACCATTTTGATTTCGTTCCATACTTGCATTAGAGCTTTCATGATTACTGGGTGGAAGCATAAACCTATGTCACCCTTTGTGATATTTTTGGGTGTTTTGGCCACAAGCCTTTTGGCCAGAACGTTTTCAGCCAGAAGAGTTTCGGTCGAACATACATGGTGATTTCACGCACCTACGTGGCTCATACCATTCTGGTCGAAACCCTTTCGATCGGAATGGTTCCAACCAAAACCCCAAGCCGCAATAAAACCACAATAAACCTATTGCAGCTATCATTTTCACTGTTGTGGTTGCTAGATTCTTGGAGAGCGAGTCAAGTTTTTCAGCCGTAACTCATTAGTGGCTTTTTCCTCCCCACTTTTTAATAGATATTAAATGTATTTTTTGATTAATAGATGTAAATTGTACTTAAAGTAGTTGTTGTTTACCTATTTTGTGAGTGAAATATTTAAAATTGTTTATTTTTTAATATGTTTAAATTATTTAAATTATTTTAGATTGTTTTAGAATGGTATTTAAATTAATTTGTTAGCAAAAATGTAGTTAAACATGAGATAAAAACATAGAAAAACATTAGTTAAAAGTGTAGAAAAACTTTAGGTTAAAATATAGAAAAACATTAGTTTAAAATGTCAAAAATATAATCTAAAAAATATAAAAAAATAGGAGGTAAAAATGTAGAAAAACATTAGTAAAAAGTGTAGCAAACCTTTAGGGGACATTGTTCAGTTTCTAACATAACCTGATGGATCTAGAGGTGAAACAATAATATCTTATGGTGAAATTAATTTTGACATTAATACACCTTCTAACATAACCCTATATTAACCACAATCATAACCCATACCACATTCTAACCATAACATAGGCCCTCTACTAACCGAATGAACCACACTTAGATATTGATGATGTTCATTTTAACAACTAGTTATTGTTAGGTAATAATGAGTCTTACATTACCAAACAAAATGTTAAGATCAGTTAAATGATATGTTTTTAGGTACGTTATCCATGCATCTATGTCTTAAGCGGACAGAGGAGTCGTAATAGGTCATACTATTTTTTATACGTTCTAATAAGTCTTAATATGTATTATTAGGATATAATAGGTCTTATTAGGTAATGATGATTCTTACATTACCAAATGACACATAATGACCTCATGATACATTTCTAGGTATTTTTATCCATACATATGTTAAGGGGACGTAGGGACTCCTACTAGGTCATTACGTTTGTTATAGGTTCTAATAGGTATTCATATGTTTACTAGCACATAATAGGTATTTCTAGGTAATAATGATTCTTACATTACCAAACAACACATTAAGATCACTTATACATTAATTTTTTTGGTATGTTATCCATACATGTGTGTCTTAAGGGGACGTAGGAGTCGTAATAGGTCATACTATTTTTTATAGGTTCTAATAAGTCTTAATATGTATTATTAGGGAATAATAGGTCTTATTAGATAATGATGATTCTTACATTACCAAATGACACATAATGACCTCTTATGATACATTTCTATGTATTTTTATCCATGTATATGGTAAGGGGACCTAGGGGCTCCTACTAGGTCATTACGTCTATTATAGGCTCTAATAGGTATTCATATGTTTACTAGCACATAATAGGTATTGCTATATATACCAAACATAATATGTTTACTAGAACATTACCAAACAACACATTAAGATCACTTATGTTTCATTTTTCAGTACATTATGCATACATGTGTGTCTTAAGGGGACATAGGAGTCGTAATAGGTCATAGTATTTTTTATAGGTTCTAATAAGTCTTAATATGTATTATTAGGATATAATAAGTCTTATTAGGTAAGGATGATTCTTACAGTACCAAATGACACATAACAACCTCTTATGATACATTTCTAGGTATTTTTATCCATATATATGTTAACGGGATCTAGGGACTCCTAGTAGGTCATTACATCTGTTATAGGTTGTAATAGGTATTTATATGTTTACTAGCACATAATAAACGGACCTTACTATCAACCTTAATAAAACTATATCCCATTTACTTTATTAACATTCTTAACTCTAATTCAAACTACTAAAATTAATTCATGAGTTCTAAATTGTAAACTAAAATTTGCTAACTAAACTCATTTACTTATCTGGTAACAAATTTTTCTATCCCTATGTCCTAACTCTCGTCTACACTCCCCATAATCATCAAAGCATTTACATCAAAATCTAGAATTTAGTCAAGAATTATATTTTTTTATTGCATGTATACATGTGTATACTTAGTTATCATTTAATCAAGAAATTTTGTTTTATTTTTATTGCATAGACACGTACATGTACGAATATTTAGTTTTCACATTTGCATGAGCACATTATAATGTATATTAGATATGGTCTCTAAGATAATTTGTTTTAAAATACATATGTACGTTACATGACTGAATTTAGCACTATACATTTAATGTTGTGTATTTATATATACATGTGTTTCAAATTAAATTTAACTTTTAATTATTTTAATTTAAATACACTTGTATGCTTATATTTGTATATATATGCATGTGCAGATCTCTAGATATTTATCACTCTTGTAGCTTCACATTCATATCCTCATATTTATTTTCATATATACATTATGGCATCTAGTTCTGGGGATCGTGCTCCTACATCCTCAGGGGATGCCAGTGTTTGTGGGGGTTGTAGAGTGCTGATTCTGGTACAGCACACAGATCGACCTCCTCCACTCATGATAGATAGCAGTTATTTAGAGATACAGTTTCAAAATTATCTCGTGCTATGCAAGTTTTGGATAACTCACTTTCCTCTTCTACCACCCTCCCTAGTAGGGAGAAGGTCATAGCGATGCGAGAGGAGTTATTTCGTATGATTCAGACAGTTGAATCATACAACCCTTTTGATGATATGAGCATTGAGACATTTTATTCTTCGTTATCTCACATTGTCACTTGCACTATGAAGTACACACAAATTGACACTAAGGTTTACACTGGCATGGTGAAATCCATGTTTCCATCTTATGCAGATCATTGCAAATTCAAAGGCTACTCTGTGATGAAGTGTACTGATCCACTCATTGCACCATTGATGTATCCTCATTCATTGGCTGCTCATCATAGATGGCCACAAAAGAATGAGTTCCCTTTATATTTCTATAAACAATTGTTTGGAAAATTTCATTTAGACTACAATGTTGACTATACAGATTATCCAGGGCATGTTGGGCAGGGTCAGGGGAGACTTTTTGATAGATTTAGACCCACGGACACTCCTACGCCCGTTAAAAATTGGGCAATGGTGGGTCCAAACCTTTTGGTTATGTCGAGAGGTCCACAGATGGATGTTGTAGGTGAGAGTGTTCCTAATGACACAATTAGGACAAAGATTTTTTTGAGCATTGCCACCATCACCACACAGTTGCATGAGATTTCTTCTAATCAATGTGGTAGATATATGCTACGGTCTCGAGGTATCGCTCCCATAGCTACATCATCTAGCACACTTATTGATGATGATTATGGAGTTGTAGACATACCTTCTGCTATAGACATTTCTCATATTAAGAATTTGATCTTTTAGATGCATATCGAGCATTATCTACACTCTTGGTAGAGCATTACAAAATGCTACGATAAATATCTCTATATGTATAGATTTATTTTTATTATAGTAAATAATATGTCTATATGTTTAAATTCATGTATATGTGTGTGTTTTTGTATGTGTTATAGGGTTTGAGTGATAGTATGTTACAATTTGCAAATCTGTAGACACTGACAGATCCTACACATCATGAGTCCCAGGTATGTTACAATATGTGTGTGTGTGTGTGTGTGTGTGTGTGTGTGTGTGTGTGTGTGTGTGTGTGTGTGTGTGTGTGTGTGTGTGTGTAGATCTTGATATAATTTGTCTTTACACATAATTAAATGGTTCAAGTTATCATTGGACATAGGGTTCAGATGCAGCTGATAGACCCTTTTGGGGACAAGGCCTAGGATCAAGAAGGGGGATGTAGCTGATTAGATCATATGTGTCCTTTTATTTTATTACACACATGTTATGTCTAGATACATACTTATATGGATAGTTTGATGTTTTATATGTTATTTCCATATCCATACATTTTATATCGAGACACTTTGATGTCTTATATGTTATTTTCAGATACATGGTTTATATGGACACTTTGATGTTTTATATGTTATTTTCAGATACATGTTTATATGGAGATTGTGATGTTTTATATATGTTATTTCCAGACATTTGATACATGATCTATTTTTATACATTTGATATGGGTACATTATATTCTCCAGATATATGCACATGTATGTTATTGATCTTTTAATGTACACATCTATCATATTGATCTTTTGATGTCTTAATCTTTTATGTAACTTATGTATGTGTTATGCACATGTTTCTATATGTTATTCATCTTAATGCCTTAATCTAAGTGTAATTAAGTATACAATTTTAATGGTCTATGTACATAAGAATATAACATATACATGTACATAAGAACATATAAAGACTATGATCACCTAGAAAGAATGCATGAACTATAACATTTAATTAACAAAAGTTAATATACATATGTATATGTTTTCAATATTCATGTTTATACATACATGTTACTATTTTTAATGCCTTAATTTAAGTTTAAATAACTATACTTAATGACATGTCTTAATATAAGTATAATTAAGTTCTATATATTTACTCTAAGTATAATTAACTATATTTAATGGCATTTCTTAATTAACTATATAATTAACTATATTTAGTGTAATTATATTTAATGTAGATCATGTATTAACTAGATTTAATGACATGCCTTAATTAACTATAATTAACTATATTTAATCTAACTATAATTAACTATATTTAATGACATACATTCTTAATTAACTATAATTAACAACATATTTAATTAATAAAATATAATGTATGTAATATGTAACATAGTTCATATACCATATACATGTAAGAACATAAAGAGTATGACCTAAAGAATGCATGTTACAATATTTAATTAGTAAAAGTTAATACGTGCAAGAACATAATGATTATATACAAACATAAACAATATATCATATAAGAACATATAAATATTATATGTACATAAATACATAACAACATTAACAATCATATGTAAGAAAACATAAACAATGTACATATAAATAAACACAAATACTAAAGGAGTTGTCTTAAGGAGAGGTCAGGTAAAAGGTGGTACTAAGGGGATGTTCTAATAGGTGGTCTTAAGGGGAGGTCCTAATAGATTGTCTTAAGGGGAGGTCCTAAGAGACCTGGTCTTAAATGAGATATCCATGTCAAATTTAAATAAAAATAACAATACATGTCTAATTTTGCATATCCAAGATAAATGATCCAATGTTCAGAAATTTATAAAACAAATATCCTATCCTTATTAAATATGAAAGTATAAGAGCTATACAAGCATAGCTCAACTAGAGCTCCACAATAAGTACATAGGTAAACTAGAGCTCCACAAACAATGTATTGTTAGGATCCTCTCTACTTTTTATTATCTCTAGAAATTTTTCATGTTCTTCAATAGGAAACTTCCACTTTTTATTTCTAGGACATCCTTTTCTTTGTACTGCTTCAAATTGTAATTTGGTTGTTATAACATGGTTACTGTAGTGTAAAACCTTTTCTCCAGGCTTATATTCAATAAATTCAATACCACTATCAATTACCCTTGTTTGTTGATAATATATTCCTTCAATAACAACTGATCCAATTGGATATGACTGTTGATCAGCATCTATAGTTCCTTCAAGCAACTTGTGTTTTGCTTTTGTGCATCTTAAAAGATAATAGTCCGCATTTATTGCATTATCTAGTAAGGCTTGAACTGCAAAAATATCTCCTGCATCTATATAAAAATATAGATAAATATAAATTAATTTAGAAACAAATATACATTTATATTAATTTATATATATGTATATATGCACACAAACTTGCCATAACTAAATCAGAAATGTGCTCATAATCAGCTGAATATATAGGATCATGAATGTCAATGTCAATGTCAACATCTTCAAAAGGAGGCTTTCTACTTCTTCATAAATCTTGTCTTTTTTAGCAACTCTACAAATATTCACCTAGTTATTCTCAATGTTATCATCTAGCATATTTCTTCTCTTGATGTATCTCTGGATAGTTCTTCTAGATATATGTAGTACATTAGAAATTGCACATACCTATTTTCTATGTGTCAATTTTCTACTAGATATAGTAGTCATCAATGCTCTACGTGCATTACTCAAATCACCTCCTCAAGTTATGTTGTCAATTTTGTTATAACCATTTTGCAATTTTTCAACTATTGTTTTATTAATATTATGGGAATGGCTTTTCCTATTATCAATACCCAACAACTCTAAAATAGGTCTCATATCTTTTCTCCTAAATAACTTGACAAATAATTGTGCCTGTGCAAATATACTTTTACCCTTGAAATATTCATCCCACATGTTCTGATAATGCTTTATGATAGTGTTATCATTTATCATATCTTTAGATGGAATTTGGTTAAAAAGTAGTTCTTCATCCAAATCCATCAATTTTTTTATGCTTTCTAATTTGTCTTTATCAATAGAACTGCCAATTTCTTCCTCTTCATTACTTTCATTTTCTTCATGAATCTCATCATGTTTAGGAATTTCAATAGGTTGGTTTGGATTATGTTTTGTATGGCCTTTCATTTTGTCATCTCTTTTTCTATCATATTTCCTTGATCTTTTTCTTTTACTACCCATTGAATATTTCAATCTATAGAAACAAAAATAAATAAATTTAGATTTCACTAAATATCAGCTAATGGTTGAATATATCATACATAAAAATAAAAATAAGTAGACGAGAAAAAAAGCACCTTCAAAATATTTGATCCTTTGCAATATTGATTAAATCCGCAGAACAGTTGTTGAAAATTGCTTCAAAATTAATTGTCTTTTGAAAATCCTCTTCCAATTTTTGCTATCCCTATATATTTAATTTTTTTTTTTTATATCAAATAGTGACATTAACCACTGGCAGTTTAATCTGCCAACAAGGGTTTCGGCCAGAACTATTTATGCCAGAATTGTTCTAGCCGAAACAATCTATGTGGCATCCTATGTGGCAGCCAAACAAGAAAAAAGTAGAACTTATGTAAACATCTCGCTTTGAAGGTCAATTTGACCTAATAAATTGAAGTTTTTTTTAAACTTAAAAATATAGTTTTGTAGTTCTAGGAGTCACGATTATAATCATATAATTTTTTTAAATTTTGATTATGAATAATATGTTATAATTTGAAAATATTACAAGTAGGTATCTTAAGATTCAGGAAGATGTCTATTCAAAAATAAGAAAAAAATAGTAAATCATGTTAAAAAATAAAATTTTTTTTATGTTGCACTAGAGGAGAGAGTCTTCTTCAAGAATATGTAATTTCTTTTAAAAAATATGTAGATTTGATGGAAAAAGTTTGACGGGAGAAAAAAACTGTCAATTTCTAATAACTTTGACTTTGACCAGTTATAACTTCAAAAATATTAGCCAAATTTCAATTTTTCTTTTTCAGTGCACTAGGTATACATGTTAACCCTAATATATTCCAAAATCAAACCAAAATATGAACATTTGCATATATTTGTTTGACGGGAAAAAAACTCTACATATTTAGTATTTTTTAAAAATTCAAAAATACACATCAAAAATTAAAAAATATATAAAATTTTCACTCAATTTTAAAAAAAAAATTATAGACATAAACTTCATCCAATTTTACACATTTCATTAGTTTACATCGTCTTCAAATTCTAAGCACAAATGCCACTTTTATTTCGTTAAAGTTGAAGACTTTAAATTCCGATATCACTTCTCCTTTATAAAAGGTGACACAGGTTTGTGCTTTTACCCATATTTTATGGAGATGTGAGCCTAGATGAGGTGATTGAACTACCCATGTTTGATCTTAACATAATCACCATTGAGAAGATGAGCATTCTACAGGAATCTGTACATAGGAAGAAACAACAAGAGTTGCTAAGAAGGGAGCATAAGTAGAAGCAAGTGTTTCATGACACGAAAGACATATTTCTTGATTCTTTCAGTCTCTTAGGTACAAATGAAGACAAAAAAATTATTGATCAAATGGTACGTATTGTGGATAAGATTAATGATGAAGACCTAGATGAAAATGCTAAACTATTAGAATGGTATGAAAGAAAATTTCACACTAAGGTACTTGACAAGATATCTAGTGCCCTTGTACTATAACTAGTTGATTTAGCAACAAAAATGGAAGATGTGAAAAAGGTGTTGGAGAATATCTTTTCTCTATACACAAAGCATTGTGATGTGAATTTATTCACACAATAAGTACAAACGACTATTGACCAACTACAAGAATATCTACAATCTATAGGTACAAGATTGAAACTATCTCATAGTCAAAGCCAAACTCATTTTCAAAGACTATTATCTACTCAAGGTAAGCTAGCCACCCTACAAGCGCAAGATGCTAACATTCATGCTACCTTGATTAGAATCCAAGCCATGTTGACCCACACATGAAATTTTTACACAAGGAACTAGCCTATGCTGAAACATTAACGAAGAAAAATTCTGATCTTTCCACTCATGATGGCTTAGTTAACCTTGTTGTCAAGCTAGACATCAAATATCAATCTCTAGAGGTAGCATGCACCAATTGGGATGTAGTATTGAAAATTATAATGGAGATCCATAAATCATTTTTGGATAAACATGCTATCGGTGTACCACCCATGACATAAGTGTAAAAAAAAGGGGGACAATGAACATAAGAGGATATAGTGTAGAAATAGGGTACAATAAATATACTTAGAAGGAATATCGAATTCAAATATAAAAAGGGAGCATTTACCTAGGGGGATTAATGGAGTAATAGAAGAACAGGGTATGATATTTAGTCATCCATTTTGAAAAATTTTGAAGTTTTGAAATTTTGCATGAGATTATATATATATATATATATATATAATTTGAGTTATTCTCATAATATAGATTGTATATGCATGACAATGTGGTTTTTCCACTCATGTCAAAGGGAGAGATTGTTAATCTCAATTTGGTTTTGACAAGACAATGAAAAAATACTTAGTCATTATTTAGCTGAATTAAAGTGCAAGCCAAGTGATCAGAGCAAGCTAAGTAATCAGTGCAAGCTGAGTGATCAAAGCATGTTGAGCATTAGGTACCAGACAATACATGTCAAGTAATATACATAGTCAATGCCAAACACCAATATGTGTCAAGCAGATCGTGAGTGTCAAATCACTTAGGAGCCGAGTAAATAGAGAATGCTTGAGTCATTCAGGAACCAAGTTACAACATTGAAGATACAATGAATGTCAAGCATCAGAGACTTTAGTTGCCAAGTGAACAGTTTTTGACATAGTTTTTTTTAATAAAACAAACTTCTACATAAACCATTTTTGGGTCAACTAAATGATTTTTTTACAATTCTACAAGATGTATATAGATGTCTATTATAAATCCCCATGTAGTACATGCAACCAATCAAATTCAGGGATGTTGTAGGCAAAAAAATGAATCAACCTTATCTATTGATTTTAACCTAACCCTAGCCATCTTGTGTTTACTTAATGAGACAAACCCTAAATAATTTATATGTGTGAAGGAAGAGAAGGAGATGCAATTGAGACAAATGCTAAGTGAAGAGAGCATTCATGGTGGCCATGGATGTTGAGATAATGTTATGAATTATAGAATTAGTTTGAGAGAACAGAGTAGAGAAGTTAAAGGAAAGAAGAGATACATCTGATTGGGAGGATCAAGTACACATCAAGAAAGATGAGATCTGATATCTAGCAGAGAGGTGCTAACCAAAGGATCAAGGCTGAAACATTCTAATAGGTGAATCAATGAAAATATCTTAACCAAGTAGTCTTAACAGGCTTTTGTAAATCCTTTAACAGGGTGCTTGTTTAATTGCAAGTTTAAGTCCTCTAACAAGGCACATTTTTAGTAGGGTGTTGAAATCATTTAATAGGGTGAGACTTAATAAGACCTTTGTGAGCCTTTAACAGGGAAGACCTTTCACAAGTAGATCATAGTTTATGGTCAAACTTCTTGTAACCTTCATTGGCTATACTTTATAGTTGCAAAAATGAAGATTTGTGGGTGTCATCCCCACTCCAATTTTACCTTCTCATTGGAGGGTTTCTGGGTAACAAACTTATTGTGACATTTTTTATTTGTTTCATGCTATGGATGAACATTTGTAGTTAGCTATTTCAGTTTACATGCTAAATGATGAGGTGGATGTGTGGTGAATTTTTTATGGTTAAATTTTTAAGGTACTCATTCACACCCTTTACCCCCTCTCTTAAAGTTTACTTTCCCATTGTTAACTCCAACGGAAAACAAGAATGCAATTTCTAAGAGTTTATAATTGTCCAATAAAATTAATTTTTTACAAGAAAATGCACCTAAAGAAGTGATAGCTCAAAAGAAAGAACATGTTGTTGAAATAGTATAGAGAGTGCTTGACATGAGAGGTTTGCAAGTGAGGTTGTTTACCAATCTTGAAAACTTGAATGTTGAAATGATCAACACATATGCTGGAGTTACAACACAATGTGAAGTTGATTTTAGATAAGGTAAAGGTGGATATTTAGAAGTTTTATCTAATCAAAATTTAAGGCATGAGAGCGAAGGAGAAGGTGTGGCTTTAGAAAGAGTGCATGACAGGATCAACAACTAGACAACATAGAGGATATTATGGAAGCCACTAGATAGAATCCAAGAAAGTGTTGCAATAGGTACTATGACATTGGAATCACTTACAAGTGTCTTTGAGAATTTATAGTACAAATATCAAATGCTTATAAGAGTGTTTCAAGTATTGGCACAGTCTCCCTGTGCTGATCCCAAGTATCAAATGCTTATAAGAGTGTTTCAAGGTTGGCAACTTCTTCAACATCCTATGCATGGTTTAGAGGTAATTTCATTGTCAAAGAGGCTTTTGAAAGGGAATGAGCCTCATGATTATGGAATTTACACAGAAGTGGAACTTGCTTCTTCAACTCCTTACACTCAACTCTTCACTAAAGTTATTCTTCAATTCCTTGCATATGCAATTTTATCACCTTTGAAAACTATATTTAATCCTATTAGCTGGGAATAGCTGATTGTTTTTTTTAGTGTAGCTAATCTAATGACAGTTCTACATGAATTTGTAATCAACCTAGCTAATAAAAAACTAGACCTATTTAACTAGGTTATGGCTAGTTTCTTTCTAAAAATATCTTCAATGATATGTTTTTGTAAAATTTCTTGTGAACTCTGCCCATTTTTCCTAGTTTGCATTATTTTTGTTGAGGATCTTGAGGTAAGTCACATAGCACAGGTTGGGTGAGTTTTATTGTTTGGATTTTGGAATATGTATGCAGTTGGATAAATTTTTCTATTGTGCTAAGATGCAATAAGAACCTTAAAATAGATCTATAAATATACATGTTTAGAAGGAAATACAAAGAGATACCTATTTAGAAGTAAAAGAAATGAAAATTTACATAGCTCCCTTGAATAAAATCATAGAGATAGGGTATGACAAAGAAATCAGAGAGCAAGGGCATAGCACAACAACAAAATCATAGAGGAAGGGGATGCCAACAAAATGCAGAGATCACAAGGGCATGACAACCAAATTGCTAAGAAAGGGCATGATAATGAAATATAGAGATATACAACAATGAAATGGAAAAACAAGGGCATGTAAACAAAATGCAGAGATTGGGCTTGTCCCTTTGGTGAAATTGTGGGGCTTCTTTCCTATACGGCCTACAACCAAGGTTCAATTCCCCACAAGGCCATTCTCTACTATGGATCTTAATTGAGAATGTTTTTCCCTTAACCCTTGGTGAAATAGTGGGGCTTCTTTCCTTTAGTGCTTACAACCAAGGGTTAATAAATTTTTATCTTTGCAAGCTACCAAGAAATATCCTTATTTTTCTCTTTTTTTCCCACCTAGCTCCCTGCACCTGGCTTTAGTTTCCTACTTAACTCCCTGTGCCTGGCTTCAGCTTCAGACTCAACTTTTGTACTTGGATTTGGCTTGGACCTAAGTCTAGTTCCTACGTCTAGACTCAGATTCCTATTCAGCTTCTTGTCTGGCTCCTTGTTCCCAGCTTTAGCGTTGGTCTCAGATTCTGCGCCTAGCTTCAGCTTTGAGCCTGTGTCCTATTTGCATCTGGATTTGACTTTGATGGCTGCTTTTGTTTCTTCTCCTATGTCTAGATTTATGGAGGTGAATTTAACTTTCGTTGATCGGGCTAGGGTTTTGCCAAGTGTGGTGGGTGGTTCATCCATTTCCTATGTAGATGTGGCTGCATTTGAGGTAGGTATTAGTGGTCATCCTGTGTGGCCTAGGCTTCGTGATACTATGTGTTTGGGGTTTCGTGACACTGTGTCGATAGTGGTATGTAACTTGAAAAGACTTCATTTAAATTCTTATGTAGTTGAGGAGATTTCTATTAATATGGATGATCTCTTAAAATCTGCCTCTATCTTTCACTTTAAGGATTTCTTGCCCTCTCTTTCAGATTTGCATGGATGGATTTCCTATGTTTGGGAGCCAATCATATTGAAGAGTGCCCGGATTTACCCTTTGGCAAGGGGATTTTTTGTTGTGAAATTTGATACTGCAGATGAATGAAATACCATTCTCAACAATAATTTCTCATGGGATGGGAAGTTTCGCTTGATGGAAAAAATTTGGCACAAGGATTTTGACTTGTTGATGGAAACTTTTAATAAGATCCCTCTATGGGTAAGGCTGCTAAATCTTCCCCTTCATCTTTGGTTGGAATATTTCCTGGAGGAGGTGGGGAATGTTCTTGGAGACTTTGTGAAAGCTGATTTGGCTACTTCTGGCTTGTATTGGACAAGATTTGCTCACATGCTTGTTGAGATCGACATTTCTAAGGGACTCCCTATGATTTTGGTGGATTCTCCTCTTGGTTCTTGGAATATTCTTCTAGACTATGAGGGTATCCCCTTCCATTATAGGAATTGCCACTTGACAGGTCACCTGGCTACCAGGTGCTCTTTCGGTAAATCTAGATCAAAAATGTTTTGGATGACCACTACATGTATGAGAAGGTTGTTGAGAATGTCTCTTCTCAAATTATGTCTTCTCCTCACATCTTGAAGAAGGTTCTTCCTTCGACACCTTCTATGGTGACTACAAGTCCATCTCTAGATTCTATACCTATTCCTAGTTTTCTTGTTGTTGTCCCTATTTTTGGGCCAGATTCTACTATTGTCTTTATTATTTTGTCCCCTCCCCTGGCTCCTTTAGTGGTGACAACAGGTCTATCTTTGGACCGAGTTTCTGGTTTGGACTCTGCTCCTATCTCTATTGGTCGACCCACTCCTGACTTCTTGTTGATGGATCAGCTATTGGCTCCTTCTGTTGTGGTTACTGGTCTATCTTCTGGTGTTTCCAAGGTAGTTACTACTGTGGTACCTTTGCTGGGTGCCACTAATCCATCTCAGGTCTTTGTTGTCACATCCTCTTCTATGACCTTTTCCCTAGCTTTTGAGGTTTTAAGTTTTGGCTATGATGGTGTTCATTTTCAATGGCAGAAGGCTATTGGTTTGGTGGAGGATGGATGGACTATAGTAAAAGGAAAAAAGGTTAAGCCATCCACTCCCTCTTTTGATATGGTACTGAGGTCTTACAAGAAGGGTTCAAAAGAGAAAGTCTGACTCTGTTGGCTTTTGGCCAGTTGTCCCCTAGCTCTTTAGGCCTTTTGTTCTTGGTAGTGTGTTTCATTATGGAGTTTTAGGAGCCCGGTAAAAACCTATTTTTGTGGCTATTGTTGTCTTGTTTCATGTTTTTCCACTTTGGTCACCTTTTGTTTGGTGACATGTTTCACCATTATTGACTCATATAGGGTTTGAGGCACCCTTCAAAACTTGTTTGTGTGGTTGAGGAGCAATATGTTACCTGTGATGCCACTCTGGTCATTATGTTCTATTTGGTGACACGTTCTTCCTTAGGACTATAGTTTTGTTTGGTTTGGGGTTCATTGAATATTCTTGAATTGTAAATGGTTTTAGGGTCCCTTCAAATCCTATTTATCTTATCAAAAACAAAATGTAGAGATCACAACAAGGAAATCCACTAGAATGACAAGGGAATGACAATGTTCAGAGCTCTCCAGCCTCTTTCATACACAACTCTCCACAATCAAAAAAAATGGGGAATGATTTATGTCATGTTCTTTTTTAGTTTACACTAACGCGACCATCACAATTACAATGCCGACATCATTATTGTGATGGTTTTGGGGACAATTGCGAAAAAAAAACATACAAATGATCACAAATTAGACCATCGTCGCAAATCATTGTCATAATTTGATCCCAAATGTTGTAGTGAATTGAATATGGAGAAAATATTTCTCTAGTTGCAAGGTTGGAAGATGTAAGGACTTTTCTTGCATATGTTGCTTACAAAGCTGTTAAAGTTTATCAAATGGTTGTGAAGTCTATATTTTTGAATGGTATACTTGAAGAGGAAGTCTACATTGAGCAACTAGAAGGTTTTGTTCAGCCTAGAATGAAAAATATGGTTTGCAAATTTCATAAAACTTTTCATTGTTTGAAACAAGATTCTAGAGCATGGTATATTAGATTGCATGCATACTTGGTGCAAATTGGTTTTGCAAGAACAAATAACAATAGCAATCTATACTTGAAAAATGAATTTGAGAGCAATATATTGTTAGCTGAAATTTTTGTGGATGGCATCATATTTGGAGGAAAATATGAAATGTGTAAATCATTTTGTGATGAAATAAAGAAAGATTTTGAAATGTCTATGTTTGGAGAGATCAAATTCTTTGTTGGAATACAAGTATATTAGATGAAGAACAGTATCTACATTACACAATCAAAATATATCAAGGAGATACTAAAATTTGTTGGTATGGAAGACTCAAGACCAATACATGTAAATAATTGGGCATAAACTTTCAAAGAATGATGATTCTAAAGAGGAAAATCAGACATTGTACATGTAAATTACAAAATTACAATATGTAGTTCATAACAGACTTGACATTGTATTAGTAGTTGGAATTGTTGCAAAGTTTTCTGACAATCCTAAGAAGAATCACATGATGGTCATGAAAATGATACTGAGATATTTGAAAGGAACAGAAGACTATACCCTATGGTATAAGAAGAATGATAAATTTGAGCTAAAAGTTTACACTGATGTTGATTGGGCTATAAATGTTGATGAAAAAAAAAGGACTAGTGGTGGCACTTTCTTAGAAAGAGACTAATTTCTTGGACAAGCAAGAAGAAGAATTGTGTTTCTCAATCCACAACATAAGTTGAGTATGTTTGTATAGAAGTAAATTGTTCTAACATTGTTTGGATCAAGTAATTGTTGAAGGATATAAAGGAAGAGATTACTGATCTTGTAGTAATCTATTATGACAATACAAGTGCTATAAACATTTTAAAGAATCCTATGATGGATACTGAGACAAAACTTGTTGAGATCAAGTATCATTACTTGAGAGAATTGGTAGGAGACAAAGAAGTGAGACTTGAATATGTGAATACTAAGGAACAAATACCTGACATATTCACTAAGGCATTACCTAAGGAAGAACATAAGTATTTGAGAGACAAGTTAGGGGTCATTTCCATCTCTGAAGATAACGGAGGAAAAATGTGGCATTACATCAAATGTTATTATCAGGATATCATACACATTGATGTAGAAGCTCACCCTTTAGGATCTACCTAAAGGTGTGAAATGACAAAAATGAGACAATTTGGAAGATGAACCTGATGATAGAGGGAGATAATGTATTAGTGAGATTGGTGAAATCTACATGGAAAAGGTCAAAATCATTAACAAGGTTACCCATAGTAGAGTAAAGATCCTAATATATCTATAGGAAATTCTCGCAACAATGTACACTTAATAGTATTTGTAACCCTTAATCGGGTAAGCTCCTAATAGAGTATATTCTACAAGAGTAATTTACTTGTGAGCACTGTTCTCATATCATAGTTTTCACCCTAATTAGGTTTCTATGTGATAAATCTTGGTGTTATTATTGTGTGGATGATTATACTATTTATTTTTAGTTTACTATTTTCATAACTAATAACAACACTATAGGTATAGGTGGATTTTATTAGTAATTTGCAAAGAGAAAAAAAATATTGTTAATTTGGTGATTACTGATTTACCCCCCCTCTCACTAATAAAGACTATACCTATACTACCTAGACCACCATCCTCTTCATCTCCACTATCATCAACCTCTCCATCCTTTTCCATATCCTAGATCTATGGGACATACTTTGTTGAGTTATTGAATCACAAAAATGGATGCTCTTATAGTCATTGCTTGTACTTAGGTGTGATGCCTACATCTATCACATGCACTAATTACTGCCAACCAACTCCCTACAACTCGTGTATCTCCTACATAAACTCCCCACAACTCAACATAGGACCCCAACCCAGATCCTCCTTTGTAAGGTACCTCATGTAATCTGACATCTTTATGCTTACACCCTATTTCCTACCAAATTGTATCCAAACTTGGCTAATCACATATCTCTCAACTAACCCTAGGTGTCTTCCTAGGAGAGCCTTGCTACAAAATATAAAGAAGTACTCATATCTCCATCCACTGTAACACTCCCACTATAGGTATGGTCTCCACATGCTCAATGTGCTATCATCCAATTGCCTCCTCCAATAAAATGTCTTCCCCAAGTGGGATAATTCATCTAACCTATGTACTTATAAATATACGACTTCCCTGACTATCGTTGGCTCACTATTGGTCTAGTTATTGGAATGTGATCCTAGAACCATATATGTGCTACCAACACCCATGTAGACCAACTCTTACCTTCCCAGTAAAATACACTACCTTGCTCTTGGTAAAGGGAACATAGCATGTTGGTTCCCCATATAACATGGAATTTCTCTAAAAGCATATACATAACTAGTCTTTCCCAACTAAATAAGAAACCCTGTAGGCTCTTGTCTACTCCTAGAATAAACTTTATCAACAAACATTCAATGCATGCCAATGAATAATGATCCTCACAGGTGACCATAATGTACCCTTACATGATGTTACGGTCCAAAATGGTATCATCATCAAATATCAGTCTTATAGCTTTGATACCATCTCCTTAGGTCTAATCAAAGTATGTCTCCAAGAATATCAAGATCAAAATCAGTATAGAGAAAAATTTTGTACATAAGGGCAAGTATGTATGAACCATCAATTGACACTCATAGGCTCCCAAGAACATGGCACTCGAAGTATCCAGTACACATCCTCCAAAATAATGGTGACCTCTCTAATTAAGAGGTGAAATGTATTGTGTTTTGAATGAAATCTCTCTACAAGAAATGTAACTAGTCCATGGTTCACTCAGATGTAAGAAATACCTAATATGGACTATAGTCCCAATTTCTCAAATATTGCCTTGTCCTTATCATCCAAGAAGCTAGAAAATTTGAGGCTTGCGGGTTAAGGGAACAAAATGTGAATATGTGAGAATCACTTTTGCATCACACAAGGAAAACAACATGCTGGAATCCATAAAAATACATCTAAAATGAATAAGGAAATACTATAATAAGCTATCAAGTACATCTAGTTAATAAAAAATGCAACTAAGTGACCTTTAAAATCCTACGACATTACTTGTTGATTCACGTTAATCATACAACATATCATCTTAAGGCATGTGATAGAATAGTCTTGTTCTTGTGATAGATCACATCATAGGGTGTGATACAAGATTACATCTCATGTGATAATATAGAAAAGGTCCATGCAAAAAAAATAAGATCACCATTTTCATCGCCTAATATTTCTTTGGACTGTGTGTGATAGAACTTTCTATCTCGTGATGAAACAAGTTTCCTACTTAAAAAATTGAAAAACATACCTAGAATCATGAGTTTTCTTTTTGATAACATATTGGTGTACAATACACCAAAGCCTGATTATGCCTTCCCTACTGAAATATGTGGGTTCACAGTGGTACTTCCATCTTTTCTCTTGAAGGCTTTACACTTACTAAATGATGAATAGACAAATGAGCTAAAAATGACCCTTTGGGACCCTTATATAGATTTGACATAATTTTTATTGTCTCAAATTTTCCTTGAAAATTGCAACCTTACCTAATATCAACATCTTCGAACAATTTTTGGAATCAAAATCAATATCAAAATTTGAATTCATCTTTATTGTCAAAATTGTAATTTATATTTCTTCTTGTCAAGTACAACTGACTTCTCTTCTAATGCTTTCCTTTTAATATTTTGAGGAAAAAACAATCATGTTTCTTTATAATCACTTAATTTGACCTAATTCTAATGTAATATCTCCTTGGTCGACCCTTGGTCAAACTTTGTCAAACTAGGGCAAATTCTTGTTGCAACTGCTCAACCTTGGTCCAAACTCTCTTCAAATCTCTCTAAATTGATTATCAATCATGGTCAACCAAACTATGCCCTTAAGTGGCAATGAAAAATTAGCAAATCAGTGCTATCTCAACTTGACGTGCAATTTTCAACTTGTTATGAACTTTCTATAAAAAAAAATTGAAAGAAAAGAATCTCTAGGAAACTAAATTTAGTTTCTAATTTAATACTAGGCCTAATCTGAATAATAATAATAATTGATTGGTCAAAATTTTGAATTTTAATGCAATAGCACAAAAATATCAAGACAAAAATAAGAAGTAGGCGTATGTCTAACCACCTTAATCAAAATAAAATGATAATATTTTTTTAATAAGATCTTAGATATAAGAAGTGGACTCATGCCTGGATGTGGCACATATTTTTTTGGGTATTTTTATTCTAAATAATTAATTAATTATGATATTTTTACTATAGTATTTTTAGAATAAAAAAGCTCTCATGTCTGACCACCTTAACTAATTCAAAAATCTACATAATTTAAATATTTTTATTCCTTTTAGTAGAAGAAGCATAAAATGTGATGCATCTTTTGGATTTCAAAAATGTTGTACCATTTGAAAGTTATAGTTATTTTTCAATCAATGTTCAATCAACACTTTATACATAACTTCATTAGAAAATAAGTAATAATTACTTACTGAACTCATAATTTGAAAAACATTACATTTATGGAAAGATAAGAACATTCTTAAGAAACCCTTTTTGTTTCATCAAATTTGGGTGGAGAAAAAATCATTAGATACATGTTTGAAGTAAAAAAACACACAAGAATAGGCCAAAAACATGTTTTCGGGACATTTTTAAAGTTGACTATGTAGGGTTGGTATCCAAAGATATAATAGGCCTTATAAAGGTATTAACTTTTGGTTTGGTATGAGGATGGGTGGGAAAAAAGTTGGAATACATTTTAAAATTCTTTGAGGCATTTTAGAACTATATATTTTTCAGATCAACACTTTTTGGCACACCATGAACCTACACATACCCGACATCTTAGTTTCGTCGATTCACATGAGATTGAGATTATTCAATCTTTTGCATGCGTTATTTTTTTGTTTCACATCAAACTAATCAGGGAAGGTTCTTAATCTGATTAGGGACATATTAGTTCTCATTGTGTCACATTAGTTCAAATATTGTTTTATCAAACTTAATACTAATGTTCAATTTTATCACTTAAAATTAAAAAAACGTGTGTTCAGCTATCTTTCTAATTCATGTTTATTCAATTTTTGAATCACTCTTGTTAATCTTTGTTTGATTAGGTTTAGATTTAGTTAACATATTAATTAGTCTTACTAATCTTCATTTGATTAGGTTCAAAGTCAATATATCTCAGAACAATTTGTCGCTTCATATTAATATTTTGACATCATCATCATTCTTTGACTCAATATTTTGCTCACACACTGACTCAAAGAGGGAAAAATGTAATCACCCATTTTTGGTTAAGAAAACTATAAAATCCCTTAATGAGTATTTAAATCACGTACTAGACTATTATTAAGCATTAAATTAGTTTTTCATAATTAATAATCATCAATCCTTGATCAAATTCTCACATAATCATTTATTTTATTATATCCTAAATTTTGGTCATGGGTGAGCCCACAATAGTGGGTGCCACTTTTGTTGCATGGAAAAAATTGACAATGCTAAAAAAAATTCAAATTTTAGAAGTTCATGCAAAAACCCATAAATTATGTTCGTGCGAACCCTATTTCAATATAGGTTTGTGCAAACACAATTTATGGATTCTTGCAAACCCTAGGATTTACACGAAGGTCTAAAATCTTTTTTTTTGCATACTTCAACTGTCAATTTTCAAAACAGAATAGCTATGATTGTACTCCAACATTTGGTAGTAAGGATATTTTATTTTATTTAGCTATTATTTGCGGGAGCTCCCAAATTTAAATATTTGTCAAAACATTGTGAGTATGCTAGAAATTTCTCAACCTTTTAATTTTTTGATTATGTTCTTTAAAACTTATATTTTAAATAATTATTAAAAAAATCAAATATAATCTCCTATTACTTTGCTTGACATTCAAGTTTTTCTCAAGTGCTCGCCAATGAAAGTTCAAGTGATCTGTTACTTAGTGTAGTTAAACTGGGGTCTAACACGTTGTCATGAAAACTTATCAATAGAGGTGTTATACTAGTCGATTAGACAAATTCTACAAGGGTGAATTGCCACAGGCTCATCAAGAGTGCATCCAAAAGTGTATATTTCTTTACATTCCTTTATGTTTGAGCTAACAATCTATTTTTTTCTGCTTTTTCATTGGAAAATTTTCATGTATATTTAAAATTCTTCAACGATTTTTTTTTTTTGAATTGGGTGGATTTCTAATGTTTAAAGAAGCGAAAATAAAATGATAATAGATTCAAGAAAAAAAGATTGTTTAAACAAAAATAACGAAAAAACTAGGTAGTATTGCTAGATCTTCAAACTTGTTGAAGATTGAAATCGAATTATGTTTATCTAGTAGGGTCAATGATAATTATGGTAATGGTAATCCTTGAATGCATTGGTGTTGTTTTGGAGAGGAAATGGCTTGGCAGGTGAATGCGAGATTTTTAACATATATTAATTAATTAAAAATTATAGTCATGTTTTTAAATTTAATTGAGTTGATAAATGTGAAATGCAAAAGTTTACAATTGTCTTTTATTTTTTGATTTTTCAATAATCACTTAAAATCCAACCTATTTCCTAGAGATTTCTAAAATTTTGTTCAACAATGAAAAATTCCTTAATTATTTTATCATCTTACCATCATCTATAGTGATATCATTCTATTTTTTTTAGTGTTGTACAACTAATTTTATTAACTCATAAGTCAAAACTAAAAACTAAAAAGTTGACAATCTTTTTTTGTTTCTTGATTTTTCAATAATCAAATAAAAACTAACCTATTTCTTAGGGATTTCTAAAACTTTGTTCAACAATGAAAATTTCCTTCATTATTTTATGATAGTTTAAATTAGAGGACACTTTCTAATTTTTCTAACCCTTATATCTGCTCATTGTTGCATCCACAAAAGCATACAACTACTAGTATTTCAAATGTAATATATAATTTGCCATAGATGTGAATTGCTTTGATTATCTCAATTAGAATTGCACTCCTTTTTTTTCCTTAAAATTATTTAAAAGATAAATTATTTTTAAAAGGTATTAAAATATTGTAAGAATTAAATAAATAGCATCATTTCTAATAACATTTCTTACAATTAAATATTGTCAACTAATCTTAAAAAAACATTGAATATAATTTTTAACAATAGAAAATATCATAATAAAAAATAAAATGCAATTCTATTTTAAAAAGGAAAAATAAACTGATGCAAATTAGAATCAATGAATGATTTGCTCACATAGAATCAGGTAACTAATTAGTTGTTGAGGTTGGGATTAAAAAGTCATCTGAATTTGATTGATTAGTGAAATCCGGTTGATCAAAATTCCAAGATTTTCCACTTTCCAAGCGTCTCGCCTACGCTGGAGAAGGCTGACACGACAAATGCATAACAAATAAAAGTTGGACACTGACTTGACTTTGGCCTAATTTTCTCATTTTCTTAACAAATGCAAGAATAGCCAGCCTTCGCATCATCCACTTGCAACTGCATTTAAAGCTGCCAAACACCACACGCAACGTTTTCCCCACGCATAACGAACGTTTTCTGCCCTCACTTCATTGCAGTTCAAACAAAGACATTTCAAATTGCATGCCCAAGTTGTACAAATTGCTCACTTCTCTTTTATACCCTTCTTTGAACGGCAGGTCCATAGTCATGAACGTAACCATCAAGGTTCCACTTCCACCACTTGTCCTCCATTAAACAAAGTCATGGCGTGCAGCTCATCTTCAGTCTTCACATCATTCATCACCCCTCGAGATAAATGTAAAACGAATCTCAGTCTTAAACAACACATATCTGTTATTTGGGGTTATTCTTAAACAACAAACGATGCTGCTTCCTCTGCTACTCTTTTTTTGTCTCTTTGCGCTGCCTGTTAATATGGCAAAGCCTTCCAATTATTCTGATCAGCAATCCCTCATTGCTTTCAAATCTGCTCTCCTTGTGGATCCATTCAATTCCTTGTCCGACTGGTCTCCCAATCACACCTTCTGCAATTGGACTGGCGTTATCTGTTCTTCTCGTAGACAGCGTGTGGTTTCATTGAACCTCACTTCTATGGGATTATATGGCCCAATCTCTCCCTTTCTGGGTAATCTTTCCTTCCTTAGAATACTGGGTCTTGCTAATAATAGCTTGGAGGACCATATCCCATATCAGCTTGGATGGCTACATCGCTTGAGAGTCCTTCGCATGTCTAAAAACAATTTGGAAGGTCACATTCCATCCTCTCTTGGAGGCTGCCGTTCTTTACAATCCCTCAAACTGTCCTTTAACAAGTTAAGCGGAAGCATTCCCTCTGAGCTGAGCCTTCTTTCAAATTTAGAAACCATAGCATTAGGAAGAAACAAATTGACAGGTATAATCCCACCTTTCTTAGGAAACCTGTCTTTTCTAACTGCTGTAAACTTGTTCGAAAATGGATTCCAAGGTGGCATTCCCGCCGAGCTGGGTATGCTTAGTCAGCTAAACGTGCTGAGTCTTGATTCAAACTGGCTAACAGGACCGATCCCTGTGGCCCTTTCAAATTGCACCCGTCTACAGAATTTGGGACTATATGAGAACTATTTAAATGGCCCAATTCCATGGGAGTTTGGAAGGCTTTCAGAGTTGCAAAACTTGTATTTATGGGGAAATCAACTCACCGGAGAAATACCCAGCTCATTGGGTAACCTGACCCAGCTGCAACTGCTGGATTCGGCTCTCAATCAACTGAGCGGCACGGTGCCCCCGCTATTTGGAAAAATGCAGCAGCTGATATGGCTTGGTTTTTCGGGAAATCATTTTGTGAGTGGAAGCAGTGGTTTGTCCATTCTAACAGTCTTAACAAATTGCACCAGCCTGGAAAGTCTTGATTTGAGCTCTAATTACCTCAGTGGCGTCATCCCCACTTCTGTCAGCCGCTTTTCAAATTCGCTCTCTTTTTTATCATTGGACACAAATGAAATTCGGGGAAACATACCAGATGAGATTGGTAACCTCACAAACTTGACAACAATAGACCTAAGTGCAAACAGATTGAATGGTACCATTCCATCTACACTCTGTAAACTTACAAATCTGGAAAGATTATATCTGGACATGAACAATTTACAGGGAAGAATTCCAGAAAGCTTTGGCCAGTCAAAAAGACTTGGAGTGTTGTCAGTCAGTGAGAACATGCTTTCAGGGAGAATACCAGATAGTCTTAGCGAGCTTCCACAATTAAGAGAACTTTATCTTCATCACAATCAATTATCGGGAGAAATACCTGCTAGTTTAGGGAGATGCAAGACTCTAGAATTAGTGGACTTGGCGTACAATGAACTAACAGCAAATATACCAGCTGAAGGTGCAGGACTTGACAATCTCCAGTTCTATTTCAACATTTCTGGAAATTTATTGCAAGGTTCTATTTTTAAAATGAGCAAAATGGTTATGGTTTTAGCTATAGATGTTTCTCATAACAATTTTTCTGGAGGCATTCCTAGTGCATTGGCAAGCTGCAAGGGTTTGGAATATCTAAATCTTTCTGGGAATGAATTTGAAGGGCCAATCCCACCATCACTTGCAGATCTGCAAAACCTACAATACATGGATCTTTCTACCAACAATTTATCAGGTATGATTCCAGTAACTTTCAAAAAGATGAAAATGCTCAGGCATCTTAATTTCTCTTCAAACAAGTTAACTGGAGAGGTGCCAAAAGGAGGAGCTTTAGCAATACTTGATGCCTCAGAAGTTATGGGAAATCTTGGCCTCTGTGGTGGACAGCTAAACTTGCCACCATGCTCTCAATCCAATCACAAACACCCACCAGTCTCCAAAAAGGTAATAATTCCTCTTGCAGTTGGGACTGCCATTTTGATAATGTCTCTTCTTTTGGTAGCATTTTCCTATAGATCATGCAAACATTCCAATAATCCTAGTTTCAAAGTATGGCCTCCAAAAATTACATATAAAGAGCTTGTAGATGCAACAAGTATGTTCAGTGATGAAAATCTTTTAGGAATTGGTAGTTTTGGGTCAGTTTATATAGGGACTCTAAAGAATGGTACCAATATTGCTGTTAAAGTTCTCAAGCTGCAAGATGAACATGCTCACCAGAGTTTCAGCAAAGAATGCAATGCTTTAAAGAGAGTTCGACATCGGAATGTAATTAAAATAATTTCAGCTTGCTCGAACCTTGATTTTAAAGCATTAATTCTGCCATTCATGTCAAATGGAAGCTTACAAAACTGCATATACCCTCTCGAAGGGGGTAGATGTACATTAGATTTGAGTGATCGAATAAGGATAGCAATGGAGATAGCACAAGGAATGGCATACCTTCACCATCATTGCTCTGTTCAAGTGATTCATTGTGACCTCAAGCCTAGCAATATTCTATTAGGAGATGACATGACTTCATACATAGCAGATTTTGGCATTTCCAATATTATTTTTGGAAATTCCATTGAAGCTTTGACTTCTACTAGTGCACTTAAAGGATCTATTGGCTATATTGCACCAGGTACCTCTCTCTCTCTCTAATATTTTATTTTGTATATTTATCATGTAAACCATTGTATGCTTTGAATAACCTAGGACTAATTTATCCTTCTTTGATTTTCATTATAGAGTATGGAATAGGTGGAAACCTTTCTACAAAAGGAGATGTATATAGTTATGGAATTTTAGTTTTAGAGTTGCTGACAAGAAGGAAGCCAATAGATGATATGTTTATTGAAGGAATCAATCTACAAAAATGGATAGAAATTCATTTTCCAAATAGAATCTCCAACGTGGTGGATAATTTCTTGCTTGGAGAAGCTCAAGATTCAATGACACCAATGGTAATGGAATGCCTTACTCAATTCATACAAATTGGGTTGTTCTGCGCAAAGGAGTCACCTAAAGAGCGGCCAAATATGACTGATATAGTTGATAGACTAAATACAATCAGACTTGCATTTCTTGGTATTGATAGACCTCCTCAATTGCCAATAGATATCACACCTTTTATTAATAATGAAAGAAATACTACCAGGTCAGGAAATGAGGGAAGTTCATCTACATCTACATCCTAGGGCCAAAAAATGTTATTTCTTTGTTTCATATCAAATTCAATACACATGATGTCCTCATGCATTATTTTAGATAGTATAGTCTATTGTGAGCAAATAAAATAATGTTACAATATTTCTTGCTTATGCTACTTCTATGGTATAATATTTTTACATGATTTAATTCCTCACAACTAAAATTGTGAGTGGAAAGAATATGTGGGTGTGATGTATTTTAAACATATCAATCATCTAGATGTACATGGTTGAATATATAACTTAATGGAAAGGAAAATGTCATAAAAGAGAGATAGATAAATATTTATTTAATAAGAATTATTTTATGTTATTGCTTTTATATCTTTGAAGTGATGAATACCGTCTGAAATATAATTTATTTTAGTGTGAATTTTTTCCTTGTGCTAAGATTTCCTTCATGAGGCATTACATTTCATATGAAAGCCTAGGCTACAACACTAAGATCACTAGTTAATCTTGTTTCCATATCATTGTTCTCAATTATGAATTATTTGGTATTTGCTAAATGGACTCCATGTATTTTGTTCTTTGTTGTTATATACAATTCTTGATGTGATATAATATGAAAAATATATGTGATTGACTATGTTTAAGAGTTTCTAGCACATGTGTTATCCAAATAAAATAAATGAATGTTTGTTTGATAAGGATCATTAATGAAAATAATTTTCTCTTCTCTCTTTACTCTTTATTTTAAGTGTGCTATATAAAAATATGTTGGTTAAGGAAGTATGGTGAAGGGTGCTCCCCTTAATAAGACAACACACAATAGAAATAGAGAAACAACACAAATTGAGAGAATAAAATATGGGCTTCTTATTATCCATGCCAATGCAAAATTATAGAATTACAATATGCCAACCCACATGGGCACCTTCCTTACAATAGTCTACGAGACAAATGATTGCGTACAAAGATAGATGATTATGTATATATCAATTACTTGTGATATGGTCTCCATAACATACAAACAAAAAAGTAAAATTAATAAACACAACAAGAGGTCACGTGAAAAGATGATAGTGAGTTGGGTTAGAATCTTTCATGACTAATCAAGATAGACTAATGTGGATATGGTTTAGCATTTATCATGCTGAGACTTTAATGTCTTACCATGAGACATTGATAGCTTATCACTAATAAACTTCTGAGTAATACTACCAACAAGTACCTACGAACAAGTAAGATTTCATTTTGATAGAGGAATCAACTCCCTATACATTGCTGCCAGTAATCACTAACTGGAAGAAAGAATTTGGCATGTCAAAGCCACCCCAACTAGTTGCCTTGTGAATGTGAACACAACTACATGCCATGTGAATGTTTAAAGCAACACACATCACCCTAGACGAAAAGGATGATTGACCAAAAATAAAGAATGCTAAGTTTATATAGTACTACACCAATCCCTTATGGATTAAGAGGTTACACCCATGAATGGTGGGTGGAAATTAAAGGAATGCTACATAAGAAATATTGATGGGCCCATAATTAAGGAATTTAATCAAAACTAAGAGAAGCATGTTGTTATCTATCAAAGAGTTATGTGATGTTATATATATATATATATATATATATATATATATATATATATATATATATATATATATATATATATATATATATATATATATGAGCTTTATGAATTCTTATTTTATAGATGCGAATTCTTTTCTCACAATTGTAGACTATTGGGTTTATGAGTCCATATTCACTAAATATAATAGAAGACATAAAGAATCTCATAATGATTATGGTACTTTATTCCAATATTTATATGGTAGAATTTGGGTTTGCATGTAAAACATCTTCAACAACAATACTATAATCCAATGGGTGGCATTATGGGTCCTCTCCCACATCGTCATGCACACTAAAATACATCATAACAGATGATTCTTTGAAAGTGTTTATTTTCTTCATACTTTTCTTGATAAAATATGTATAAAAAAATAGACTATAACTTATAAAAGACTGAAAAATAGAAATAAAAAAATTTCAAAAATAAAAGACAAATTAATATAAGATATATTTAATAAAATAGTTTTGAAATATTAAGTAACAAAAATAAATATAGACAATTGCCAATTTCAAACTATTTGAAAAAAAAAAACAAGAGTTGCATTTTATATACAAAATCATCTTTAAATTTATAGATTTTTTTTACAATACAAGAATATTATAAGATTTTTAAGCAGTAAATATACAATGGATAACAAGAAAATGAGATATCTTCCTATGATGTTTCTGGGTTACATGAGAACATCTCTTGTTTGTGTCCTTATTATCAAGCCTATTTCACTGTTTGCACTCTATGTACTATCCTTATTATCAAGCCTGTTTCACTGTTTGCACTCTATGTACTAGAAACTATCTCTCTGTGGGAATGTGCTTCCCTATTCCTAAGGGTACTTTCCAATTTCATTAGTGGGTCATAATCACCATTAAAATCTCAAGAAAATTGAAAATTGTTGACTCAGGGCCACCATATTCTTCTTCTTACTCTTAGGTATATTTCCCTCTAGTTATATTGATGAGTTTCATAAGGATTGATAAAAATAATAATTTTGTTTAAGGATTTGTAACAATGAATTTGGCCAATTCAATAGAAATCAATGGCATTCTTTTAATGATTTCCCTCCTATGTCATCAATTTTATATAGGATAAAGTGGCTCGAAAAATCTCTTTACAAAATATGAATTTATAGTTTAGGGTCCCAAAATTCTTCTTTCATTATTTCATTTATATATTTCTTGTGATTGATCATGAATATATCTTTCGGGTAACTATTATACACCAAGGTGCAATTTCTATTTCTACTTTTTTTTTTATGAAATTCTTAGAAAATTCATATGCTTATTACTCATAAATTATTTTTGACGAGAAGTAAAATCTATTTACACCTCTTTCATAATCATAACATACTTTAGTAAAAAGTTTATTGCTGCTGGAAAATCAAAGAGCTGGATGTAATACAAATTTAACCTTAAACCCTATGTCATTGTTGTAATTTCACGCTCACCCCAAATAGCTTGGATCTAAACATGAATATGAAGGCATATGAGTTGAAACATTGAGAAATTGACTGATGTTGATGTACCATATTTTTGCACATTAATAATGTTGTCATATGATTTCAATGAATTAATTATATAATTTTGCAAATATTTTGTTAAAAAAAAAATTGTTCTTGGCTAAAATCAATAAAACTTTAGATATTTTCAATCATTCTCAAGTATAATAATAATGTAAATTTTTTATTAAAATTTTTTATTTTATTACAAAACATATATTTTATATTAGATTAAATGCAATAGTTACTAGAATAACTGTAAATAAAGTTACAATTGAAAATAACAATAGGGAATACTTGAGTAGCTAATAAAGGTATAATAGCAATAAATTATATGAAAAAAAGTTCAATATTCATAAAAGAAGAAAAATCTTATAAATAGGCAAACTAATGTAGGTGTATTTAATTAAAAATTAATTTTATAAATCAAATCAAATTAATATTTATAATAAAAAAATAAATTGATTGAAAAGTTGTCCTAGTAAGTGAATACAATGCTTTGATTCAAATTAATTGATTGTCAAGTTTTTGTACTGCCCTTTCAAATAAGACACACCTTAATTTCATTTTCTTTAGCTAACAATAGACAGAATGATGTGCAGGTCAACTTCAGCTTTTTCATGCATTCATTGCCATCCGTCCAAAATAGATCAGCTCATGTCTTATGTAGAACAATAGACAAAAGTGGAAGCCCTCGCATCATAAATAATTTAAGTAGAACCATTCCCTCTGAATTTTGTTTCCTTTCAAATTTAGAAACCATGTCATTAGCAGCAAACCAATTTATAGTTATTATCCCACCTTTCTTAGGAAACTCTTCCTTTTTAAGCACAATAGACTTGGCTGAAAATAGACTTCAAGGCAATATTCCTACTGAATTCAGTAAGTTTTAGATTTCTAAGAAGTAAACTTGTTTAAATAAGAATGAATCCAAAGTTCTATTTAAATTTTCTAGAACTTCAAGTAAAGAAAGCCTATTAACTTAGGAATAAGTGTGTTGCAAAACTAATTAATATCATCAAAGTTTTCATGACTCTCGCCATCATAAGAAAATCACAAAAATTAATACTCACTTTATTGCATCATTTCTCACTATAGAAAATGAAGGTTAAACCCTATTAACATACATAAGGTTTCTATAAAATATGATAATAAAGTATAATACACCAGAGAATCATTAGAAATATGAAATGGTGTAGTTGCACATGCAGTAACATACTTAGTCTTAGCTCAAGAAAAATGCTCTAAATGATATGAATTCAAATTTGAAAGGACGTTATTTATAATCAAAATTCTATTTGGGGTGGAGATAGTTCTCTTCCACCTATTAGAAGGTTTCGAAACTTTTTGGGTAGAAAGACAATAGTTAACACATAGTAGTTAACCATAGCAATGATGGAAAAGTCCAAGTTAAGGCCACACAAACTTGGTAGCTTAGCAGTCTTGTTCTAATCAAACTAGCTAAAGAAACTAGCCAAAGATTTAATGCAACAAGATGTAGTTTGCATGTTTGTTTTTGTTTCATTGGCACCATTGAGACTTCTGACAGCTTACCTGTAATGCCTGTTATAGAAACCATGTACCAACAATAGAAAAAAATTCTCTGATCAAATATTCTCCATCAAATAACACTAATAAAAATTAATGATAGAACTTTGTTCCAAAATCAAGAATATAGTAGATCAAAATAATTGGTACAACCTGAAAATAATATAAATTGTACATCCTATTAATAAGTCTACAACTTCTGTAGACAACAAATTAAGACAAAAATTAACTAAAGAAACTAGAAGAAAACTTTATGCATGCACAACATGCTCATTCTCTGTTGATTAAACTCCCTTAACTATATAAATGAAATTATAAAATCAAAGCAATTGTCATTAATTTTGTGAAGGATTGAATGCATAGTGTTCTTCACAGTGTTAACTGTAGCATAAATATTCACCTGCAACATATGGAATCACATCAAAGAAAATTGTTTGAACATGTTATAGAATTTTTACCATTAAGATAAAATAGAAAGTTGCACTTGTAGTCAAGATTAGAAAGTATGGTCATTTTAGAATCAAGTTTGATTTTTCTAAAAAGTTCTAAAATTTGATTTTTATAAAAATATATTTGAAAATAAAAAGTCCGACATATACTGATAACTTTTTGAAAAAAATAACGTTTTTGGGAGCAAAGCTCCCACACATAGTCTATCAACTAAACCAATTTTTCTAGCTTGGATCATCTTAGTTTGGGCTCTAATTATCTTATTGGTGTCATTCCCACTTCTATCAGTCGCCTTTCAAATTCACTTTCTTCCTTAAAATCGCAGGGTGAATGCACAAAGTTGGGTCGCAATTCCATGGAAGTCAATTCTGCGAAATTGAACCTCTTTAGAAATGGGTACCTAATTTTGAAAAAGCATAAAACTCAATTTTTTGTGGGATTTTATTCATTTTCACTCTCATTGTGAATGGGAGCCCAATTTTAGCTTGGAAACGGGAGCCATTTTTTCATTTCTACTAACCCCCGACTATTATTTTTCACTCTACCAGGTATTTAACCTTTTTTTCATATTATTATTTTTCATTATTTTTAGTTTTTCACTTGAAAATTTTGTCAATAATTTCTTTTTTTTTTTGCACGTTTAATTGTTCTGAATACGTAAAATTCTACATTTCCATTGTTAATAATTTTATATTTAGATTATTGTATTTGTTCATTTAAATTTTTTTTTTGTAGATGTTTATTTAAAAATTATTCTTTTAGATGTTTCAATGTTTTTAATAAAAGTTAAAGTGATGAATGACTAGATAGATGTTTAGATTGTTTAAACATGTAATTGCATTTATGTTTTATATTAATTTCAACTAAATAGAAATTAATTATAAATTAGTTTTTTGCACATATTAAATACATATTTATATTCATAACCCTGCCATATAGACACTACATTCTAAACATAAATGTAAACCATGATGTTAGCTACCCATATTCATAGCCTAACACTAAACCTAACCAAGTTTAATGAACACATATTGTAAAATATTATTTCTAAAACTTAACCATGTAACCCTAATCTTGTAGTTCAAGGTGATGTATGTATATTTGAATTGAAGGTAAGTTTAATATTTTATGTAGATGTATTAAATTTATAAAAATTGGTAAGTGTTGCAGTCTCTCAATTATTCACATATGTTCACATGTATGAATTGATAGTTCATTATATGAAAAACTCAAGTTAGAATTTATTTTAATTTTTAAATAATAAATAATCAATCTTTATATATTAAAATAGATTCTAAATTCAATATATCAAATAATAGATAATTCAAGTAATTTACCTTTATATCAAATGATCTAGAGCTATGTACATGTATATATGAATGTAAATGTAATCCTAAGCCAAACTCTAATCCTAACATTAACTAAAACCCTAATCCTAAATAATCATAACCAAATCCTTAACACAAACTTACCCCTAATTATGGCATAAACCTAGACTAGATTTTAAATTCTATTTGTGATTTTCATTAAGTCATGTTTCCCTTCCAAATCAAATGTAAAATTAAATATAAATTTGATATGTATAAATTTAAAAAAAAGTGATATTGCAATAAATATAATGTTAAATATATAATTAAATAAAATCTAATTTTAATATAAATATCTAAGAAATAAAAATAAAAATTTAAAATGTTTATCATAAATACAAACTAATTAAAATTTAAAATTCAATAAATTTGTTATAAATATTTGTTAATAAAAAAATGAAAAAACAAAACAATTAAAATTGTAAAATATTGATTCATGAATATAAAATTTTAACTCTAAACCCTAGAATCATGAATGTAACTCTAATCCTAAGCCCAACTCTAATCCTAATATTAACTAAAACCCTAATCCTAAACAATCATAACCAAATCCTTAACATAACGTTAGCCCTAATTATGACATAAACCTAGACTAGATCTTAAATTCTAATTGTGATTTTCATTAAGTCATGTTTCCCTTCCAAATCAAATGTAAAATTAAATATAAATTTGATATTTATAAATTTGAAAAAAAGTGATATTGCAATAAATATAATTTTAAATATATAATTAACTAAAATTAAAATTAAAATCTAATTTTGATATAAATATCTACTAACTAAAAATAAAAATTTAAAACCTATATCATAAATACAAATTAATTAAAATTTAAAATTCAATATATTTGATATAAATATTAGTTAATAAAAAATAAAATTAATCCAATTGAAATTGTAAAATATTGATTCATGAATGTAACTCTAATCCTAAGCCCAAATCTAATTCTAACATTAACTAAAACCCTCATCCTAAACAATCATAACCAAATCCTTAACACAACCTTAGCCCTAATTATGGCATAAACCTAGACTCTCTTTTAAAATCTATTAAATGTTATTTTCAATAAGTTGTGTTTTCCTTCAAAATCAAATGTAAAATTAAATATATAAATTTGATATTTATATTTGAAAAAAGTTATATTGCAATAAATATACTTTTAAATATATAATTAATTCAAATTCAAAATTAAATCTAATTTTGATATAAATATATATAGTTAAATAAAAATAAAAATTTAAAACCTTTATCATAAATACAAATTAATTAAAATTTAACATTCAATATAGTTAATATAAATATTAATTAATAAAAAATAAAATCAATACAAGTGAAATTGTAAAATATTGATTCATGAATGTAACTCTAATCCATTCTCTCTCTCTCTCTCTCTCTCTCTCTCTCTCTCTCTCTCTCTCTCTCACACACACACACACACACACACACACACACACGCACACACACACACACACACACACACACACACATCTCTCCCCCCTCTTATTCCTCTTCTCCCTTTCTACCTGTTGGTGTTTCAAACTACCAAGCAACAAAATACCTGATACAAAAATGATGAAGAGCATATTAGTCTAAAGATAAACTATTTCCTATGCTCAACTAAGAAGTCCTTCGATTTGGACCCAACTTCAACAAAATCATAAAGATTTTCTACTCTTTAGGCTTTGCAAAACCAAGGCGAGTGCACCTGAGGGATAAGAGGGTTCAAAACTAAATATCATCTTTACACTTCACTTTCCTAATGATATTCATTCATAGTACTCATCCCTTACAATAGATTTTGGTCATAACTCTTCTCAGATTTAGATATAATTCTGGGTAACAACAGCTAAGCAAAATACATAAATTAGATGCAACCAAGTACTGACTAGCTATGATACGAGCTTCATACATGAAAGTAAAATTGATTTGATTTTTGAGATTTTATCTGATGCATATTCATGATCTCTTCATATGTAAATTGAAATAATTGATCAATGCCTCATTCATTAGGCTTCAGAGTCTATCCAACTATTTTGACCTAATTGATTGCATTACAATCAATATTATCAGCAACTTACCCTAAATCTCATTCTCATGCATATCCTTCTTACTACCTAGAAATCCTCTCATATCACTGAAGCATTTACTTAATTCATTGAATTAAAAGAAATAGAAAGTTGATATACAACATATCCTACTTGCATTAAATTGAATAAGCTTTGCCCGTATAACCTCAAGATAACCAGTTAGTAATAATGGAGACAAGATTCAGAGAAAATAAATATGGTGATGATTCATCTTTTTATTAATTTTCATTGAAAATCATATAACATTGGAATAAAACTTAGAACAACTTAGGAAAAGAGAACATGATACTTAAATGTTAATGTATCTTCAGATTTGTAGAGAAAATACAACACAAAATTGACATCAAGAAAACTAGACGAAATGTAAACCTAACAAAAAAATTAAAATTACATAATAGTTCAGAACTTTTCTCTAGCCTTGGGATCTCATTTATATAGCATGAGATGCAACAAGTTTTAGGCCTAGAGAAAAATGGCAACTGTCCTTAAGACAAAAAGAATTTTACAAAGGTTACTGTCATAAAAGAAAAAAAATTGGTGCAATAGAAAGATTTACATCATGAATATTCCTTTTGTGGGACCACTCCTTCTATGAATTCTTTGTTGCTGAGGAGTTTGTAATTAGCTTTCATATGGTTGTCATTCCTCTGAGTGTGTGAGCATAGGACTTACTTGTGATGGACCAAGTTATGATGTTTGTAACTTTAGTTTAACTTGTAGTTCTCCATCTGAGTCATGGGTAGAAGCAAGGAGATGGGTCTCAATTTTGTGAAAGTCTGTGGATTGAGATTGTGCTCCTTTAGAAATAGGTACCCATTTTAGGCTCAGGTACCCGATCCCAAATTTAAAAAATGGGCACCCATTTAAAAAAAAATCGGGTATCCATTTTTTATTTTTAACAAATTCCTACCCATTTTTGAAAACATAAAAAAATTGTATTTTTTAGAAATGGGTATCCACTTTTCAAAAGTAAAAAATGGTCACTCATTTCTAAAAATTTAAAATTTTGTTTTTTGGAGAGATTTTGTATGTCTATTTGACATTTTCAAAATGGGTACCCATTTTTTGAATTCCAAATAACAGGTGCCCATTTCTTACAAAATTGGGTTGGATCTTTTTCTCTCACCTCAGATTCTTGTTCGGGATAGGCTTGGTGAGACCAAGCCTATGCCTTGACCTCTCAAGATTTGGCTAAGGCATTGAACTGACAAATTCACACCTTGCCCTAATTTTTAGAGGGTTTTCCCATCAATTTTTTTTTTTTATGAAACAAAAACCCATTAGAGCTCTCACTCTCTTGATTTTAGAAATATAAATTTTATAGTGCTATGATTTTATTTACTATTTTTGCATTATTTTTTAATGAAAGGTGATACCTAAATGTAAAATAGTGAAGTTCACTAAAACTTTAATAACTTTTTTATTTTATAATTTTTCTTAAACTAATTTATATGTCATCAATCTACATACAATTCTTTTGAGGTTAAAAAGAAGAACTTTTGAAAAAAGTGAAATTTTGATGAAATTATGGTGTTCGTACACAAGAGGTTTCAAAAATAGGAAAAATACTTCCACTTTTTGCCCAAAATTGAGACCCAACTTCTTGCACTTACCCTCATCGTGTACTGATAAACTAACAGTTACACTTGATTCTCCAGTTGCCAAGTCATCAGCTTGAATTTATGTGTCTGGTACTACAATTGATTATTTATCTTTATCTTCTTCTGCTTTAACCTATGAATCAATTGTTAGTGGCTCATCTTTTCCCATCTCATCTATATCTATTTCACCAAGCACTACCTATTTTGAGTGTACAAAATTTGCCATCCACTTGTCAAAACATGTGTCATTTGGCCAATTAAAACTCAATAAATCATGTTGCTTCTTCAAGACAAATTCTCCTAATTTATTTATTTCAACAAACTCTTTCCTAAGAGAATTAAATAATATTTTAAGTTTAACAAATTCCTTCATTTTTTTTTCCCACAATACATGCCTCTTTCCATTTATGACCTCATTAATTCTAAGGCACAATAAATTATCTAATTCTTTGGCCCATTCTTCCTTGACTTTTAGTTTTTCCATTTTCTTGAGTGCATGAGGGAAAAGTTCAAAATTTTCAGCAAGATAATTTTAAAAATAGATCATGATTCTCTTCTTCACTGTAACCCTCTTGTCATCAAAATTAGAGAGGTCATTAGTCATGCCAAAGGTTATTTTTATCTGTTCACAAGACAGACTGATGACTAAAAAACATAAAATAGTGACATCTTTATCCCTACTATTCCATTTATTTACAATTGGCTTCGAAACATCCTCACTACTTTTTATCTCATTCCACATGTCCATTATCTTTTCCAATTTCTCATAAAATGTAGGCTAGTCAATCTTATCTTCCAGATACATGATTGTTTTTCTTAATTTCTTTTCATATTGGTCATTCAATTCCACATGCAATGCCCAAAGTTTTCTCTTCTCCTCGTCAAACTCCTTTTTTTGTATAATATTGAGGTCTCCATGGGGTCTTTGGCAGCTCTATAACATGAGTTGATTTAAAAGGCTCAATTGGAGGACAAGGATAAGTAATCCTAGGTTTGCTAGATTGTCCTCGATACCCTGACATCTTATTTTCAAGCTCCATTCTCTTTTGTACTTCTTTATTATAAGCATCTAGAACCTGCTCATATTTTTTTTTATAGTTCTAATTTTTTCTTTTTCTCCTTCTTGGTTGTAGCTAATGTGAGGTCAGATGCTCCAACATTGAGCTATGTGGCCTCATCATTTGGAGTATCTTCCACCCTCCTAAAAGTCAAGTTTCCAATCATTTCTTGATTATCAGGCTAAGAAAAATTGGCTCTGGATCCTCTTTTCATAGACCAAATTACCAATGCTGCATTATCTTTCACTGAATTTAGCACCTTTAAGCTCTTTTCTGACCTTTTCTTTTGCACTTAACTTCTTCATGATAGTATTAAAAACCATTGCATCTACAATATCCCAATTTGGAAAAAGCAAAACCCTTGATGATCTTATCATTCTCCTTCCTTCTTTAGGGGTCAAATTTATAAATTCTTACATCATTTCCTCTTTTATTTGATTTTGTAAAGGTGCCTCTTCCATTGATTAATTAAGTATTTAATATTTAATTAATCTATTGTCATCCCCCAGTTAATTAATTCAATTAATCAATTATGGCCCAATTGATAAAATCAAATGACAAATCCAAAGTATTTAATTTAAAACTATTTAATTTAATCCCAAAAATCCCCCTTGATCTAATAAATAATTTCAAATCAATTCCCAACCCCTAACTATACCCAAATCCCTACCATTAGCTAAATCCAACCCATTGATCCACCCTAACCCTACTTAACCAACTAATTAACCTACCTCATAAGTGCTAGCCCACTTGCATCCCTCTAACATGCCACTTGCACCCTAATTACCTCCTAAGATAATCCTAATCCCTTCCCTAAGCATGTGCACAACTTTAACGAAGGGTTATGAAATTTCTTAAAGCAAACCAAAGTCAACAAGTCTCCCTTATCCTCTTCCATTCCTATCCAAGAGCATTAATGGTTCTTACATGCCATTTAATGGCTCTTACATCCGTTTTACACATTGTTCCTCCCTCATAACTCCCTTTAAACACCCATATTGAAGCTCTTCCCCTATCCAATCCCCTTGTGACACTTGTGACAATAATATGGATTTGAAGAAGCACAATCCATGTGCTCTCCTCTCCTTGCATACTACCCCTCCCTCATCCTTTCTCCATCCTCACATCCTGACCCTCCATCTGATCACCCCTTAGCCTATAAATGAAACCCTCTTCCTTCACAAATATGATCCACTTTTATGCAAACTTATAATGCTATTCTGAGAGCCTAAAAACTACCAAAATACCATCATAATTCTAAAATCCATCCATACCTCCATTGTTGAAACCTTGACCCATATATACACTTGGTAAAAACCCCCAACTATTGGAAGCTTGAGCAAACCATGAGCATACATCCCTGTACATTAGGGAGATATCTACGTCATCGTAGATTATACCATAAGGAGCCTACCATTCTTGGTTTTCCTTCCTTCTTGGTGATAACCTTGGTCCTATCATAACTGTTAGCTTATCTAATCTTGTGAATGCTTTTATTAGTATTAGTATTCCTTTTACACTAACTAGATTAGGTGATACATTTTGGCACGCCCGATGGGACTCCGTATTTGGATCATTATAATCAGATCTTTACTTATTTCTATTTGATTAACCAAACTGATGTTTTGTGCTTCTTTGTGTGCACAGGTGGTTTTTAAATATTTTTTGCAAGGACCAACGTCTCTCATTAGAAATCCCTCTCCCAACCATAAGAGAAAATTCTACATTAAAATACTTTTTCCTAACCCTTGTTTGCAATCTCATAACCCTGAGATCAAAAACCCATGGCCGCGAGATCGTGATCCTAAATCCATGAAAACTTGAACCCACGAGGCTGGGATCACTCTTTGTCTCAAATCCCACCACCATGTGTCAATAAAAACACCCCAATCATTCTCGCTAAACTTATTCCTGTGGGAATGCCAAGTTTTACCACTGGGATCGTTATAGAAAACCTGTGGAAATGCTTGAACCATTTAGTCAACCATTATACCCCACTTTTTCCTTCCTCTATCAAACTTGCTGATAAATCTATCGGTGGGAATGCACTACCATAAACATGCGAGATCACTTTTTTGTGGGATCGCTTCATTATTTTCTTCCCGTGGCCCTTTTTTTTACACTTTCACCAGTTCTCTGCACTGTAATCTCACCACCTTTCACCTACATTCCCGTGCTATGGGATCACAATTTAAACCTACAGTTTCGCTAGATTGACCAACCAAAGACAAAATTGTGATTTTTTTTGTTGTAGGTATTTGTAGGAGCAGAATGCTAACAGGTTTTTGTAGGTTTTGTCACAATAATTTCTAGAAAAATGCTTTAAAAATGAACAATTCTTGCTTTTTCATGGAATGAATGTCTAAGTTTTTAGAGCTTTTTTATTGGAATGCTTGGATAGTTTAAATAATAATCCACTCTTGAACATAAAGTACTAAAAATTGAACCAATGTGATGAACACTTCATCTAAAGGCGCAAACGAACATTATGTGCAAACACCTCAATTTAGTGCTTAAAATGAATTCATAAAATCTTGAATTCCTTAAGGATAAACTCATTCTTATTCCATCCTTTTCAAATATTTCATGTTCAATTTACCTTTTTTTGACTTGATTTCCTTTTGTTGACCATTGCTGTAAAGTTGAAAATGAACAAATTGAAAGCTAAGCTCATGTGTGTCTTAAAAAGCTAGCTTGTTAGGATACACTAAAGCTTCCAAATAGAAATGAATCAAGTGTCTTATGTGTTTTGAGATTGTGCCCTCTAGTACATCTTTTTCTTCTCTATTTTTTGCAACTTAAGACCTTAAAGTACACGATGCATGTACCAAAAGTTGTTGGCAAGATCATCCACAACAACTTAGGAGTGCTTCTAGTGATTTCATGCATCTCTGGGAAGCATGTCCCCTTTGGTGAGAATCTCAAACTGGTAAAAATATGGTTGTTATGTAAATGAGGGGAAAGGTAAACTTTATCGCTCTATCTCATAAGTTTGGGCGGTGTGTTTTTGGGGGTAGCTTGAGGTGGGAAAACTTTCCCATGATTTCGGCATGTCCGAAATAGATCCTTAAGTGGGTAACATATGTAACAACCATTTGGAGGGACTCCATAGACCTATTTACAACCCTATTTTAGTCATTCTTAATTTTACCCATGGTATGTTCATTCATGGTGCAAGGGAAACAACATCTCTCAAAATTACTCATCATTATGCTCCCTTGGTAGAGGCATAAGGCCACTTGGGTTACATCTCCAAGGGTTATTGTTCCCATAGAAGGGGAAATTCTATTTTCCATGCCTTGAAAATTCTTTGATATGTATCATTTCTTGATCGACTCTTGTATCGAATCACCTCTTCGATTAGAGGGACATATTGCACTAGAATCAGGAGACATCAAATTATGGGCTTTTGAATAGCATATTGCAACCAAAATTTGACATTAGGGATAAAGAGTGTGATTGAATTGTCTTACTTGTGCGAAAAACCCATGAAAAACATTTGTAAAAACATACACAGTTTCTATGGTTAATATCAAATCCTTTTGCTAAAGAGATCACTTGTTTGTCTTTCTCAAAGTTGCTTTGTCCTTTGAGAAACTATTTTCTTATAATCCATTGCATTAGAAAAGTCCTATCCTTTTTATTTCAGCAACAGTTGTTAGCAAGTCCATTCACAACAACTTTTTGTCTCATTGGTTCAACTTTACCTATTTAAAAACTATCCTCACTATCTCGAAAGTAACTATTAGCAAAATCTAGTTACAAACCAATCCTTTTCTCCTTGGTCTGATTTTGTCTCTTTTAAAATATCCTTGTTATCTATCCTACTTGACTAAAAAAAACACATTTTATCTTCAAAATAGGTCCTCCTTACCTTTGTTCAAATGAATTTTTAGCAAGTTCATTCACAACAAATCCTAAGCCTAGTTTGCCCCACTTTGGTACTTTATCATTTTTGGAAACTTAGCTATTCCTCAACTGATTTATGTTTCTAACCCAAGGTTAAAAGGTATACTTAGTGTAGTCATTGCCTACAAAAACCCTCAGTTGCGATCAAATCTCTTAGAGTTATCTTATGTCAGGAAAAACCAAGACCAAGTTCAAAAAGGCTAAACTTCCACAAATACCAGTTTACAAGGAAATAGAAGTAGACCACCAAAAATATACCCCCAACCTAACAATCATCAAACTAGATCAAATTGAGAAAGATGGTGTAGACATTGCATTACAAACTAAGTGGGATTACAAAATTCAGAACCTAACTCTTTGACGAGGTGTCAATCATAACCTTATCAATAACTCTAATGTTACTTACTCTAATTAGGTCCCTCTTTTTCCACACACACTTATGTAGTTATCTCCTGATAGGCTATATTTCACATAAGTTCCACCATCCGATTTAAGCATTTCATAGAATCATCTCCTCCCCTTTTGTCATCAACCTTGTTTTTGAAAATCCTCCACAAATTAAGCATCATTAAACCCTAGTGTCCTCCATTAGTTACTCCATACTTAGAAACATTTAGCATCACCTCATTAAGCTTTGTTTCCTTAATAAAATCTCCATCCATCCAACCATCATAGTTGTCCTAAACTAAGCATTGTTTAGGATAAACTGTCACTTGTGTCCCACAACACCTTAAGCAAAAGGTTGGGCTACACACTTGATCCCATTTTGTCTTCCACAAGGTCACAAGGCTACTTTAAGGGTTTGATATCACCACCATAATCTCAAGTTCACACTTAAGGGAAACACAATCTCCTTCACTTAGTACCATATCATTTAGGCTTCCTAGATATGACTAAAAACATTTTCTCACATCCCTCCTTTACATATTAGGCAATCCCCCCATTCTAGTCACACCTAGATAAACCATCTTTTCACATACACTTATCATAATCCTTTTTGCATTTCATCCTTATAAAATTACTATTTCATACCACCTACCACACATTTTGGTAAGAATAAATGGAAAGAGAAATACATGGATCCTAGTTCAGTAGTAACATAGTTTAGGCCCAACCATACCCAATGGTTTCCACAAAACCACCAAATCCACCACCACAAACTCTCAAAGAAATAGGTTCTTCCATAGATATTGATGCTTTCATGAACCAACCTAGACATGTGACTATTTTTAATTCCATCATAGATAGAAATAGGGAGACCATCATGGAAAACTTCTTAAGAGATAATGTTGGCACCTTTAATTTTGGATGACCACCACCTCCCAACATTATAGATCCTATGCATCCTCTGTTTCGATGGAAACCACCATCTGTAGGGTCATTTGTCCCTCATGATCCTTTCTTTTGACCAAACAATGGGTACCAACCAACACAGGTAGAACTATCAGACCCCAATATACCCTCAACATAGGTCATTTCTCTGATTCCACAAAACACTCAGCTCATCCTCACTTAGCCCTTTGTTCATACCACATCCCAAATAACCACAAGTGTATCATCTCCATCTTCTTCCATCATCCCTATCTCTGCTTCACAATATACTCCCTTTTCACTTAGTAACACTGCATTTTCCCTTCCATCCCAAAACACATCCAATCCATTTACTAGTACCATAAACATCCAACCTACATCCTAGTACACTATAGGAATGCCTCCATTAGGGTCAAATACTTCATCTTCCATCCTACCCAACATCACTATCAATCCATTTATTATTAGCCAAAGCACTTTGGCCTTATTTCCTTTAGGACCTTGGAGTTTTGGTATTACATGGGGGCCTACCACTAGTATCCCCTTCAGCATTGCATCCATGCCCATACCCCAGTCACATTCATCCCTTCCTCCCCAAGTCTATTCATTACCACCCATTACCAACTATTTTTCTATGCCACCCTTAGGAAATAGCCAAACCACCCCTCCATCTCAATACCCAATGGTGAACACTCTTCCTCACATCAATTACTTGACACCTATTAATACTTAGTTGCTTTTTCAAGCAGGAGCACAACCCATATATATTGGGCAAGGTACACACTCCCAAAGCATGGCCCAAGTATTGCCTACATTGCAATATTTCTAGCCACATTCATCACACCAGTAGTATGCCTAGGCATCCCTGTAGAATTATCTAGTAGGGAAACAACCTCACACCTATCCCTCAACAAAAATCTACCTAGAAGATGCATCAATATGCTCAAACTACATTCCAAAAACCCATAACATACATCCCAACAGTGGTGCAACCTATTTTTTAGCCACCACCCTATGGAAGTCATGGTTTCCCACATCTGCTACATATCCCACATTGGGGGCACTTGGACTGGGGACACCCCTTACCCTGCTTGTAAATTCTAAATTGGAAGAGATGAAAAATGCTCTTAAAGCTCTCAAAGATGGGATAGACTCAAAAACTTTCAAATTTGAAAATGATTGTCCATATCCGTTAGCCAAAACCATCACAATGACCCCTTTTCCTAAATACTTTAAGATCCCCAAGTTTGATAAATTTAGCGGGAAAAGAAACCCAGTCACACATGTCATGGAATTCTATATGCACTACCAAGAAGTGGCCTATAATGATGTGTTCCTCATGCAACTTTTTCCAAAAAGCTTAAGGGGCCCTACCCTCAAATGGTTTTTTTGTATACCCTAGGGTACCATTAAAACCTTTGCCGATCTTTCGAAAGCCTTTTTCATTCAATATGCTCATCACATCGAGACTGAGTTATCCTTAGTAGACCTAGTTTATACCAAGAGAAAGGGAGGGGACAACCTTGCAGAATACCTACAATGTTGGCAAACCCTCACAACTAGGATTTCATGCAACATCCTTGAATGTCACCTTGTCAAAATGTTCATTAACAATGCGCATCCTAGTCTTGCCCATCACATGGTTATGAACTATTTATAAACATATAAAGACATTAAGGAAAAATGAATGGGACTCGATCAAGGGCTCATCAAAGATGGTGTCATCAAAATTTACAAAGAAAACACCTAGGAACGAGGTCCAAACAATTACCAACCACACTATTGGAATAAAAATAAGAATATAGTTACTGATGGCGTCATCGAAACTCGATATGTTCATGTCATTGGGGCAATAGCTAACATTCCCACCACATTTTGTCAACAACAACCTTACTAGCAACAACCACCAATCTATCAGAAACCACCTATGCAAAATAATGCCCACATACCCAACTATCAAAGTCATACTAATGCTATCACACTTTTAGCTTGACCTAAACAATGTATTCAGAGATAACCACGCATATACACCCCTTTAGGGGAGACACTTGATGAAATGTTTGAAAACCTAGCCAAGGATAATCTTGTTTGGTATCCAAAAATAGAACCATTGGAACCAAATCAATCTATGGCATCCTGGTATAAGGATAATGAGTTTTGCAAATTCCATCATGTCAAAGGACATACCATCCTCAAATGCATGCAACTCAAGGACTATGTCCAATACCTTATTTATCAGAAAGAGATCATAGTAGGGGCACTCACCTCACCAAATGTAGGCTTACTAATATACCAAAATGCTTTTCCTCCTCACAACACAAACACAAGTAAAACACCTACAAATACTCCTATCAACAAACCCCACAATGCTCAAAACAAACAAGGAGATAATTGAGATAAGTCTTAGATGACACCTCAGCATACTTAGACTATGACAACCTTATTGGATGCATATCACAAGTTGAACCTTCTATCAATATGATAAATATCAAAGGCCTTGATGCCCAATGTGTGGTTACTACTCAATGAGCTTGACTCAATATAGCTGGCCCATCTATATCTACATTATCAAGGCCACCTCCATTGAGATCACCATCATCAGGATCACCCCCATTAGGACCACAATATAATATTTTGGAACACCTTGGAAATATGCCAGCTCATATTTCCATCATAGATCTCTTACAAACAAGCCCACTTTATCAAGAGATCCTTGACATTACTCTCCCATGCATCCCCACTGACATAAATGCCACTGAGTTCCACAACTTGGTCATCCATCCTTCCACATCATGTGCTATGTCCTTCAAAACATTCGACATCCTAGTATTTGAATGCGACCATATACTTCCACTTTACATAGTTGTCATGGTTTCTAACTTTGTAGTCAAGTAGGTCATGATAGATAATGGATTGTCGTTAAATCTCTGTACTTTAAAATTCATCACACATGTAGGATAAAGTGAGGTAGGTATAATTAATGAGGTCATTACTATCAAAGAATTTAGCAACTTGGAGCACACCACTAAACGAACCATCCTATTACCTCTTAGAGTCAGCCTAGCCACTCAAAAAATAGCTAGTCATGTAGTTGATCTTAACCTTCCATACAACTGTATACACTAAAAATTTTCCTGAATGACTTTATTAATTTAAAAATTGTCCTACCTACTCAACTCCCTTAATCCAAACTTTTTCATAGGTCATTGTCTTCTATTCCCCAATTCACTTTAGCATTCTTTTCTTTACCCTAACAACATCTACGAGAAAATACCAACAAATTCCTTGAAAATAAAAATAATAAACAAAGTAAAGCAGCATAAATATCAAGGCATACATGCATATACCTAGATGCTTGAGTCCTCCCTTCATTTTCCTACTATGTATCCATTTTCTTCCACTTTCACTTACCTATCCATTAACTTCCCTTTTTCCACTTGCACTCTACACTAGGGGCAAGTTCCAACCATATTGTTCTTCCTTATTTATCTTCCATATTCCACGTATCATCCATTGTCATTCCCATCTTTGATCTTGACTTACACTTTCTATATCCCTTCCACATTATCCATATGTCTTTATATTTTTCCCATATTTGATCATGATTTCTCTTTCCTCTTATCCATCCATAAGTACCTTCCATATCCTTTCCTACATATTCCCATCATTCTTCAATATGTTTGATCTTGACATGTTATCCCTATCTTGCATTCCATAGTCCTTGTCACGTTCATGTTCATGCATCCATTTTCCATCCATATGCATACATATTCCTATCCTCTTTTCATGTTCATTCATATCTTTTCCATGCCCTTGATCTTGGTTATCCCTTTCATTTCATCCACTTCTTATCACGCATTTCCTTCATATCCTTTATATCATTATCCCTTTTCCATCCATATCCTTCATATAATTATCCCACTTTCATATCCCTGGTATCATTATCCCTTTTTCATGCCTTCCTTCATTCCACTTTCATACCCATGCTCATAATCAACACTAGAGGCACAACAACAAAAATTCTCATACATGCTTAAGAAGAGCACATGCCTTTTCTTCCTCCATATGTGAGATTTCACACCATCCGTCCATTTTCATGCAATCCTTCCCCACCATTATTTCCTTCCATTTTCATATCCTTGGAATGGGACATTTTTGGTCACTCCTTTGAAATATGGTTCTTGATTCCCCATTATCTGACACTATATTCATTGGTCATCCATATTATTCCTCCATTCATATATCTACCCAACCTTCCTATCCATTTACATACCGTGGCTCTCCCTTGTCATTGGTCTCAATCCATTCTATTCCACATTCATTCACTTCTATTCATTCATATCAAATTCAATCCAAATCTTCCACATTCAATCCAAGTCTCTTAGTCTATTCAATAAATTCAATTATCCTCTAATCTCATCATATTCTTTTCTTCCAATCACTTCATTCACTTCATTTCCATAATCAATTCCTTCATTCTATTTGCATCTACCTTGATCAAATTTCTAGTCTTCCATTCAACACATTTTCCTCTAACACAATATTTATTATTCTCATAATCGATTCCTTCCATTCCATTCCAATTCAATTCATCCATTATCTTATCTTATCTTATCTATATTCTCACCACACTGAGCTTCCATCCATAAAACCAACCTCATCAAATAGTGATTGCAAAAAAGTTTACACAAAATTCACATTTAGACTCAATGATTTGAGAACATCATTCCTTTTACTGTCATTGCCAAAAACCAATCACAAATATCTCATTTCAATTCAATCAATCAATTTTTGCCTTACAGGATGAATCCTTCCTATACAGGCTTAACAAATTTAACAAATTTATCAGGTTCATGGCAAGCATGGTGAATTGAATGACTACTTAGTCATAATGTCTTTTTGTTAATTTTATCTTTGTGTGTCAGTGATAGCCTCCCCCCGTGTGCCTCGATCTTCCATATCCTGGTATCATTTGAACAACTTATCCTGATTACACATGCAATATGATCTATTTTCATGATTCTTTAGCACATCTATGTGAGTTTCAAGTTATGTTAATGCATTGCTCATTGGGGGAAACGGGTTACACCAAACTCCGTAAAAAGACTTTGGGTGTGCCCAGACCTCTCGAGTGCGTATATGTCATTTGTTCCCTCATGACTCTTAAACCTGCATCCATTGTGTTAAGAGTCTAGTACACGCAAAGGAATCTTGTCATCTATCCTTCTATAGCATTTGGTGCATAACTCCTCTTGCAATATTAAAATAAGGTTTGCTCTCCATATGAACACAATTGAATCTCTTGCATTCATGTAGCTAAGTTGCATTTAGATTATCATTTTCTATCACCCTTCTCCTTTGTCATTTTCACCAGTCCTCTCCTATCTTCTCTGGGGCAACCTATATTTTCTTTGATATGATGTCATGTCGACATCACATCAAAGAGGGGTAAAATGTATACACTAAAAATTGTCCTGAATGACTTTATTAATTTAATTAATACTAGTCACATTCCTCTACTTATTTAATTAAATAATTTTAATTAAATAGGTTCATTTTTGTTTAAGTATTTAAATTTAATTTAAATACTCCTAGCTCTAATTTGTTAGTTTAAATTAACACATGATTCTCCACATATTCTTCTTTTTTAAATAAATTTTATTTATTTAAAATCCTCCATATTTCCATTAATTCTTCTAGACCTTGATTAAATTAAATTTCATTTAATTTAATCCTTATTCAAACCGCCTAGAAGTATGTGCATTCATATGAGTTGTCATCACATCTTTTAAGCACATGTTGTCTACACCATAGGAATCTTCTACACACACATGCCATCTCATCAGTCTTATCTATCTATCTAGAATGTGAGATAAGGTGCTTAGTTATCAATTCTTATCCTTATCTCCTGTGCTTAGTTGTCAACCCCTATCCTTATCTCTTAGTGGTTTCTAAGCACATTCTAGATGCTTCCTCCATCCACTTTAAATAGATGCCTTGTCTCAAGCTTTCCTCACGAGAGGGAAGAAGCAAGAAGGAACGGCAAGCTCGGCTGGGTTTAGGAGTCATTAGGTACCATTAGAATTTCTTATCATTGCATCATCATTCTGTCATTTTGATTTCTCACACCATCTAGTCTAGGTACATATTCCATCATTCCATTTGCATTCACACATCCAAGAGATTCATCCATTATTGTGTTCCTAAGAGCATACCAAACATACTTTCCATTGTTATGTTCATAGTTTGAGGTTTGCATAATCTTGGTTACAATTTTATGCAACACATTTTGGCACGCCCGATGGGACCCACTTCACAGGTTCAAATTTTTTCAAGCTAAGGTTGGAGGCTCGTGGTTGGAGAATAACTTGCGTAAGGAGTGTCTAATCAAGCCACGAGGTCCGTCACCATCTTTGGAGCGCATGAGGTGAGTACCCTATATTTTGTTCTTCTTTGTTGAAAAAAAAAAAAAAAGTATAGGGGCTTGGGGTACATTTTCCTCATTTTTCTGTATGCCATTTAGGTTATTAAAAAAAAAAAAAATTTTTTAAAGTTATTTTCTTTTATTTTGTGCATATAATAGGGGGGTTATTTTCTTTTGAGAATTTTTTATTTATATTTTAAATGCATATTAATGGGGAGGGGAGAAAACAATTAAAAAAAAAAAGAAATATATAAGAGGGTGTGTTTATTAAAAATATAAATATAAAAAAAATAAAATAAAATAAATTTTAAAAAATAATATATAAATTTTTTTTTTTCATTGGCCCGCGCCACCTCTCTAGCGGCTCCCCTACATTTGGCGTCGTCGCCTCTGCAGTGGCTCCCTCTCCTTCCGGCGCCACCACCTCTCCATCGGCTCTCTTTCCTTCCCCGCGCCACCTCCGCCAGCAGCTTCTTCCCGGCGCCTCGGCCTGCATCCTACACTCTCCACTGTCAGCCTCACCTTTGCGCCCCTCGCTACCGACCACACCGCTTTGCCCTTGGGCGTTAACTCTGACCTCCACCTACCGATGTTCTTCCTCCTGTAGCCTCTGTTTTTCCCCCCGCGGCACTGTTCCTCTCCCACAACCGTGACCTGTTGGTGCCGCCCCCACCTTCTTCCTCGGCCACGACTCCCACCACCACTGCTCACACATCCCTGCCATGCATTCCTGCAGCGCACTATCCTGCTCAAACAACACCAACTTGTCATGCAACTTCTCAAGAACGAGGAAAAGATCGGCGGGGAAGAAACCGCTCTCACCCTGCATCATCATGCATAACTGTGCTAAATGAAGCATAGCTGCGAAGGGCATTCAACGACCCCATCGACCTACTATTGCCCTGCGTTTCTGCCTCTTCTACCACAACCCTCTGGTTTCTACCACTCCTCCTTCTCTGCTTCTTCTCTAGTGATGATCTTGTCAAATTGTCCCTGTTATCTCATAATTTATCGCTTTTGAAGGAAAGCTTGAGATGTGGAGATAAAGAGGGAGTCACAGAGCTTAGGTTTCAAATCCACGATGGCCTCAAGGTCCAGGCCCGCATCACTTTTTTAAGTGCAGATTTATCTATCCCTAGGTATTCTTCTGGAGAGTTGTCTAACGCTTTTGAAAGCCTTTCTTCCATTTTGCTTCTTCTTCTTCCTACCTTGGTAGGGACGATCAATTATAATCCCCTACAGAAAAATATAATTTGTATTGCTTACAAGTCATAGTTTCTCGCCCTAGCAATTCTTTTGATTCAGTTCATGTTTTCCTAAAAATTTGATAACCTGTCTTTAATGGTGAACTTTGTACTGAAAAGGCTTCCAGTAGATCAGATCCAAATTTTTTAAATTCAAATTTTGTGCCCTCTTCTTTAAAATAAAATAAATAAATAAATAAAAATTAAAATTTAAAAAAAAAAAATAAAAAATAAAAAATAAAATTAAAAAATTAAAAAAATTTAAAAAAATAAAAAATAAAAAATAAAAATAAAAAAATTTATTTCCTTCAAATAGGCCTTTTAGAATCAAATTTATTTTTTGTGCATAAAGGCATTTAAAATCTTTATTTCTTATTTTCCTTTTAGTCAAAACATTCAAAAAACTAAAAAAAATAAATTTCTGTGCCTGATTTTACAACATTGAATGAATATTGTACATTTTAATCACGTGTGTCTTCAATTAGATTAGAAAACTTAAAATTTCTTTGGCAACGAATGTGTGTTTTTTAAACCTAAGTCCACTTATGTATTCTCTCCCCTCGCGCCTTTGGGCGATCTTGGGTGCACAAGAAATAAGTGGATTTGCTTTTCATTTTATTAGGGGGCCTGCTTGGGGATTTCATCATACCTTGGGACGACCTCAACTCTAGCGTTTTGGCGGAGTATAAAAATCAGGAGGTGAATCGAAAGACACCTCTCTTGGAAGTGTAAATATTGTCACTCTTGGCTAAGCCCCAAAGAACTTCATACCTTTGGGAAGTGAAGGATGAGATTGGGTTACTGTCTCCCCCTGGCTGTGTGGCAGTATTTCCTTTCATCTACACATTCGGGCCTCACGTACCATGCGTATATCGAGGACGCCCCCTAGTTGAGCCTTGTATAGCATAGTTAAACCTTATAGGACTATTGGTGTGTTTCGAGTGTTTGAAACACATTTGTATTGTGCATATTTCATTATTTGATTTTTGCATCTTAAACCTAAAAATTCAAAAAAAAAGAAAATCATAAAAGTTCAAAAAATCCAAAAAAAAATTTTAAAAAAAAAACAATTCAAAAACACAAAAAAACACCTCTTCTTAATCATCATTCCAAATCATTTCACGTCATATATTTCTTCCATCCAAGACACCGTTCCCTCTTACATATCTTACCTTCATCGTTCAAAATGTTGCTTGACATCTTCATCATCTTTATTTATCTAAATCATTTCTTTGTCATTCAATCACATTCCTAATCTTCATCCTAGTCATGATTCATCATTATTCATATTCAATTTCCCTAGTCAAGCTCATCATGCATTCTTAATTCGATCCTTCAAATCAGCATTCTTCTAATCCAATTCCTTATCAAATTCAGTCATCCAAGTCATAATCAATCTTTCAAAAACTTCATTCACGTCTTCTTCTATTTCAATTTGACATCACATATTCTACTTCGGACATAGGAGCATTGTCTTATCATTGGACTTTCATTCAAATCAAACATTTACTTTGTTTACACTATCATAGGGTTCTTATCAAATCAAATCGAACCCTCATCCAATCCAAATCCAAACCAAATCAATATCAAATCAATTCAAATTCAATCAAATCAAATCATATCAAGTGCAATCAATTTCAAATCAAATCAAATCAAAGTCCAATCAGCACAAAGTTCCTAATTCAAAGTTCATATTTCCTCTTCAAATCTTTTCATCACTTTTTATCTTGTATCCATGGATTCAAATCCGCTTCTTTCAATGATTGACAATATTGCACGACAACATGGTCTCGTACCTTCTCCATATCAAATTCCTTCTCAACACTTCAATTCTAATCTATCTCATGTTCATCATTCTCTTACCTTTGACAAGGGAAATCCATCTCCTTATCCTTCATCTATACACAATTCCATCCATAGCCAATATAATTCCTCCGTCATAAATGACCTCGCCATAGAAATTGAGGAGCTAAAGAACACACTCTTGGACAAAATAAGTCCGCAGGAAAAGGTCATTTTCTTTTCTATGTGTCCTTCATTTTCTAGCTCTCATATCCCTCCATACAATTCCATTCATGGCCCACACAATGCCTCAGATGTAAATACCCTTGCCAAGAAAATGGAGGAAATCAAGAATTCTCTCTCATATTTCAAAGGCATTAGTTCTCATGTCCCCTCCAATCCTAATCCTCCATGTATTTCCCCTTACTATGAACCTAATCCAAATCCTTTATCCATAATTCTACCTCCACAAAATCCTAATCCTATATTAACATTATCCTCTAGTCCTCCAACTACATCCTCCCCTAATACTCCAACAACATCATCTCCTAAGCCTCCAACAATGTCATCCCCACCTCATCAGGGGTATTTCACATCACTTTTGGCTAGATTGAAAATTCAGTATAATGTGAGCCAATCACCCAAAGACACACCTCCAGTTTCATCTCAAGACCTTCCTTCAAAGCATGATGTTTCTCCTCTAGATCTGAGCACTTCTCCATCCCATCATTCCATTATCCCTCAAGATTCATCCATCCCTCCTAGTCCATCTTCTAATTTCCCTCTTAACCAAGATCAAGACATTACACCTACCATGCACATTACCGATTCCATTCCATCTCCAGCATTACCATCCATAGATATTCCCCTTCATGAAAAAGTTTCTTCCACTCCATTCACTAATACTCCTCCATGTCAAGATCAAATTACTCCATCTCATGATTCCATTTCCTCCACGCCCACATATGATGATCCACTTACCATGCTATATGATCTTCTTTCACCACATGATTCCATTCCTCCCTTGTCCTCATATGATTCTAGCCCATTTCATGATCCACTCCTTGAGCTAGATGATATTCTTTCATGTCAAGATCAAAGTACTCCATCTCATAGTTCCACTCCCTTCATTCGATCTCATGAACCTATTCCATCTCACAATCCACTCGTTCCACTCAATGATCCTCTTCCAAGTCAAGATCAATACACCCCTTCATCCACATTTCATGATCCTTCTCCATCTCATGATCCTATTATTCCTCATGATTCCCCTCATAACCCTACTCCTTCACATGATCCTATCACACCTATCCAATCTCCTCATGAACCCCATACACCTAGACTTGCATCTTGTATTGAGAATACTAAGTATCCCCTTAAGAAAATAATTCCTCAAGATGTTGGTACACCTTCCACTTTTTCCAATTCCAAAACTCCTCTTTCCACACCTAAAACTTCTCCTCCTTCATCTTCCAAGTCCATTTTAGGTCCTTATAGTCCATCCATTCTAGGTTCTTATAGTCCATCCATTCTAGGTCCTTATGTTCCATTGTCAAACTCTTCTTCCCTTCCTTCCATATTAGGTCCTTATATACATCCTTCTACCTTATCCACATTTTCTGATTTATCCCCTCATAGTCCTAGTAAAGATCAACAAAGGCACACATCCTTGAATTCCTTCCAACATTCACCTTCCATACATTCTCCATCTTATTTACCTTCATGCACCCATACCATGGCCAATGGAAGCAAATTGGATGCCAAAGAAAAAGAAAACAAAGTCAAAAATCCACAAAAGTTTAAGGATCAACATGTCCCATCTAAGCGACATGTTCAAGAAAGGAAAAATCAGATCCAAAATGCAATTAAAAAGCCACAAAGGCTAAAAATCAAAAGTGCAAGAGTTATGTGGATACCAAAGCTACTTAATGTAGCAATGAATCTCAAAGAAAGATTCCAAATGACATCCAATGCTAATCCAAAGGTCTCCCTCCTTCATAAATTCTCCCAATCTCCATTTTCCAAATCCATTTTGGGTCCTTATACACCCAAATATGCCATCCCAACTCTATCATCTCCTTCATCCATTTTGGGTCCCTATATCCCAAAATTCCAACTTTCTCCTACACATTTCTCACAATTTACTCCTTCCCACCACTCTTCAAGGTGTGTGCCAACGAAGATCTTTCCACTTCCTTCACAAGTCTTCCAACTTAGTATCCATCAACCATGTCTTCCTCCTACCTACTCAACTCCCTTAATCCAAACTTTTTCATAGGTCATTGTCTTCTATTCCCCAATTCACTTTAGCATTCTTTTCTTTACCCTAACAACATCGACGAGAAAATACCAACAAATTCCTTGAAAATAAAAAATAATAAACAAAGTAAAGAAGCATAAATATCAAGGGATACATCTATATACCTAGATGCTTGAGTCCTCCCTTCATTTTCCTACTATGTATCCATTGTCTTCCACTTTCACTTACCTATCGATTAACTTCCCTTTTTCTACTTGCACTCTACAGTAGGGGCAAGATCCATCCATATTGTTCTTCCTTACTTATCATCCATATTCCACCTATCATCCATTGTCATTCCCATCTTTGATCTTGACTTACACTTTCTATATCCCTTCCGCATTATCCATATGTCTTTATACTTTTCCCATATTTGATCGTGACTTTCTCTTTCCTCTTATCCATCCATAAGTACCTTCCATATCCTTTCTTACATATTCCCATCATTCTTCAATATGTTTGATCTTGACATGTTATCCCTATCTTGCATTCCATAGTCCTTGTCATGTTCATGTTCATGCATCCATTTTCCATCCATATGCATACATATTCCTATCCTCTCTTCATGTTCATTCATATCTTTTCCATCCCCTTGATCTTGGTTATCCCTTTCATTTCATCCACTTCTTATCACGCACTTCCTTCATATCCTTCATATCATTATCCCTTTTCCATTCATATCCTTCATATAATTATCCCACTTTCATATCCTTGGTATCATTATCCCTTTTTCATGCCTTGCTTCATTCCACTTTTATACCCATGCTCATAATCAATACTAGAGGCACAACAACAAAAATGCTCATACATGCTTAAGAAGAGCACATGCCTTTTCTTCCTCCATATGCGAGCTTTCACACCATCCATCCATTTTCATGCAATCCTTCCCCACCATTATTTCCTTCCATTTTCATATCCTTGGAATGGGACATTGTTGGTCACTCCTTTGAAATATGGTTCTTGGTTCCCCATTATCTGACACTATATTCGTTGGTCATCCATATTATTCCTCCATTCATATATCTACCCAACCTTCCTATCCATTTACATACCATGGCTCTCCCTTGTCATTGGTCTCGATCCATTCTATTCCACATTCATTCACTTCTATTCATTCATATCAAATTCAATCCAAATCTTCCACATTCAATCCAAGTCTCTCAGTCTATTCAATCAATTCATTTATCCTCTAATCTCATCATATTCTTTTCTTCCAATCACTTCATTCACTTCATTTCCATAATCAATTCCTTCATTCTATTTGCATCTACCTTGATCAAATTTCTAGTCTTCCATTCAACACATTTTCCTCTAACACAATAGTTATTATTCTCATAATCGATTCCTTCCATTCCATTCCAATTCAATTCATCCATTATCTTATCTTATCTTAACTATATTCTCACAACACTGAGCTTCCATCCATAAAACCAACCTCATCAAATAGTGATTGCAAACAAGTTTACACAAAATTCACATTTAGACTCAATGATTTGAGAACATCATTCCTTTTACTGTCATTTCCAACAACCAATCACAAATATCTCATTTTAATTCAATCAATCAGTTTTTGCCTTACAGGATGAATCCTTCCTTCATAGGGTTAACAAATTTAACAAATTTATTAGGTTCATGGCAACCATGGTGAATTGAATGACTACTTAGTCATAATGTCTTTTTGTTAATTTTATCTTTGTGTGTCAGTGATAGCCTCCCCCAGTGTGCCTCGATCTTCCATATCCTAGTATCATTTGAACAGCTTATCCTAATTACACTTGCAATATGATCTATTTTCATGATTCTTTAGCACATCTATGTGAGTTTCAAGTTATGTTAATGCATTGCTCATTGGGGGCAATGGGTTAGCACACTTTCCACCAAGCTCCTTCAAAAGACTTTGGGTGTGCCCAAACCTCTCCAGTGCGTATATGTCATTTGTTCCCTCATGACTTTGAAACCTACATCCATTGTGTTAAGAGTCTAATACACACAAAGGAATCTTGTCATCTATGCTTCTATAGCATTTGGTGCATAACTCCTCTTGCAATATTAAAATAAGGTTTGCTCTCCATATGAACACAATTGAATCTCTTGCATTCATGTAGTTAAGTTGCATTTAGATTATCATTTTCCATCACCCTTCTCCTTTGTCATTGTCACCAGTCCTCTCCTATCTTCTCTGGGGCAACCTGTATTTTCTTTGATATGATGTTGTGCCGACATCACATCAAAGAGGGGCAAAATGTATACACTAAAAATTTCCTTGAATGACTTTATTAATTTAATTAATACTAGTCACATTCCTCTACTTATTTAATTAATTAATTTTAATTAAATATGTTCATTTTTGTTTAAGTATTTAAATTTAATTTAAATACTCCTAGCTCTAATGTGTTAATTTAAATTAACACATGATTCTCCACATATTCTTCTTTTTTAAATAAATTTTATTTATTTAAAATCCTCCATATTTCCATTAATTCTTCTAGACCTTGATTAAATTAAATTTCATTTAATTTAATCCTTATTCAAACTGCCTAGAAGTCTGTGCATTCATATGAGTTATCATCACATCTTTTAAGCACATGTTTTCTACACCATAGGAATCTTCTACACACACATGCCATCTCATCAGTCTTATCTATCTATCTAGAATGTGAGATAAGGTGCTTAGTTGTCGATTCTTATCGTTATCTCCTATGCTTAGTTGTCAATCCCTACCCTTATCTCTTAGTGGTTTCTAAGCACATTCTAGATGCTTCTTCCATTCACTTTAAATAGATGCCTTGTCTCAAGCTTTCCTCACAAGAGGGAAGAAGCAAGAAGGAATGGGAAGCTCGGCTGGGTTTAGGAGTCATTAGGTACCATTAGAATTTCTTATCATTGCATCATCATTCTGTCATTTTGATTTCTCACACCATCTAGTCTAGGTACATATTCCATCATTCCATTTGCATTCACACATCCAAGAGATTCATCCATTATTGTGTTCCTAAGAGCATACCAAACATACTTTCCATTGTTATGTTCATAGTTTGAGGTTTGCATAATCTTTGTAACGAAAAACTATTTCTTGAAAGGCTCTTTAGTTGATGTTGTAATGAAATTTAAATTCCTAATTGTAGCTAAGTGTCCCCTTAATTCCCTTTGCCTAATTTGATCCCTACACGACAAGTATTCCTTCTATAGTCCCTGAAATTAAATGACCTCATGATAATCTATGGTCGGGTCCTTTCTGAAATCTTCTTGTATTTCTTATGTAGTGATTTTCATCAAACATTCTCCATTTATTCTCCTTACCGTTCTAGTTATTGGATCCTAATTTCTTTCTACAACAGTGAGGAGGTCTGAATCCATTAAAAATCTAGGAAACATGAAGTTACCTAAGTCAAAATTCTACATATTTCCATGGGGGGAAAACAATGTCCTCTCTAAAAACCACTTTTTAAATAATTGTAACCCTATTTTAGAAGTTATGGCATCCCTAGTCCAATTTCCTTAGTCAAATAGACCATCTGCAATTCGAATCCTAGGGTTTATAGGAGCTAGTTTCTTTATTTTGGAAAATTCACTACTAGACTCACTTAATTGTTCTAAAAAATCATCATGAATGTTTCTAGTAGCGTATGCAACTTTCCTAGAGAAATCCCTTTCTGGAGGCATATTGGAACAATAATGAAGAGAGACAAGGATTATATGTAGACGTAGATACTTACTTGGCCTTCTTATTTCTTCTATGAATGCTGCAATGAATCATCAACTGAAAAATTAAAAACTTAACTAGGTTAAAACCTGATACTTCAATAGATTCAGGCTTTAGGAAATCAAAAAATATATTTGCAGGATAAAATTCTTGGCTGTCTACACTACATTCTTTGTATTAGTTTGCACGAGAAGATTTAATTCCCATAAATGGGTTGTAGAGAAAAAATAGAGTGGCATTACCTTTTGAATTTGAAAATGGGCCATTGATTTACAAAAATCAAACTATCAAGAAATGAAAAGCATTCTAACTCGGTTTTAACCTTCCTAGTTAGTAGTCAATCTAATCAAATTTTACCATGTGTACCCTTTTTCTCCTTACTGGAAACTTGCACCTTATTCATTTTGCATCTAAACACGTGTCGAGTTCTCACTATGTCACCAAGGATAAAATTTGACCAACTTCCTCAGGCGACATGATGAAAACAATCAATTTTGTGTACATCAGACGATCAAAGATGATGCTACAAAACTTCTTTGAAGGTAGCCGACTATGCGATGTGTCAATCTCTCGCTATGTCACCAAGAGTAAAGACCTTGCATCTCTTGTTGGTGAAAAAGTGATTACCATTGATTAATCTTGCATCGGATGATAGAAAAGACATCAATCATATTGTAAATAAAGTGGACCCGCCAGACATGTGTCTTCATGTTGCTATTTCACGAAGGATAAAGACCTTGTAAATTCCTTTGGCTGTTGGAATATTCAAATAGGAAGAATGCTTCTAAGAGGGGGCGGGGGGGGGGGGGGGGTGGGGGGGCAGGGGGATGGGGGCGTGAATCAGAAGTATTGTATTTTGACCATTTAAACTTTTTAACTAAAAGTAGATTGCATGCATATAAATATATCAAACAATTATGAGAAACACATAAGCATCACCACATAACACTTGAGATTTGGTAACCCAGAAACCCTCTAGAAATTAGATGATATAATTGGGGTGGGGATGATACCCACAAAATCACTACAGTAATAATGTTTGACCACTTCTGATGATCTACCTTGTTAAAGGCCTGCCTATTAAAGGTTTTACACTGTATGAATAGTGGCCTGGTTAAAGGATTTATAAACACTTTGCATGAAGTGTCACCTTGTTAAAGGATTTAATCACCTATTTAAAGGATCTAAAAAATAGCTATTAAGCTAACCTATCACCATAGGGTTTTCATTCTAATACAATTGCTAGAGAGTATTAGATACAATAAACCTAATAGCTTATAGTCCTTCAATTGCTGAATACAGGCACTTGATCTACTTTTTCTGATCTTGATCCTCTAAGATCTAATACTCTTTACTCTAAAAAAGTTCTCCTTTTACACTCGTGTTCATCCACTTCTTTTTCTAATGATATTTTGTCTTCCTTATAAAGACATTTGAAGACTTAGGGTTAGGTATGGATCGATGATCCATATTGAATCTTTGCTTCTCACTCATTCCTTGCACTTTTCTTATTGGTTGCATGCCTTCTCCATTTTTCTTATTGGCTACATGTAGATTGCATAGGAGATACAAAATATTCTATCTTATCATTTAATCCTTCAAGATTCATCATATGTCAACCATGAAAACTGTTTACATATGAATCAATGAAGTTACAAAATCATATGTACATTTTGTGTTACTCGGCACTTGCTAGTTCCAGATGCTCAGCACTAATAACAAATTGGCTTACTCGGCTCCTATTGCATTTCTGTATTGCTCGACATCATCTATGACTCAACACTTAAAACATCACTCAGCACTTGTATCATGCTTGGCACCTAAAGTCATTCGGCACTTGAACTCCACTCGGCACCGGATCTTCACTCGGCACTTGAAGGCTACTTAGTACCTGAAGATCACTCGGCACTTGAACTTCACTCAGTACCTGATCTTCAATCGGCACTTGAAGGCTACTTAGCACCTGAAGATCACTCAGCACCTAAAGTATTTCCTGACTCGGCTCATGTTGTGGCTTGGCATACATGGTGTACTTGGCTCCAATATAGAATGTGGTTAAGTGTATTTGCACTCAAGTGTCAAAAACCATTATGAGGTTAAGAATCTGCCCCTTTGACATGAGTGACAAAAACACTTAACTAACCTTATGAGTACATTAACTAACCTACTTGGTATATACAGAGGTTTAAAGACCTTTAATCAAAATTTTTGTAACTTACAATATATACCTCAAAATTATTGTAACTGCCCCTAAGTTGGTTGTTTGTGGCATTATCTGTATATCATGCTCCCCTTGGTTTCCTTGTTTTTGTTTCCCCCATTCTCTCATCTCCCTCATGCATCTTATAATATCTCCCCCTTTTTGACACTTATGTCAAAGCAGTTTAAGGGTTAAGACCATATTTTTCCAAAAATGTCCTATTTACCTCCATAATCATCCTGAGAGTTGCATTCCAATTGTTTAAAACAATTTCTAGTGACTTGTGCTGGATGGTAGTCTCTGCAGCAAGATGAATAAGTCCATCTGAAGTAGAAAGATTATGATCTTTCTTGAGAATAGTTTTTGTGTAGACTTGTTCCTTATGGAGTATTTCCAAATGTGGGGTAATGGAGGATTGGAGCTATATTAGTTTTTCCTTGATATTGGCCTCATCTGCTATTAATACAACTATTTCTTTCTAAGTGTGAAGCGATTGAGCAAAATGCTTCTCACTTTGAGCTAGATCTTTTGGTAGCTGCATGCTTGAAATATTTAAATTTCTCTCCAAGCTCAGTATCTTTTGGCTTGTCTCCTGTGAAGTATGAAAAGTCACACAACTTTTTGTACAATGAGAATATATTCTCAATTACCTTTTTCACTTTGTCTATTAGCTTTGCCAATTCAACTTGGGAAAGTGCAATTTGACTTGATATTTTCTCATTTACTTTTCCCTGGAATTTCCTTTCAGACCATTCTATAAGTTTTGTATTTTTCTCTTGGTCTTCATTTGTCGCCTGGTCAACAATATCTGATAATTGCTCCATGATATGCTTTGACTCATCTAGTAACTACAAACTGAAGGCATCCATAAAGATGTCCTTAATCTCATGTAGTGTTTTCTTTTGTTTATACTCCTTCCTAAGTATCTCTTGTCTCTTTCTCCTGTTCAATGCTTCCTACACCTCATTGATTTGATCAATGGTTATTATTTTTGAATCATAGCCTGGTATGACTATCTCCTCATCTAATTTAGGGTCTCCATAGTGAAGTACCCTTGCAACTTTTGTAGTACTAGATCCTAGTGCAGATATTTGCAATGGCTATTGTGAAGGAGTTCTGGAGGTAGGCAAATTTATCAATGTTTGTATTGTCTCTTGCTCTTTAGGGGTTTCCACTATTTTCTCCTCCTGCTATCTACTACCTTGATTAATTATGGTATTCTTAGGAAGTACACCTTGTGTTTGTGCTATAGGATCAGATGTAATAGTCTATCTTGTTCGTTCTATTTCTTTTTCAACATCTGCACCTCAACTTCTGTATTGTGTGTCAACTATGCCTGATGAAATAATTGTGGGCATTTGAGGTTGACCACTAGTAGCTATAGAGATGATGGAAGGTGGTTCTTGTGGATTCACCTTATCTCTAACTATGCTTTCTACTAGTTTTTGTAATTCATCCATATTGACCAATACTGGATCTGTACACAATCTTGCTTGCTACATAGATTGGTCAAGGATTCTTTTGAGGTCTTCTATAGTTAATGGATTGATGTTCTAACCAGAAGTGTCAGGAACATCTTTTATAGTTATAGTTTCTATAGGTGTGATGTGTACATGAGGAGGGCTAGAGGGTGGCAATTATGTGTCTTGCACACTCTGGTCTGGTTGCTGCTCTTGCTTAGTTGTTGCCATTACATCTTGTTTTTGTGTCTCTTCCTCCTCTCCATATTTTTTTTCTCCTTTCTTCTTCTCTTCTTCTTCTTTCTTTTCTTCTTCTCTCTTTTCTTCTTCTTTCTTTTCTTCTTCTTTCTTTTCTTCTTCTCCCTTTTCTACTATTGTCTTCTCTTCTCTCCTTTTTCTTCTCTCTTCTGGTGGAGCAGTAGCTTCTCCCTTGTATTCTTCTTCAAGAAAATCTTCAATCTTTTTGTACAAGTTTTTCCATGATTTTATTGTTCTTTGAACAATTTCTTCCATCTTGTTCTGGAGAATGAAGAATGCCCTGTACTTAGGTGTAAACCTAGTATTATCCCTTTTGACTACTTTCTTTATTTGTTCCTTAGTCAAATCAAGCAATATGCTTGCTAGGGTTGATTCCCTCATCTCCTTCTCCATTTGCAAACAAAAATGCCATGTGTCTTCTACAATTTATGATAGTTCATTTGGCAATTGTCCATCTAGTTCAAGAGGAGTGTACTTGAACTGTGCCATCATTCCATAAACTGTTTCCTCTATCCTATTCTATTCTTCTTTGGTAAAATTATTGAAATCAACTTTATTTAAGTTTCTTAAATCACCATTTCCAATATTTTTACATAAAGTATCAACTAAAAAATGACTTACCTTTTTAGAATAATCTTCTTCATCAGTATCAGGTTGAGCCACATATCTTCTTCTTTTCCTCAGCTCTTCCTGTGTTTCCTTGATTGGTTTCTTCTTTGTAGCTTCTTCTTTAGCCTTTTGAGTGGAGGCCCTTGTTACAACTCAGGATGTTGGCTTTTGAGGTGATGGCATGGCAGATTTCTTTGGTTTTTGCTGAGCTAGAGGCTATTTTGTTGCCTGTCTTTTCTTTGACTCAACTCCAGTTGGTGCTTCCTTGGCTTCTTTTTTCTTCGCACCTTCCTCCTTGTCTTCACCTAGGCCTTGAGTTATTTCCATTGGGCCTTTTTTTTTTTCATCTTCTTCATCTTTTGCTTCAGCCTCAATTCCTTCACCAAATTTCTTCTTAATCTTCTTCAATAATTTTTCTTTCTTCCTTAATGTGGAGTTAGTCTTTAACTCCATGTTTATCTTTGATCTTACCACATCATAAGTGCCAAAGTGTGCAACACTTTTATTTGTCTCTTGTGCCAATAATGCAGTTATTACTGCAGAAGCTTCATCTATATTGATTTCATATCCAAATGGCCTTAGCCATCTCACCCTTGGAATTACTGCTTGAATATAGATAAAATCAATGTCAACCAAGAAGTATAAATCATTAGTATATTTTTTCACTAAGGAAACTGGTATTCTTGATCTTTGCTTCATGGATTTCTTGAAATCCTCAAAATAACTTGTCATCAGGGTATCAAAATTTTCTCCCATCTGTTCTATATATTCATTAATTTGGGCAATGATAGTTCTATCATTCCTCCATATAAGTTTTCCAAAAGAGGGAAACTCATTTTGAACATAAAAGAATATACAAACTAGAATTGCTCCAAATTTGCATTGAGCACCCTTTGTCCTTCTTATGGCAGCTAGGTTTTTAGTAATCTATTGTAGCTGCAATTCTGCAAGATCATAAGTATGATCCTTTTTCACCAATTTGTAACCTACATCTACTGCAATACATGGCACACTGTTGAGTCTACTAGATTGATAGAACTTATGGGCAATGACTCTAACAGCAAACTCAACTAGAGGATCCTGAATGCTGTGAATTGTCGTTCCTCTCTTATTCCATTGAGGACCAGTGTTCTTTTCAATAAGCTCCTTTGATTCACTTCTCAAGGTTTTGAACCGATCTAGGGTAGGGTACCCAGTTACCCTATGTATGATTCCTTTGGTTAATTTGACGGGAATATCTTCCAACCACAGACTTCCACCATGAATTCTGCTTAACACAAGTTCAACCCATTCTATCTTGAATACGGTGGGAAAGCCCAAAACTCAGGTCCAACCCTTTCTTTCAATAATTTTGAATTCATCTTTTAAGACTCCATCTACGCATAATTTCTCATAGTCTTTCCTTATCTCCATATCTCCTAGGGCTCCTATCTTACAATTGTAACATCTTCTCATGTCTTGAACCATTACAACTTTTGGGGGTATTTGGGAGAGAGCTCTGACTGGGTCATTTTTGTATGCAACTTTAGAGATGGGACAAAAATTAGGTTACTTGACCTCATTGAACACTAACTAAACTTTAAACGACTCTTTATCCTCAATTTTCTTGGAACTTGATGCCATTTATGCAAACTAGGGTTTCCTTTTTACGAAATATGAAACTACGTAGCTTGGCACAAATGAAAATACCTCAAGATTGATGAAAATGCATTGAGAGATGTTGCAATCTACTTGAAATTCTATATTCTCTACTATGAAGTTGCTCTGCTTTCTTTCTCTCTTCTTTGCTTCTTGATTGCAATGAGAAAAATTGATTGGAATCGTGATAATATACCCTATTTTCATCACATTAAATGCTGAATTGCCAACTCAGCTTCTAAAGGATTTTAACATTACTTAGCTTGTACTACATTTCCACTTTACTCGGCTTCCATTGGAGTTATCCAACTCGACATCAGTTATCAACTTGGTTGCCGTTAGAAACACGGCATGTGTTGGAGTTTAACTCAACATCCAAAGACAACTTGACAACATCATTTAGATTTTGTCTTGACATCTTGTCTTATGCAAATTTGTACTTTGCATTGCTTCTTACTCTTGGGACTGATGTCTAATATAACTTTGTATATCAATCCCATATACTTCTCATGCTTAGTTTGATGAAGTGTGATCACTTGACCCATTGGGTGAAGTGATCCCTCCACTTGATGTGTTGCACTCATCTTTCTTTTTCCAAGTCTTACTCATTTGCCTCTTTATCTTTTTGACATCAATCTTTTCTTTGCCCTTATTTTCTTCAGTCTTGGGTGCCTTTGACCTTGTATGACAGTTTCTGTTGGTATGACCAGTTTTTAGACAACTGAAACATGTGGTTTGATTCAACCATCTTTTATAGTTCCCTTTGAAATGTGTTCTTATGCAGTTCTGTGGTATATGTCCATATTCCTAAAAATAATGATAGCTATACCTGGTGTTGTAATCCCAATGATAGTGACTTTCATTTCCTTTTGATTTTGCTGGTTGATTTGATGTCCACATAGGCTTTGATCTGCATTGAAATGCTCTATGTCCATACTTCTTGCAATTATGACAATGTCCATCAAATCTTTGAGTCCTTGTGACATTGGATATGCAATCTTGTGTCATATGTCCTTGCATGCTGCACTTGTGATAGTAACTCTTGCTCTTGGGTGTATTTGGCTAATTGAATCTCCTACTCCTGCAAAAATTAGCAGTATGCCCCTTCTTATTACATTAATGACAAGTGAGTTTTGAATTCTTACCTATGTCATCTTTTTGCTCAATGCTTTTTGATGATTCTCCAACTTCAGTGCTATTGTATCCAAGTCCTAATGTATCATGGGTGGATCTTGGGGATTTCAACAACTATTCAAAATACTTGATGGCTTCACTTGACTTGTTGAGATTCTCTGCTACCTCTTTTTCTCTATTTAGTTCATTCTAAAGTTGTTCATTCTACATCTTCAAAGTAGAGATCTCAATATCTTTCATATTGAGTTCATCATTTGGGCAAGTGTATCCATCTGCATGTTTGAGATCCTTGTTAATTCAGTACATTTTTCTTCAAGTTTGTCTGCAAGATTTCTTTTGTCATTTTCCATCATGACTCTATCCTCAACTGCTCTTTTCTTTTGTTCAGTGATTTCACATAGCATTATTGCCTGTGATTCATGTTCCATCTTGAGAGATCTTATCTCTTCTGCTTGAACTTTTTTTTTCTCCATCAGTTCTACTATTGTTGCATCAAACTCTTTAGTGTCTCCATTGGAACACAGTTTTGTGGTATCAATCTCCTTGTAGTTTATATCATTTTCAGCTTTGGCTATATCCTTCCTTCTCTTCAAGGATTTTTTAAATTCCTCCATTGCTTCCTCTACTTTGTGTAGAGCTAGTTACATATCAATCACTTGATTGTCAATAATCTTCCCAAGTTTGAAGACTTCCATCTTTAGATATCTTTCTCCAAGTTGTTATACTTCTTTTTGTGAGAACCAATTGCTCTGATACCAATTGTTGGAATATTCAAATAGGAAGAATACTTTTGAGAGGGGGGGGGGGGGGGGGGCGTAAATCATAAGTATTGTATTTTGACCATTAAATTTTTTATACCAAAAGTAGATTGCATGCATATAAATATATCAAAAAATTATGAGAAACACATAAGCATCACCACATAACACTTGAGATTTTGGTAACCCAGAAACCCTCCAAAAATAAGAAGGTAAAACTAGGGTGGGGATGATACCCACAAAATCATTGCAATAATAATGTTTGACCACTTCTAATGATCTACCCTATTAAATGCTTGCCCTATTAAAGGCTTTACACTGTATCAATAGTGATTTGGTTAAAGGATTTACAAACACTTTGCATGAAGTGTCACCCTGTTAAAGGATTTAATCACCTATTTAAAGGATCTACAAAATAGCTATTAAGCTAATCTATCACCATAGGGTTTTCATTCTAATAAAATTTCTAGACAGTATTAGGTACAATAAACTTGATAGCTTACAATCCTTCGATTGCTGAATATAGAAATTTGATTTGCTTTTTCTAATCTTGATCCTCTGAGATCTCATACTCTTTACATTGAAATAGTTTTCCTTTTACACCCTTGTTCATCCACTTCTTTTTCTAATGAGATTTTTTCTTCCTTATAAAGACATTTGAAGACTTAGGGTTAGATATGGATCTATGATCCATATTGAATCTTTGCTTCCTGCTCATTCCTTGCACTTTTCTTATTGGTTGCATGCCTTCTCCATTTTTCTTATTGGCTGCATGTAGATTGCATAGGAAATACAAAATATTCGATCTTATCATTTAATCCTTCAAGATTTGTCATATGTCGACCATGAAAATGGTTTACATATGAATCAATGAAGTTACAAACTCATATGTACATTTTGTGTTACTCGGCACTTGTTGATTCTAGATGCTCGACACTAATAACAAACTTGCTTACTCAGCTCCTGTTGCATTTTTGTATTGCTCGGCATCATTTGTGACTCAGAAGTTAAATATCACTCAACACTTGTATCATGCTCAGCACCTAAAGTCATTCAAAACTTGAACTCCACTCGGTAGCTGATCTTCACTCAACACCTAAAGGCTACTTGACACCTGAAGATCACTCGGCACTTGAACTTCACTCGACACCTGATCTTCACTCGGCACCTGAAGGCTATTCAGCACCTAAAGATCAGTTGGAACCTAAAATCTTTCTTGACTCAACTCATGTTCTAGCTCGACAGACATGGTGTACTCAGGTCCAATATAGAAAGTGGTTAAGTGTATTGGCACTCAAGTGTCAAAAGCCATTATGAGGTTAACGTTGGGGAGAAATAAACTATTGTCGATCTTGAAAAGATCAACAATGTGGAGAAACATCTCATTTCTATCAAAGTATATCCCTCATGGAAAATGGAAATCTGACATCTGGCACCCCTATGATGATTTTGATCATGCAATAATTTTTGCACTGATTGGTCCCGCCATATTCCACATGTTGAACTCTTTCTATGTCACTATGGGTAAAGGTTGATCAATTCTAGATAAAGACATAGTGACAGCCCTAGATTAATCTGAGATCAATGGTTAAAATGAGTACATTGAAAGATTTTCCCTTTATGAAAAAGAATGAATGGGGCATAGACAACTATTACATTATCCTAACATACCCTTTAGCCTCATGCGAAAAAGGCTTACATGGCCACATGTTGAGTTCTCACTATGTCATAATCAATAGAGCACAATCAACTTTCTATGGTGACAAAGAAAGGCTCATTGATTTACCAATTCATCAATGGTGCAAAATATTCTATTGAATCCTTATGCTTCTGATTAGGTCTCATGGACATGTATCTCGATACATCGCTATGTCGCCAAGGGTAAAAACCTAGTAGCTTCCTTTGGCAGCAAAGTGATAACCCTTGATCTTAAGGAAGATCAAGGGTCACTATGATTTAATTGATTTTCAAAAAAAAATACATAACCTACACAAATATTAAGATAAAAAGCTTAGGTTAAGGTTTTTATGAAGACTTAGGGTAATGTTAGGTAATGCAAAGAAATTAAAAAAGTACCCAGGAGATAGAAAAATGGGTGTTCAAAAGGATTTTTTCACATGCACTTCTTTTTTGAAAAAGGCATATGATGTGGAAATGATTCAAATGCTTTCAACGGCTAGACTTAACACTAGAAAAACAACACAACAAAAATAGGGGTTTTTTTGTGGTCAATAACAATTTAAAACATAACAAACTCTAATTTTTGGAAGGGAACTAGAATATTCACTATGGGTGTATTAGGATAATTTTATGTGAAAAACCTAACCAATAGTGGCTCTATTTGGAGACAATGAATAAGAAAATTCATATGAGGGCTCAGAATCACTAGAAGAAGAAGACCACACATAGGACAAAATTTTTTTTATGAAAACTCTGAGAGAGAAAACATAGAGGAGGAAACACTATACAAGGCTATACAAGAATTTACAAAATATAAATAATACCTATACTACTATTCATGGAAAATAAGTATTTTTCAAGAAAAGTACCTCTTCAAAAACTATCCATGAAATGATAGTTCAAGAATATTGCCTAATAAGTCTTTCCAAATATAAGAATCTTCTCCCATGTAGCATCAAATAGGCAAGGACCTAGCCATATACGATCAAAATTTCCATGTTTCCCTTTATTTTCAATCCTAGCATTCCATATCAGAACTAGGTCTTCAAGTTCAAACATTTTATTCACTATCTTTGTGTCATACAACAATTTGACCTATAATTGTAATTTTACATTTCTAAGAGAGGCTTCTTTTCCAATATCTATTAATCCTACCAATTCATCCATTCTTTCTTGCTTATCATCAATGAAATCTTCAATATATATCTGAATGTAATTGTATAGGCCTACTAAATTTTCTTGGGGCATTCTTGCCTAGATTCCATATACAAGATCAAAAGGTGCAACACTTATTGCTTTCTTTATTGTTACCCTTTCATCTCATATTACCAGATATAACATGGAATCCCATGCCTTTTTTTTATCATCCAATTTCCTTTTTATGACTTCTAACAAGCTCTTATTGGTAGATTCAGCTTGTCCATTTCCTTGTGGATGATAAGGTGAAGATGTTGACCTAGTTATACTATATTTATCACAGAATTTTATAAATTCTTCTGATCTAAAAAACATTGCATTATTACTTACAATCCTCTGAGGGAATCCAAACCTTGTAAGGATATTATTCAAACTAAAGTTATTCGCCACTTCATTGGTAGCATTTCTAGTAGGAATGGCTTCCACCCACTTTGTAAAATAATCTGTAGCTACCAGGATTGATGAGTAACTAGTACTCGATTTAGGGGATATTTCACCTATAAAGTCCATGCCCCATTGTTGGAAAGTTTCTTTCACTTCAACTAGTTTTAGAGGAGTATTTTCAAAAAACTTTAGCTTACTTGCAAACCTCTAACACACATCACACTTTCTGACAAGTAACTGTGCATCTTTGAAAAGGCTAGGCCACCAAAATCTAGCTCTCATTATCTTTTTAGTAGTAGTCTTAGCCATATAGAGTCCTCCACATATTCCTAAATGCATTTCATTTAATATCTTCTTATATTTTTCCTGATCAATGCACTTTAGCAATACTCCTTGAAAGTTCCTCCACCAGAAATTATTTCTAACAATAATGTATCTGATTGCATGCAATCTCTTTTTATTTTTTGTTAGGTGGGGTGGAGCTTCCACATATTGTAGATAGTATGTGGCATTGGTGTACCACTCACAATGATCCATGTCACATAAACCTAACCTTAAATCATCTGCTACCATGTTTATTTGATTGGCATCCAAGTTTGATTGCACCATGAGCCTTTCTAATCCTTTGCCTCTTACCAACTTTATAATTTGGATATCAATTTTAAACTCTTGAATTCTATCAATCCATCTACACCTCCTACTAGATACTTCTTGCTAAGAGAAAATATCCTTAACAATTGCACTTGGTACAAATGCTATAACAATGACACCTACAAGATAACATCCGAAAGCTTTAAAAATTTTTACTAAGGCATAAGCTTGTTTTTCATTTATCTCATATTTTGACTTTGTAGGTTAATGGGATTTATTAAAAAATGCAATAGGCTACTCATACCCTTCCTCATTTTTCTACAATAGAACTACTACTACAGTATGAAAAGATGCAAAGGAAAATATATGCATTAGCTTTGCATAATAAGGAGCCCTAAGGACTGGTGCATTTTTTATATTAGTCTTGATATCCAAAAAAACTTTAGAAGGCTCACCATCCCAACTAATAATAGCTCCTTTTTTGAGCATTTTAGAGATTGATTTACTAATCTCAAAAAAATTAGTAATAAATATTCTTAGAAAATTTATTCGCCCAAAAAATTATTGTATTCCTTTTACATTTTTTGGCTTGGGAACTTTGTCAATGGTAGCTTCACTTTTAGGGTCACTTTTACCCCATCTTTTGACACTATGTGACCTAACAATCTTCCTTCCATTACTCCAAACATACATTTCTTTGGGTTTAGATATACTTTCTATTCTAAGGCTTTAATGAATTTTTTTTCCAAATTCTTATAGTGGTCTTCAACATTCTTAGAATATGCTATAAGATCATCTTGATACACTATAATGAACTTATCAAAGTATTCATGAAAAGCTACATCCATGACCCTCTAAAAAGTTTCTCCTACATTAATTAACCCAAATGAGATTCTTACATAGACATATGTTCCCTATAGGGTAGTAAAGGTTGTCTTAAGCTATTCCTTTTCATTTATAAGAACCTAGTTGTAACCTGAGAATCCATCCATCATAGACATCCATTCTGAACCAGTCACTTGTTGTAGCATGGCTTCCATATTAAGAAAACCATAATTGTCTTTTAAGGAAGCAATATTGAGGTTCCTGAAATACACACAAAGCCTTATATCTCTATTTTTCTTCCTAACAGGCACTAACTTTTACACCCAAGTAGAATTTCTAATTAGCTTAATTATTCCTCCATCCCTTAGCTTTATTAATTATTCTTGCATTTTAAGAACTAAGGTGGAGTTTGCAGGTCTCTACTTTTGTCTAAAAGGTTTGAAATTCTCCTTAAGTGGTATGACATGCTGAAACGAGTCTTCTCTATAGGCTTTAAGGTCATCATATGACCATGCAAAAACATGTCTATACTTTCTTAGCAAATCAATTAGAAGCTTTCTAATTTCAATAGATAGATTTTGACCAATATGAACCTTTTTTGGGGCTTTAGAGGTACCAAGATTTATTCCTTCAAGTTCTTGTGGTTTGTGATCCCTGACTCCTGACTTCACTCTATCTTGGTTATCAAACATGCTTTCTAAAACTACCAATCCTTTGGGTACTTTGTTAGTTTTTAGCTGCAAAATTTCTTGGCCAAAGATTGTCTCTTTGTTGTCTATTTTTTCAATTAGAGTAGTACAATCAAGTTATTTTCCATCATATTTCTCTTCCCTTGACAAGAAGTTTAAAATATCTCAATCATCCTCACAAAATTTCCAATGTTCTATATTATTAGGGATTGAGGGATAGTTTTTTACTTCAATTTGTGAAATCCCAGCAAATGATACATCTTTAGGCTTAATAGCTACATTTGCCAATAGATCAACAATTTTTTTATAACTCCTCTCCATCTAAGAGATACCAAACTCATCAAAAAACTCAATTTGGTCCCATACAACATTTCTATACTACTTCAATCTCTTATTCCTAGATGCATAAGTCTCTCTCACTTGGGAGACTACTAATTCAAAATCACCAATAACATGAAGCTTTTTTATTCCATGATGATTTGCAACTCTTAATCCTAGTAAGAGTGCTTCATACTCAGCTATGTTATTAGTACATGAAATATTTAGGGTAAATGAATATCTAAAAGTGTTATTTTCTAGAGATACAAAAACTACGCCTACTCCTAAACCTTCCTTAGAACTTGACCTATCAAAATACATAGTCCACAAAATCTATGAATCCATGCAACACTCCACCTCATGTACAATTATAGTTGGGAGTTTCTCAAGTTCTTGGATAATCAGCTCTACTCTGAATGCATTTACACCAGTGTCTAGAAAATACGTGGAATCCTTATAAACATCATCCCCAAAAATATGGTTAACCCTTGGTTCCCTCTCTACCCTAACAACCTAGTCACCTCTATGAAAAGTAATATAGGATAAGTCACATTATAGGATACCTCCCATAGCAGTGCTCCATTTTCTAGAAGAAACATTCCATAGTGTGGAGGAATATCAACTACAAGGATTGACATTGTCAATTCTACATCAAGGTATGCAGCTAATTTGAAAGGTAATACGTTAATGGTACCTATAATAGGAACTTCCCTAGCATCCATACCTCTACATCTACCTTCTTTGGTGTCTACTTGTAAACCTAGGGCTTCCATGACTTTGGAAGGCATATTAGTATTAGAAGCTCCTGAATCTATCATGCAATTCTTTAGAGTTCTTCCTTTTATAACCAAACTGAAAAAAAATGGGTCTATATGCTACAAATAAGCTACAAATGAGTCATCTAAGAACATCTAAAGTATTTGTGACATTACCCCACTATCTTCAACCACTACTGGGGTTTTTTGTATGATCTTTTGTTTAGCAATATCACTTCTATTACTTATCCCACTAAACCATGATAAAGCTTTACTCTTATGCTCATCTATTCTAACTAATTTAGATAAAGGAACTTTTATAGTTATTTGAGACAACATAGATGTCATGTCAATTGGATCACATACAATAGGTTTTACAAGAATACCTAGAGCTGAGATCTTTTGAACAATAGGCATCGCTATTTTCTTAGCAACATTAGATTTTAATTTCTTTTCTTGTACATTTTCCTTAATTGTCTCATTTATCTGAAATTGCACTTTCTTTTTAGGCTCCCATTTCTTAGTCTTACTATCTTTGACTGTTTTTGTCACTACACTATCTTTTTTACTGTCATCTTTCATCTTACGAGTAATATCCTTTATGAAGATACCAAAAGGTTTACCAGTTTCATTGTTAATGTTCTTGCTTCTCAAATTATAATTACTATGAACTTGAGATATCATTTCTACTATAACTATTTCAATCTCTTCTTTAGAAGGCTTTCTTAGATTTATATGACCAACATCTAAGGATGTAGTACATACTTTATCTTCATCATAGTCCTCATTATCAAAAAATACTTGTTGATGATGTAATTGGTAAATAGTTCTCTGTTTAGCAATATTATTTTCATGCACTTCTAGATTAGAATCTTCATAGTCATCATGCACATTAACCATATTGGAGCTTATGTCATCGCAAGTCTTTTCTTCTTCTTCCTCCTCATTTTTCACTTTCTAATTTGTAGCAAATGATTGGAAAACTACATAATAGTCTGAGGAGTGAGGTGATTGACATATGATGCACCATGGCACATCATCTATCATGTTGATAGAACTTCTTTGCAGAGGGTCTGGGGCACCCTTATCTTTCATATTTTGAGTCTGGTTGGGGATAGGTTGACCATCTTTCCATTGAGTAGTGTATGGATACTTTTTACATTCTTGATTTCCTATTGAAGTGATTATTGTTCACTGGGGCTTTTTCACCAGCATTAGATTTGTTTGCATTGAATGTTCATGGGTTCATCTTTTTCAATAAATTCAACACTTGACCCATTCTCTCTTCCTTAGGATTCTTACTTGCAGGAGATTTATCATTTTCCTTCTTATTGTTTTTAGGATTGAACAATTTTGGGTCATCTCTCCTTCCTAGCTTACTAGATGCTTTCTTATTGTTCTCAATATTGCCAACTATCTTGTAAGCATCCCTTAAGGTTTTGGGATCTTTTTCTCTCAAATGATAAGCCATTTTACTATTAAAGGCATTCAAGTATGTTGTAAGACATACATATTCATTTAATATCATTACCTATAATATCTTATACATCCCCTTCTGAAACATTAAATTGAAATCAAAGGTATACTTATTAGGGATCTTTTTTATGTTGTTGAAATAATTCAACATGAAGCTAGGATTAGTGTTATCTCCATACTATTCTTTCAATAACTTTTCCAAATTACTCCATGAGCTAATGCTATCATCTGGTAATCTTCTAAACTAGTCTCTTGCATCTTTAGTTAATGATTGCATAAACAACTTCATAACTACATCCTCATGTTCTACTTTGAAATCATTAAGCATGTCTATAAATATTCTTAAATGTTCTTGACCTATGATAGCATTATTTCCTAAAAACTTCACAACCTTATCTCAAAGGTCAAATAATATTGGATGTGGGAAACTAGGAATACCTAAGAATGATATTTTTCTATACTTCTCAATGTATATAGGTTTCTTCTAAAAACCACCAACATTGAATGTATTTGTTGCATTGGTTTGGTTTTAGACAATGCTTTGAGACTGTTGTATTTGAACAACAAGGATCTGGATACTAGTGATAGATGATGAAGCAGGGCCAGATTGAGACATATTTTGGTTAGGGACTACTAGTCCATAGGTTGGGACTTGGGTGGATAAACTAGGCAATGAAGCTAAGGCCGAATTGGATTTTCCTGCTAGTTTCTACTACCTAGGCTTCATTTTCCACTTTCTCAAGATCTTTTGCTAAATCCTCTTTCTCCTTTTTGGCCTTTTCTAGATCCAAATCTAAATTGGACATAGGATGGTTTGTAGATTTATTTGGTACAGCTTGAGGTTCATTTATTTAGATCCCTACAATCTTACCTTTTCTTTTATCTATTGGTTTGATAGTCTAATCTACAAGATTTGGTTCAACAAAATTATAGGATTGAACTTGAGATATAACAGGTTCTTGCCTCTATCTTATGAGTTTTTCCTATTCTAACACCTTGGATCTCAAAAAATATACATTTCCAAAAACATCATCATGCAGAACTAAAGTCCTTTCTTCTAGTTTTTTATTCTGCTCTTTTAGGGAAGCCGTCCTTCTAAGCAAATTATCTCTTTCAATGAGAGAATTCAAAGTGGCTTTCTCTCTCTCCTTCTCCAAATGAGAATGTTTGACCTCTTCTTCTACAACCCATTTCTTTAAGACTCCTATTTCTGAGTATAATTCCTTTGGATCTATAGAAGTTGCTTCGGAATCAATGGGATCATCAAGATATATAAGGTTTGTTTCTACATATGGAGCTATTATGGGATTAAAAGGATCTTCCATAAAATTATTATATGCCAACCTATGACTCATTTCCTCTATCACATCTGGTCTATGTAATGCATGTCCCATTGAAGACACATTTTTATCTTGATAGGCTTACTCTTCTTGTAGTGGGGTACTAAACATCCCTCCTAAGAGTCTTGTGGTTTCTGATTTAGAGTTTATTGAAGAAGATTTTCTCCCTACCACAGGCCGATATTGAGAGTTTACTGATACACTACCCCTTAGTTTCCAAGCAGGATTTAAATCCATTTTTATCTTTTTTTGGTTCTTCCTACCACCCTAAGGTAAATTAGTATACAATGGTACTTTTGGATTAGCTCTTATATAAGCTCATGTACTTTTCCTCTTGTCTATCATTTATGGAGATTACTTGTTAGTAAGCACTAGCTTTAAAACCTTGACCAAGTCACTACCCTATTCTAGGGAAAATATAACATGAAATATCTTTTGACTTAGAGAAAAATCATTAGATAATATGAGATAGTTTTGAAACACAAAGAAACCAATTAGAAAAGAAACATGGGACCACAACTCTTTCTTAATAGATATGACACTTTTGTAAGGGCGTTATATGTTAGTCTTCACCTGTAGTACTAGGGACTTTCTCCTCTGTTAAGTTCTCAATGTTTTTCACTAGAAATTTCTAATATAACCATGGGTAATTACTACAAAGAAATTGACAAACAAATATATAGATAGAACAAAAAATTATAGTACTTTTAACAAACTAGCATGTGTTGAACAACTCCCTAGTAGAGTTGCCATTTTGTTGGTGTTTTAAACTACCAAGAAAAAAATATCTCATACAAAGATCGTGAAGAGAAAATTATTCTAAGGATTATCTCTTTCCTATGCTCAAATAAGAAGTCCTTAGATCTAGACCCAACTTCAACAAAATCATAAATATTTTCTACTCTTTAGGCTCTAGAAAACCAAGGCAGGTGCACCTAAGGGATAAAGGGTTCAAAACTAAATATCATCTTTACACTTTTCTCTCTTAATGATATTCATTCATAGTACTCATCCCTTACAATAGATATTTGGTCATAACTCTTCTCAGATTTACATATAATTCTGGGTAAAAACAGCTAACCAGAACATAGAAATTAGATGCAACCAAGTATTGACTAGCTTTGATACTCTTTATACATGAAAGTAAAATTGATTTGATTTTTGAGATTTTTCTTGATGCTTATTCATGATCTCTTCATATGTAAAGTAAAATAATTCATTAGTGCCTCATTTATTGGGATTTAGACTCTATCCGACTATTCTGACCTAATCAATTGCATTGCGATCAATATTATTAGTAATTTACCCTAAATTTCATTTTCATGCATATCCTTCTTACTGCATGGAAATCATATCATATCACTGAAGCATTTACTTAACTCAATGAATTAAAAACAATAGAAAAGTGATATAAAACCTATCCTAGTTGCATTAAATTGAATAAGCTTTTCCCATACAATCTCAAGATAACTAGTCTATAATAAGGGAGACAAGATTCAGAGAAACAAATATAGTGATGATTCATCTTGCTATTAATTTTCATTGAAAATCATATAACATTAGAATAAAACTCAAAACAAATTAGGAGAAGGTAACATGATCATTAAATTTTAATGTATCTTTAGATTTGTAGAGAAAATACATCACAAAATTGACATCAAGAAAACTAGACCGAATATAAACCTAGAGAATAACTAAAAAATACTTAATAGTTCAGACCTTTTCTCTAGCCTTAGTATCTCATTTATATAGCATGAGATGCAAAAAGCTTTAGGCCTAGAGAAAAATAACATGTGTCCCTAAGACAAAAAGATTGTTACAAAAATTACAGTCACAAAAGACAAAAATTGGTGCAACAGAAAGATTTACATCATAAATATTCCTTTTGTGCGACCACTCTTACTGCAGCTTCTTTGTTGCTGAGGAGTTTTTAATTGGCTTTGATATAGTTGTAATTCCTCAGAGTGTCACCATAGGACTTACTTGTGATGGATTAGGTTCTGATGTTTGTAAACTTAGTTTAACTTGTGGTTGTCCATTCAGGTCATCGTGTACTAACACACTAACAGTTACACTTGATTCTGTTGCTGCCAAGTCATCAATTAAAAATTTTGTACATGTTACTGTAACTAATTTTTTATCTTTATCTTCTTCTACTTTAACTAATGAATCAATCATTCATGACTCATCTTGACCCATCTCATCTTCATTGATTTCACCAAGAACTAATTGTTTTGAATATACAAAATCGACCATCCACTTGCCAAAAAGTCCATCATCTCACCAATTGAAACTCACTAATTCACATTGCTTCTTTAAGAAACATTCTCCTAATTTATTTATTTCAATAAATTCTTCCCTAAGAGAATTAAATAATATTTGAACTTTAACAACTTCTTGGGTTTTTTTCGCCCACCATATATGCCTCTTTTCATTTATGACCTCATTAATTCTAAGGCATAAAAAATCATCTAATTATTTGGCTCATTCTTCCTTGTCTTTTAGTTTATCTATTTTCCTGAGTGCATGAGGGAAATGTTCAAATTTTTCAGCAAAATACTTTGAAAAATAGATCATGATTCTCTTCTGCACTGCAACCCTCTTGTCATCAAAATCAAAGAGATCATTAGTCATGTCAAAGGTTCTTTCTATTAGTTCACAAGATAGACTAATGACTAAAAACATAAAAGAGAGACACCTTTATCCCTACTATTCCATTTATTTACAATTGGGTTCAAAACATCCTCACTACTTTTTATCTCATTCCACATGTCCATTATCTTTACCAATTGCTCATAAAATTTAGGCTAGTCAATCTTATATACCAAATACATGATTGTTTTTGTTATTTTGTTCTCATATTGGTCATTCAATTCAACATGCAATACTCAAAGTTTTCTCTTCTCCTCTTCAAACTCCTCTGATGTATAATAGTGAGGTCTCTATGGAGTCTCTAGTAGCTCTATAAGGGGTGTTGATTTAAAAGGCTCAATTGAAGGATGAGGATGAGTAATCCTAGGTTTGCTAGATTTTCCTCGATACACTATCATCTTATTTTCAAGATCCATTCTCTTCGATACTTCTTTATTATAAGCATCCAAAACTTGCTCAATTTTTTCTTGTAGTTCTAATTTTTTATTTTTATCCTTCCTAGTTGTAGCTAATGTGAGGTTAGATATTCCAACATTAAACTCTACAACGTCATCATTTGGAGTATCCTTCACCCTCTTAACAATCAAGTTTCCAATCATTTATGTATCATCAAGATGAGAAAAACTAGCTCTGGATCCTCTTTTCATAGACCAAATTACCAAAGCTACATGATCTTCATTGAATTTAGAACTCTAAGCTCTTTTCTCACCTTTTCTTCCACACATAACTTCTTACTAACAATATTAAAAACTATTGCATCTGTGATATCCCAATTTGGCAAAACAAAAACCCTAGATGATCTTATCATTCTCCTTCCTTCTTTAGGGGTCAAATTTGTAAATTCTTGCATCATTTCCTCTTTTATTTGATCTTGTAGAGCTACCTCTTCCACTTCTAAATTCTCTACCTACCTTCCTCTTATTACACCTCTCCTCAAATTGTACAATTTTAGTGTTGGCATTGAGTTATTGTTGCCATTAGTGACAACACTTATTCATATTAGTGAAGCTACCAAGAATTCTAGTGTTAACCAAGCTACAATAATTTACACCAAGCATTCGAGTGTTAACCAAACTACAACAATTTACACCAAGCATTCCAATGTTAACCAAGCTACAATAGTTCATGCCAAGCAGAATAGTGGCTACTGAGTGAATATAGGCTATGGAAGTTTAGCAGTGTCTACCGAGATTTGTAGTGTCTATTGAGTAGTCAAACTATGTCATGGAAATTTAGTGTAAACCAAGCATTGGAAGTTGTAGTGTTTAACAAGTGAAGAAAGGTAAACTCAGAAGCAATGTTTACCGAGTGAAGCAAGGTAAACTCAGCAGTAGTGTTTACTGAGTGAAGCAAGGTAAACTCAACATGCAATATCTACAGAGTGATACCACATCTACCGAGTTATCAATGGTCACTGTGTTTAGAACTACTTCGAGTGATTATTATGGACCGAGCCCTCACTTCTATTGAGTGCATGATGATTCCAAGCAATGTAGTTGATGTCGAGTGTCAAAAGGTCATCGAGTCAATTTAGTGAACCTGAGTTATTCTCTATAGGGCTAACTTTGTAATGTGTTATTCACTTGTGTATTGGATGACCTTGCAGTTAAGTAAATTGAAAAGGTATATATAAGAGATGTAATGTAAGATATTGTGTTGTATTTTTGTTATGTATGAAGTACTGAAAACTGCATATGAAGGAATATTAGCAGCAGTTTAAGTTATTCAACAAAGTCATCAAAGGAGCAGAATAATCTTATCTATCACAGAAGGTGATCAAGTGCTTAAGGATCTTATCAGCAATCAGTTGTAAGTAGATCCACTGTTTCATCCTAATAGGTGAACCAGTTCAAAATCTTTTAAGAGGGTAGACTTAATAGTCTTTTGTAAAAATCTCTTAACCAAGTGCATACTTCATTGTATGTTTGTAAATCCTCTAACAAGGTGGACCTAGCAGTCCTTTACGCTCCTAACAGGGTAGATCACCGAAAGTGGTCAATGTAAGCTTTAATAGGCCAACTTTCTGCTATAGTAGTGAAATTTTGTGGGTATCATCCCCACCCCCATTTTACTTTCTATTTGGAAGGTTTTTGGGTCACCAAAACTTTGTGTTATCATGTGTTGAATGTTTTATCTTATAGTACTTATGCATGCAGTAGTATAAATGATTTTATGGTGATTGTTTTACATGTTCAACTAATGAAAAGTTTTTAAATTACTGATTCAATGCGCCCCCCCCCCCCCACCCGCCCCCCCCCTCTCAATAATTTACCAAGCCTTGAATATTTCCAACAATTGGTATCAGAGCATTGTGGTTCTCAGGATAAAGTCTAATAGCTTGAGCAAAGATCTAAAGGACAAATGGAGATATTCAAACTTGACAAGGAAATTGAAAATGAAAAGCTAGATCTAGAGATGGCCATAGTTCAACTCAAGGAAGCAAAGGAACATCTTTCCCAATCCTTAAAAAGAAGAAAGGAACTTGCAAAGAAGATGAATTATCTCAAGTATGTTGAAGACCTTTTCCCTTCAAGCAGCTCAGATGAAGCAAACAATACAATCAAAGAACTCCTAGAAAATAATGGATCTCTACAAGAAGAAGTAAGGAAACTCAAAAGAGAGAAAGAAATTCAATCAATTAGGCTATGTGAGATCTTGGAACAAAGAAATAGAGCACAAGAAGACTTGGAGGCTAGAAACAATGAAGAACAAAATCAATCCAATCAGAATGAAGATCTTATTAACCAAATCTTTGAAGAAAATCAAGAGATTAGAACTCTCAAAGAACAAAATGAAAGAATAAGGAATGATTTGAATTATGAAAGAGAAATCAATGAAATAATAATGAGAGAACTAAGATCTAAAAAGAAAATCAATGAAAATTTGAAGAATGACCTAAATGCTAAAAAGAAAATCAATGAGAGAATGATGAAATCTCAAGAAGATATGAATCAATTAAATCAAAAAAATGAGCATAATCTTCAAAGGAAAAAAGGTAATCCAGGACTTGGATACAATGAAGAAGAAGGTGAGTCTTCCAAACAAGGTGCTAAAAGAAATCAGAAACCTACATGCAATCATTGTGGGAAAATTAGTCATACATCAAACAAATGCTAGAGCAATGGAAAGGAAAATTTCAATAGAAAGTGCTACAACTACAATCAGCATGGTCACAAAGCCAATGAATGGAAAGAGAAACCAAAATTTGAAGGTAAATGATAGAAATGCAAGAAGCATGGTCACAAGGCATCAAAATGAAGATCAAAATCATTTAATCTAGCTGAACAACTTGTAAAAGCAATATTTGGATGGGACTACAATACTTGGTGCAAATGTTATTATTGTGGAGAATATAGACACAATGGCATAAATTGTGTAAGTCATCACCTAAGAAAGAAGGATACTACTATAAGGTGTTACACATGCACTGAACTTTCTCACGTAGCTAAAAACTATATGAACATGAGAAAAGTTGAAGATGAAAAGAAATAAAGGGATGACAACATCAAAAAATAAATGAAGCAGCAATGGATTCCTAAATCTACTGAGGAAAAAAGCTCAAATCATGGGAGTGAAGTCACTCAAGAAGTGGGTAACTCCATTCGTTCCAACTGAGCTCTTAAGGATGAATTGTAGCTGCACTTATAGAGAAGACCAGAAGTAGTTCCAATAGATGTAAATAATATAAATGATCCAATTAGTATTTTAGATACAAAAGGATCACAAAAATTTCATCCTTCACCAAGTTGCATCAGACTCCATCGAGCGAGGTTAGTTTAAGCTCTTACTTAGCAAGGTCGGGAGTAGTAGAATCTTTTTTTACTAAGTTAATGTTCTTGCTAAGTTAGGTCAATGGATGACAGTCTATCATGCACTATGTCATTATAGCACCGAGCATTTATGAAAATTTTTCAACAAAAAGGGAAAATTTGACTTCATTCTTCACCACACTCACAACATTTCAAGAGAAGAGCAATTTGGAAGAGCATTAGAGCATCATTGAGCAATTTAGCAGTGAAATCTTTATGTATTTCATTCTCCTACCAAGAAATGATGGCATCTACTAGTGGAAGTAGAGGCAAATAGAAGAAAGGTTCCAAAATGCTAGTCAAGGGAGTTGAATGGAAGGCATTGAACTTCAAGATTGTTCCCACCGTTGTTGAATCACTAGATCCATATGGTGCTCAATCTCAAATTCCACCTAAGGTACTTCTTATCAATGACATAAGAACTCATTTTAAATGTACTGTTCAAGAAATAGGGACATTAGAGATGGATAATACCCTAGCTAAAATGTGTGTTGATGGAGTATTGAAACTAGAACACAAACACTTGGAAACAAAAGGATTGACTCATATTTCACACTTTTTGTGAAACTTCCAAGTGAAATAGATAAGATATATATTGAGTCAGTTTCTCAATGGTCAACTATGGTTGAAACAACCAATTTTGATAACAAAGAAAATGATTCACAAGGTCACAGGTCTCCCAATGCTCAGCAAAGCAAAGACTACGAAAACCCTAGGTTAGGAGGAACTGCAAAAGAAAACCCTAGTTGAATGGGATGGAAGAGGTTTGAAGATAAATAGTGTCACTGACGTAGAGCTTAGGTTTGGCATCCACATTGTAGCTCATAAGATCCACAGCTCGAGTCGATTGATCAGTGTTCCGTGTGAGGCGATTGACCTAGCATACAAAGTTGTGAAGAAGAATCTTGACCATAACTTGCCAGATGTGCTACCAAAACAATTGAACCAGAACAATGAAAGTGTTAAAACATTGAAGAATAATCCCTTCAAGTTTAGTTCACTTCTCACTTGTTTATTCTTTTATGTTCAAAAATTCTTTCCATCTAAGGGTACTATGGTATGGAGGAAAGACACTCCTGTTCTTTACTAGACAAATGAATTTATTAAAGAAATAGGTGAAAATTTTCAAAGGGTGTTGGATAACTATTTTGAGGTATTCAAAGAAAAGATGAATAATAGACTTTGAATCCCACCCAAGCTTGTAGAAGATTATGAAGATGACATATGCTTTATGGTAGATTGTGATAGGGTATACATACATGAAATCATACTGAGAGTGGCATGGGTGAAGCCATTTCCATATGAAATAAACATTGATGAAGCAAGAGACATCATTGAGGCACTAGTGAATGAACCAGCTATCCCTAACCTTCCTGCATTTGGCACCTATGATGAAGCTAAGAAGAGGATAGAGCTTAGTATCAAGCTTCCTCAAGCTATCAGCAAAGGAAAAAAGAGAATTGCAAACTTGAAGATAGCTTAAGGTCCTCTTATGCTTACTGAGGGCAAAGGTGAGGATGATGAAGAAGAAGAAACTAATGATGATGAAGTAGAATTAGAAAAAGAAGAGGAACCACCAAGGAAGAAAGGTAAGGTTTTTTTCACCAAACATTAGAAGCAACCAACTGTAGTGTTCACCAGACAAACAAGGTAAAAAGGAAAGTGAACTTATATTTGTTTGGTCTCCACCCTCATTTGAGGAAAGGATGAAATAGTTAAGGATTCAAGTAGACATCAACAACTTCAAAAATCTTAAGTATGAAACTCAGACACCTGTAGAGAAAAAGGAGATTGAAGATTTGGTATGGAGAAACTAGGAATTTGGAAATTCTCTCTTGAAAAATTTGCATCTCAAATTCCAATGAAAATCAAAGTCAGATGGGATACTACCATGCAAACTATTTAGGATATCTTTGGACAACAATTGAAATAGTTGGTTCCTAGTCTGACAGATATAGAAGTGAAGAAGGTACTGCTGGAACATGAAGATAAAATGATTCTAAATCTGAACACATGCTTCATACTAACAAACAATATAGAATCAATAGTCAAGCATTCATCAAATATTTGGAGATATGTGTATCATCTCAAGAAGCCATCAGAAGATACAATTGAAATCAAAGATGATGATAGTAGTGACAATGATAATGATGATTTTGATAACATTCCATCTATCACAGTTGCAACAGGTGAGCTACATGCTTTAATGGAACAAAAGGAAGAAGAAGAAAAGGAGGAAAAAGTAGTTGAGGAAGAAAAGGATAAAGATAACCTAGCAAGAATAGTAGTTGAAGCTATTACATCACTTCCTCACACTCCACTAAAAACTATTGCATCTATGGAGACAACTTCTACTAGTAAGATTGTAAGTACTTCAACTACATCATTTTCTCAATATGCACCAACCACCTCCCAGCTCCAAGCAACTACAATGGAGGTGTCAACCACTTCATCTGCCAAGATGATAGTCACTTCTTCAGCTATTGAGCTAGCTCCCTCTGTCCCTATTTCATCATCATGTTTAGTAAGTGCTACAGTTTGTTCTACAATTTTGTCTTCATCAATTCCAGATAGTTCTTTAGTTTTAGTTACTATTCTATTTAGTATTCTAGTTTTTTTTTTTTTTCATCAAATTTATTAGTATCTACTTCTACACCAACTACTTCATCTATTTTTAATACATTAGTATGTACTCTACTAAGTGTTAGACCATTCTTGGGTAGTATTTCAGTTTTTGACTTAGTCAGCACTTCTATTAGCTTGCAATCCTTAAGCCCTATTTTATTTTTCACTACTAGCCTTTCTATCTCCACCATTGTGTCTATTCCCAAGGTCAAACAAGTAATCATAGATGTAGAAACAAGGCAGCCATTAAAACATCTAATCACTGGTAAAGAAATTGAAGAAGACATTGACCTAGACACAAAGATAGAAAATCCTAAGAATGAGTTTGATACTACTACTATTGAAGAGATGAGAAGAGCAAGTCAAATCTTAGAGAACAAAGCTAGGTAGAAGCAATTGAGATCTGAAAGGGATAAGGAATACAGGATAATTGAGAGTGCCAAAAACATAATAACAAAGGTTGTAGGTATTGAAGTGGATTCCAATCAACACATTTTCTTTCAATTACAAGAGGCTATGCAAAAATATAATGAAGACTCCTCCGAGCAAGATAAGTTGATAGAAAAATTTGAAAGAAAATTTGATGAAAAGGTGCTTGAGTGCATCACTCAACAAATTACAATCAAACAAGTTGAGCTATCAACATTTTTTGGGTAATTTTGAAAATTCTTTTACTAATGTAGCATCATTTTTTTGCAAAATTGTGTGATGTCTCTAGATTTACAAACAAAATAAAGGAGAAGCTAAATAAGATTGACATTGATATGCAATTGAGTGCATCTAAGTTATAGATGGACTCCTCCTCCAGCATCTCCCATCACACCAAAATTAGATATCTGACAGATTTACAAGTAGAAATCCTCAGAAAAGAAGCTAGAATAAGAGCAACCTTGATTGACATTCAGAATATGGTCTTACCTGTAATGGATTCAATGTAGAAACACATTGCTCATTGCAAAACATTGGTCCAAGACCAAAAATTCTCAGTGGCTAACCACATGATTCATTTATCAGTATAATTTTAGATTGCTCTCTCCACTTGTCAAATTTTGCAATAGACTTGGGATAATACTTTTGCCACCATTCTTAATGTACATCAAGATTTTGTATCTCACTTTGGTGTAACCATATAGACTGTATATATAGGCCTTTGGCATTATTGTCAAAAAGGGGAAGATATATCTATATAAGGTCAATAAGGAGAGATATAAATGAAAGGGGGAGATAGCATTCAATAGGGTTGGCATGTATATATGTACATAAATATCTTTGTATATACATTATCTTCCATCAATGAGATATATAAAGGAATGTATATATAGCAACTTAACAAAGATCAATTTTGAAAAATCCAAAATTTAGTAAGATTGTGTACATATGTTTTAGCTTATAAGTGTTTTGTCACTAATGCCAAAGGGGGAGATTGTTGGCATTAAGTTATTGTTGCCGTTAGTGATAACACTTATTCATATTAGTGAAGCTACCAAGCATTTCAGTGTTAACCAAGCTACAACATTTTACACCAAGCATTCCAGTGTTAACCAAGCTACACTAGTCCATGCTGAGCAGAATAGTGGCTACTGAGTGAATACAGGCTATGTGAAGTTCAACAGTGTCTACCGAGATTTGTAGTGTCAACTGAGAAGTTAGACTATGTCATGGAAATTTAGTGTAAATCGAGCATTGGAAGTTGTAGTGTTTAATGAGTGAAGCAAGGTAAACTCAAAAGCAGTGTTTACCAA